>VWYH01007083.1:0-413166 GCA_013399365.1 Pampusana beccarii
ATTTCCTTCCTGATAAAGAAAAACAAACATGCGCTTGACAGGATAAACGACTCCAGGTCATTTTTCGTTTAGACTGTAAAACACTCAGGAGTCAAAACCAGCTGGTTATTGCCCTGATAATCTGTGGGTAGGATTTTTACAGTGGCCTGAAGTCTACTAGAGCGTCAGAACTGGAAGTTTCTCACAGCCATATAGCCAAACATCTGCCCATGCCTGAACTGATCTGCAGCATTTCAGTTCTACTTATTAACAATTCTTACGTTACGTTAAAAGCTTTGCTGTCCCCATATTTAATGAGAAAAACTACAGCTATGACTTGGAAGAAACAGTTTATGAGATACATAAGCTCCCTTGCAAGATAATTTTTATACTTTCAAATGCTTCTACGGATATATTTGCTTTAATCTTACCATTAGAATGGGAAAATGAATGAATACATAAATTATACCAGTTGATAAAATTGTATACAGTCTTACAAACCTTGCTCGAATTTCATCCTTAGGGTTGACGTTTGAGTTCTTTTCGTTTTTTCAATTGATTCTTCCAAACCAATTCAGCTTTGCTTTGACATTCACATTTGAAAAATGAACTCCATTTAAAACTACAGAATCTTTCATGATTTGGCATTAGAGGGAAACGTTATTTCCTATCAGTTATGTTGTGTGCCACCTTCAGTTTGCTAAATTAGGGAGGAGTTTGAGGTCTGTGATGAAAACATGAAATTGATGTTGTTTAAATTCTAAGTTCTTAGGTGGATCGTTCTTGACTTTTGAAGTTTACAAGCTTTTTAAATGCCATTTCTAACTTTGCTAGGCTTTACATGGCTTTGCTGTGATATAAAGGGAAAACATTGCAACACAGCACTTTGTTGCAGCAAATTGAAATTAATTATAAGCTAGTGAAATTGTTTGAGCATTAATATTCCTTAGCATTTCGTCATCAAGTTCAGCCATCCGTTTCTGTGAAAAATGCTGGGGAAGGCTCACAGGGGACCATGTATAGTGCTTGTCTGTATACTATCAATCCGTATTTTTGTTTTATTTGAAATGTTTTGCCTGCAGGCTGCTGAATATGTTTGACCAGTTTTCTCAGCTGATGGTTGCACCCTCAATCGTAGGAAAATTGATCTAATATGTTCTCAAAACTGAGCAGATAAAAAACCACAGTTAAATATTTTAAAATTCAGACAAAAATAATCAATATATGCATCAAATAAAGATTTGCTTATCTCCTGTGAAAACTTTTTTCTGTGTCTTCGTACTGAATTGATATTTATATATTCAATAGGTACTGTCATCAAGTCTTGCATTTATTTTTTTTCCTAAACAGAATTATGCCGTATGTTTGTGAATATGCTTGAGAAAGTGAACCTTGCCACCCTAAGCTCAAGGAAAATAAACTTGAGCAATCTCCCTTCTAATGCTGCCAGGATTGAAACCAGTTAGTGAATTAATGCTTGGAATTTTATTACAATTTGTTTGACTTTACTTTGGTTACAGGGGGGAAAGATTGAGGTGTAAAAAAATAAGTATATTCCAAGGAACTTTCCCAGCTAAACCGTCGCAAACTTTCTCAACTGTGCATGACGCTCACTTCAAGAAACTTCTGTTAATTGGAAAAATTCCTTGGTGTGACCTGGCTATGAGCGCTGATAAATCTCTGAGGATAAACTCTCATTTCAAATCTGGAGAAGTATTTTGTAGAATGCCCCCAGATTGAAGAGTCTTGTTAGGTTCTTCGAAATCTCTAGTGTGGAAGAAAATACATAGTGTATTAATTGCATAAAAATTGCTCTGATGTGTAGCCTGGTTCTCATCTGTGCAGATATTGTTGTTGTGTCGAACTTAAGCGCAAGATAAAATATGAAAAGACTGTGGGTGGGAGTCATTTTTTCGGGTAACCGTTAGTGTCAAAAGCTATTTTGGATGATGTGTTAATACATGTGTTCTCTCTTTTGATCTTCCTAGATTTGAAGCTCTAGTGATGGTATTTGCAATATTCCTGTTTAATTTTTTTTTTTAAGTTTACAAAGCTAGATATAAGCATTGAAGTTTCTCAATGGAATTAAATATTAAAGCACCCTGAAGCTACTTTTAGTGCTGCAAAATGAGAAAATGGAGATAAGAAAGAAAAAACATGCTCTGCATGTAAATTTATGTTTCCGAGTAATAGGATTTGGCTGGGAACCAGTTTCTTGTGATTTTTTGTTTGTTTGTTTGTTTGTTTTTTCCTGGCCTGTACTGTTGACAGCAGTAAGAATGTGCCAAGGAGTATGAGATTTCTACAGTGTTTCTGTACCACAGGACAGTGTCTTGCATCGTGTGTGAGATTTCTGAAGGTTTCTTGAGCGGGATTTGTGTGGCCAACAGCAGCCAAACCGCATTTGTCATTTGTTTGGAACAGCCTGTATCTGCTGCATTCTCACTCCTGGCCTCCAGGTCTGTGCCTGGAGCCAGACCGGGTGCTTTTCCTAGATAATCTGGGCGAGGCGGGTGTGATTTTCCTGTCGCTGGTCTCCTACCGAGCCCGTGGTTTGGTTGGTGGGCTGTGTGATCAAAAGCATTTGATCCTAAGCCCAGTTATCTCAAGTAGCATATCTGAATAACCCTGAAGGAGCGTTTCTTCTCAAGATGTCATCCCCCTGGCTTTCCCCGTGCAACGTGAAAGAATTATATTCCCTCTGATAGTATTGAAGAGCTTCACTACTGCCTTTCCTACATCTCTGCTTTCCATCGAATTTTCAACATCTCAGAATAACGTGAAAGCTCTGGGCGGGTTTCACTCAACCCCTGCCACGTTTGTATATTAATAACCATTGTAATCCAGTTTCTTCTAGTTTTTTCTTCTGTCTGTGACTTTTTCTTGCCGTAATTTGGATAATTTCAGAACAAAAGTCGAGATTTATTTTAAAATATTGTAACTTACCGTGAAGAGGGTTGTGATTATGCAACTGGGCAGTGCAATGATGACAACTCAGTCTCAATATTCAATATTAGTGTTACAATTTGAATTTTCTGTTGGTTAGATACAATTGTGAAACACCTTTTTGAGAAGAAAATAATATAAGAAAAAGTAATGCAAGGAAAGGAAATTTAGTGTTGTGTGAAACTGCTAATACAGTTTAATATCTGTGAATTCATTTTCAGAGGAACTGGATAAATTTTGGTCTCACTTGTGCTTTAGTCGCTCCAGACACTAATTTCTGAGATTGGCCTCTGAGGTAATAATTTTGAATATAAAATTTTGTCTGCATACTACTAAATCTTACTTGTCTTCATTGCTTGTGCATTAGTTGTTGCCTTTGTTAATATTCTTAAGAGGTTGAAATAAAATCAAGATAAGTGAACTGAAAGACAAATATCCAATTGGATACAGCAACAAAGTACGCTGTTATAAATCTTAGTGACTGATTCTCTTTTACATTTGTCTTCAAAATCAACAAACCATTCAAACAGACAGAAAGAGGACCAAGCAGTATTGATGCTGGTTTCTGTTGAGACTGAGTTAATTTCAGCAGAAAAGCTCCTCTTTTTTTCTATCCTTGAGAAGACAGCTTTGTGTTTCTTCTCAATATGTGTCATTTCCATTGGACAGAATCTGAGCCAAGACCCTCAGTTTCTCTGTCTTGTTCCAATGAGAGTAAGAATTGGATGCTTAACTTGTGAATACAATACCCATCCTAAAAGCAAGAAAGAGCATTGGGAGTTCTCTTATAGACTATCCAGGCAAAACCGTGTCTCTTCTCTTCCATTTTTCTTTTCGATATTTGGAAAAGATGTCAGTGAAAATTTGGTTAGAGTTTTATCTACGGTGTAGTGAGGAGCAGAAAATAAAGAGAGAATAGCGATTTCAGGCATGCTCGGTGCACCTGAACTCCAAGATGCTGTTCTCTCTGCACGAGTGCAAGTTTCAGACTTCACTGAGTGATTATTTGATTCAGTCTCTTGTAAAGGTTTCATGATGGTGATTTTATCTTTAATTTCTAGCAGTAACAAAGAGCAAAAGGTATATTATAATAAAACAGATTTTATGGCACTGTAGTATAACAATACTCTGAAAGAGCATCCGCATTTGCGCTCAGTATGGCACAGTCCAGTGAATGTTATACCTTCATTTTAACATAGAAGGGGTTATACAAAATCTGCCCTTTCTAATTATTTTACAGGATCATAAACCTATTTTGATATCATGACTTTATAAAGAGATATAGGTGTGTATAGTTTATTGCCCTCGAAAAGAGTACAGCTGTTCTGCCATCTTGAATGTAATTTTAAACCTCTAAATAATGACCTCGCTTGCAATTGCATGTTGGTCCTCTATGCTTTGCCACTTGTGCTCTGTGACGGCAGACACTGAATCACCGTGAGGACATCTCTGTCTTTCTAAGCAACAAAGAACTGGCGATTTCACGTAGGAACTCGCAGAACCGTGTGCCGTAGTGTAGGTAAAATGCGGACCTGCAAACCCAACCTGACATCTCCTCACCCGCACGGCCATTAACGTGAAGCAGGAATTAACGCCACCCGATCCTACAGCACTAACCACATGCAATGATCTGATGCCTTCTGACATTCAGAGTCACTTTAGCTTCTAGGTAACCGGGGAAGGCATTAAAAATGTAAGTACCTTTTCTCTCGTCATAGTTCACTTTGCTGTGATGTGTAATTTTAGGGTAAGACATTAAGGTACATGCTGAGTATTTTGTTGCTGACGGCACTTTTCTTGTCCCTGTTACTACAGCCTTTGTAATTGTGGAGGTTTGACCTTGGCCGGCTACCGGCCCCACGCAGCTGCTCCCTCATTCCCCTTCTTGATGGGACAGGGGGAGAAAATAAGATGGAAAAGCTTCTGGGTTGAGAAGAAGACAAAGCGATTGCTTACCGGTTACTGTCAGGGGAAAACGGACTCGGTGAAAACTGATGTAATTTATTACCAATTAAAATAGATCTGGCCAGTGATAAACAAACCCAAACATTAAAACACCTCCCCCTCTTTTCTAGGTTCAAATTCCGTCCTTCGTCCTCAACTGCTTTACCTCCTTCCCCACCTTTACCAGTGTAGGGAATGGGGGTTGGAGGGGTATTTTTATTTACTATACAAAAGTATTTCCTTATGCAAAACGTTTTGCTTCTCAAATGTCCTCTGGAGCCTATTAGGTCTTAGAAATTCCCTTCAAAATCTGACGTGACGGATTGTGGAAGCTGTGATGAAATGTAGTAGTTTAGAATGAGAAACCGAAATGGATGAGTCTGAGCATCATGTTGTTTAATGAAGCAAATCTCTTTTCAGAAGGTGTTTCTGATTTTCATCACGCCTGATTTCCTATTTTTACCTTTACATTCTGAGTTTCTCTGCCCTTTTCTTTGACTCTGTCCTTCACCTCTAAATCAGAATGACATGAACTGATTCACATAAAGTTAGCTTTGGAGTCTTGATTTTTTAAAAAAGTCCCAAAGAAAGGCTGCCATATATATATACATAAAAATAATTTTATTTTTTTTTTTTTTAAATTTTAGCTTTATTATTACAGTTTTTATAGTTGAAATGTTCAGGTAGTTCATTCATAGGACTTTTTTTCCAAGTAAAACAGTTTCTGACATAACTTGATAGTATTTTCTGTTAACAATCTCTGCTATTATTTTTAAATTCATCTGTTGCTAGTATTAAATTAGATGAGTATTTCAAGAAGTAATAATTTCAAAGTTAGAATTAATCCAGAGCTCTGAATCTAAATTCAGATTTTTATGATAGTTCAATTTCAAAGAGATAATTAGGTTACCCTTATCTCATATGTCTTTAGTCCAGCATATTTTCTGTAAGTCTGTGTGTGAAGAAAGTAAATGGTCATTTTGACTTCAGTGGAAAGATATGAATGTATAAAATGTATGATGTACTGAGGAAGAGATACATATTATTATTTTTCGTTCAGTGTGGCATTGTGGCGAACGAAAAAATACAAACAAAAAAACCTCCCAACCAATCAGATTATAAAATATGACAAGCCAGCTTTGATTTATTTTTTATCCTATGCAGTTACTTCCAGGGGTCACCTCAGTTGTGTGAGAGATGTCAGTTGTTTGACATTATTTTGAGAATCAGAGATTTGTGATTGTCGTGCCAAATGAAAGTCCCTTTATTTCAGTTGGATCACTTGAAAAATCAGAAGCCTTGTGCTAGTATGGTAGAGGTTATTTTGTTTTCATTCTGGTTCTTTTTTTCTCCTGTCTCCCTGAAGCACAAGACACATGCAGCCTTAGGACTGTCAGTATATAAAATAAAACAATCTGTACTGAGGTAACATACATACTTACCATATGCTGATATGCTGATCTGATTTTAATCTGCATTTTTCTCCAATATTAAAAAATAGGTGGAAGTTAGTTTTATTTTTGTTGAATTCTGAGCAAACTAAGAAACTGTTTCTAGAGATCTTCAGAAATTAATGGGTTTTAACTCATTTAGGGTTACTAAATTATTTTGTTAGTACTCAGGAGAAATCTCCAAAAGGAAAGACAAAGCTTTCTATTGAATATTTTCTAGTAGCAACATCCAAATGGTTTTAAAATACCTATTATGTTTTTGTAAGTGCCTATATTGTGTGTTGTCTATGAACACGCATTTCTGGCCCTATATATATTTGCTTTTTTCTCTTAAAAAGAAAATAATTGCTGTAAATCTCCATGTGATATTAAAGCCCCACTTGGTTCACACTGATTAGTATAAATTAAATATAATGGTAATCATCCTCAGCGTTTAGCGTGTGAGATGGAAATCTGTGATTTCCATTGATTGCAATGCTATTTACGCAGTACTCAAATAATGCAAAAATTCTTTTTTCCACTGGTATTAGTTTGTTTTGCAATTAGGCTGGATCTGTAATCCCGGGAGGCTGCAGAACAGTTCACAAATGATGACTCTGGTATAGCAACGGCAATTAAAAGCACGCTCAACTTGAAGCGCTTAGTTTCAGTGAAATCAGTGTATTTCCAGCTGAAAAATGGCACTGGGTTCGGGGTGTCAGGCGGTTGCTGGATATCTTGTGTGTACCTGGAATCTTGTTGATGGGAGTTTCACGTGCTCGTGCTTCTGGTTCTTTGCAATCTACTCAAAGACACTCTCCTTAAAAACTTGTGTCTCTGGGACTGAGGGGCATTTCAGTAATACTTGCCTTTACATCTTCGTCAGTTGGGTTTCCTCTTGTTAAACCTAAGGATTGGCTTTCTGGCTGCCTTCACCAAGATCTTACCCAAGGGTTTGTGTAAAGGAGCATATTTGCATTTACAAGGTATGTCTGTTTTTAAATGAATATGAAAGAGTGAGGAGGGAAATGTGTCTTTTCAGCTCTACTGAAATAATGAAGTATGTGGACTGTGCTACAGTATTGTTCGTTCCTTAGAGGAATTACGTTCCTTTACAGCCAGTTAAGTAATTGTGCCACGTTGGTGCTCTCATAAGTGTCCTTTTCAAATGACAGTTTAGTTGCAAATCTGTCACTGTAATTCAGCTAAGTTGTTTAATTGCTGATATAAAAGCCTCTTCACTAGTGCATGTTTTCCATTTCTTTCAAAATACATTTTCCCTTTATAGGTAATAACAACAGTTAACTCAGCAGGTAGAACACTCTAGGGTCTAAACCAAGTGTATCTTTAAATGGGGCTAGCAAAATTCTCAGGGCGACACTGAGTGAAGCTGAGCATTAGCTGTAGGAAAATGTAAAGGAATGTCCCAATCCCCACTTGCTGCAACCACTCAGAAAACCCTCCAGGCAGCCAAAGGATTAGGGAAGCGAGTACAAATTGGGGGAAAGCAAAAAACCAATATATTAAACCCACAAAATAACACTTGTAAAGAATAAATTCTACGAAAATGTGATAACTTAAATGTGCATAGTGCCTTCTGCCCCCACCCGGTTCTGGAGTGCTTTGCAAACTAATGACAACTCTGCTAAAAGGACACCCATACGTGAAAATTGGCAGCTTTGAAAGACACAGTTAGATAGAAAGAGACAAATGTTTTTTGAGCAAAATGGAAAATAGAGCAAAATATCTGAGCCATTTGCCATGTGTGAACTCCAGACAGGCCAAACAGTCTGAGTTTGGAGATAAACATACTGCTGAAGGATTTTTCTGCTCAAATATTGCTTCATTGTAAAAGCATAAAACGATTAAATATGTCCCGTCTGTTTTGTGCTATTGTGACATGTAAGCTTGAAATCAAACTATATAAAAATGAAGACTGGAATTTGATTGAATTTTCTTCCTTGAATTAGTGTTAACTCATTTGACTTTGATACAAACTTCATTTCCAGTTTTAAATGTTAATGACATGTAATAAAAAAGTCAAATACAGGCATGTGCCTTGTAGGAAGAAAATCAGCAACCAAAGAAGAGTCATTTAACTAATCAAAATTATGTGGAAAACTGGAGCAGGTTTCAGGTCTATTTATTGAAGAGTCTTGCAGACCTCCTAGGATTAAGATGATGGAGGGATACTTCTGTTTAAATGTTCATGTGCATCATTAGACTATAATTAATACGGAAGTTAGGGCTGATTTCATAAAGGAGCTACTGAAGACATCTGGTTATTAGTTCTCTTTAGGTTTATGGAAATAGGGTTATGGGAAGAAAAGACTTGAAATAGTCATGTAGTAGTCTCCTTGAGGAATGTAAGCACACTGGTGAAGGTTTGGGCTGGAAAACGTCAGGTAAAGCCAAAGTTACAGTTAAGGCTCTGAAGAGCAAGTGTTTATGGGCTTAGTATTGGTCAAAATCTCGATACTTAAGCAGGTAGTTTAGTCTGGTGGTTGAACTGAAAATATGTGGTTCTACTCTAAGAAAAACAGGATTATAAACCTGGCACTTGGACACAGCCCTGAAGAAACTTAGAGACAAGTGATGGCTTCAACTCAACCATGAACAACAACGTTGTGCAAAAACTCCAGATAGACCTTCAAATGATGTGTTTGGTGTCTTGCAGCTCTGTCACCCTTACTTTGACCGTACACACGTTGGCACTCGCCATCAAGTGGATGCCAGAGAAGAAAATGAGTGGAAAAAGGATTGACACTGCCTGTATGTGTGATTAGCAAAGAGAACGGAAACAAAATTCAAAGTGTAAGCTGAGAGTTTGTGCTTTTAGGCTGGTATATTTGGAAGAAGACCCCAATGTATGGAGTTGTTCTTTGCGGTGCCTTAGTAGCAAAGGCGGTAGGATTCACTCTTTCGTTCAGAAATGAAATGTGTCTCTGTAGCTGCCAGACCTTTGATCACTCTTCACTGTGATCATTTCTGGGCCGGTGGAGCTCCTGCACAGATGGTAGGATGGGCTGATGTCCTATGTCTCTGCAATGGCAACTTTTCTCATGCTAAAAAGCAGCACGTCGTGCCTCGGTGAGGCGCATCTGCGTTGCTATCACTTGCGTTAATTTACACGTGATGCTTTGGACCTCTTATTTTCTTCTTTGGGAGTTGCTGTGCTCGTAGGAAGGGAAAACTAATACCAGCATTATATGAACGGGTATGATTTAAACAGAGACGTTGTAAGTTACAAGCATGACATCTGCCTTTCTTGGCAAGAGAACTGAGAACCTGGAATGAGAATGTTTTGGAACTATGGGGATTCATTTCAGAACAAGGTCAGAAACATAAAAGCAAATTACATGGGCCAGTCTGAACATTATTTTTCATTAAAAATTAGTGCCCAGGCTTACTGTTAGATGCATTATTATGACCATATGTTAGGGCTAAAGAAAAACAAAATGCATTTGGAAGATGCCATTGATCTTTAATGAGTGTGCTGTCTGTGACTTAATGAAGCATACGGCTTGTCCAGTTCATGAAGTGGAAGGGATTTTCATTAGGGACATGTCGACATGGCAAATGCTTTGTACATTTTAGCCTTCACATTGTTATTTTTACAGTATGGTTTGCTCCAGCATCCGAAATGCTTCAGCCTTCATAATGAAGAAAAAATCAACATCTGAAAGTTGAAAAGAACTTCCAGTGGAAGGAAAATTTGACTCACTATGGCAGCATTACTGGTTTTGAGAATTCATTTTAAACTGAATTTAATTCTTGTTATGTGAGAATGAGATGTGAGAATGAGGTATCACTGCTAATCTCGTGTATAACAAAATGGTATCATCTCTTCTTTGTAAAAATGATTTCTTCTACAATGGGGGTGCCGAAATGAATATGTGATCTGGAAGTCGGTATTTCAGGTTTATCAAGTTTCTGGAGGCTTATCAAGATTTTGAATAATTTAATTCCATTGAATTCAGAAAGTTCAATTTCCAGAACTTCTGGAATACTGAAATTCACACACATTTCTCTGTGAATGAGCAAGCACATGGAACATGTCTAAAGGAGAAAACCCTGTGGTTGTTTACCCTAATGTTTCTATTGCAGAATCAGTAGAGGATTGTCTCGGGCCAGCTTGGTAGCTCCTGCTATCGGTTTTCGGGTATCTTACATCTTTACATCCCAGTCAACATGCTGAGTAAATGGACCTTTGGCCCAAGCCATAACAGGCGTTCCTGAATTTTTTGCCTTCTGTATTTCTTCTGTAAACATATAATCCCGAGTAAAAGCTCCCTAGAGAACTGAAATTCCATATTATATTAATTAGTTGTTAAGCTTTGTTTCTTTTCTGGGCACAGAAGTACTCGAGACATCCTAGATCTTTGCCAAGATGATGTTTTCAACAGCTTAAGGTTTTTGTATATATATATATATATATATATATATATATGCATTTCTGTTTTCCCCCCTACCTAATTTAACTCAGCCTGCTTCTTGAATATTAAATTTCGGGACTTGAACAGCGTGTTTAATGTAATAGTCATATTAATCAGGAGTACACAGCCTCGTCTGTCAGAGAACCCCAAGTTTCTCTTAAGCAGAGCCTGAAAATGATGGAGAGATGCCAAAAAGCAGAACTAGTTTTTAAGCAACATACAACTGTCGTTGATTTTAGGAGTTATTTATTGCAGCAGGCAGGCCCTTTCCAAAGAGCTGTTGTACTGGGAATTAATGCCTTTACATTAGTAGATAAGAAAAATTAATAGATCGTGCTGTAAAGTATATACTCAGTATAAAAAATTAAGGGCTGAAATGACAACCAAGGCTAAGGTCTGTTTTCAAAACCATGAAGTCTTGTAGGTGTGTAAGACAAACTTGAAAATGGAATTTAAACCCCTAAACCATTGAAAACTGTCCTTAGCCTTGCAATAAACTCAAGCAGAGGGACTATTCATGCGTGTCAGGTTATCCATATGAATAATTCTTTTACAGAATTGGGACCTGAATTTGTCACGTTCAATAGCACTGGCCTCAAAGTCATCCCCTCTGTCAACTAGGAAAATAGAATAGGTGAGAGAGGGGAAAGAAGAGAGCTGGAAAAAGGAGTGAAAAAATGAAACAAGGTGATTGTGCTTGAAAAAAAACTTTTTAGATTTGAAAACATGACTAAATCTTTCAAAAACAAACACTACAAATTTGAAAATTCAAGGCTTGACTTTAAGTTGCAGAGAATCTTCAGCTCCCATTGACATTTGTGTCTCTTCTCACTCTGTTAAAAAGAACTGCGTAGTCAAATCATTATGTGCTCTTGCAAATTGCAAACGTGGATATTAACATGAGTCCTTTTAATGTTTTTATTTTTGAAGGAAAGGAAAGATAAACTAAGTGTATCCTTTTTGTCTTGTTGCTTTAAACACTGGCACATCATGTTAATCTTGCATTTGCTCGGCTGTCACCTAAATACCCAAGTTGTGTTATCTCACTTAAGAACATCATACCTGACACTTTAAGGATTGAATGGCTAATCTGTGGGGATGTCCCTTTAGCTATTCATCGTTACAGATACTCAGAAAAATTGTTTGTCGCCCAAGGTACCTTTAATAATATTCAAGTATAATGGTTTTGGAGGAGGGCAAGACTGTAACTCCGTTCTGTTGGAGGAGGAGCACTGTGTTGAATATAAGAGGAAACGGCCTCAAGTTGCACCAGGGGACGTTCAGATTGGATATTGGGAAAAAATTCTTCACAAATAGGGCTGTCGGGCATTGGAACAGGCTGCCCAGGGCAGTGGTGGAGTCACCATCCCTGGAGGGGTTTAAAAGGCGTTTAGGTGAGGTTCTTAGAGACATGGTTTAGTGCTGGAGTTGGGTCAGGTTATGGTTGGACTCGATGATCCTGAGGGTCTCTTCCAACCGAAATGATTCTATGATTCTAAGTGGCTTGGCCAAACTGGGGTGACCAAGGGTCCTGCTGTAGAGGAGAGGCAGGGGGGCATCGTTGCACTCTGTATACATTGCTTCTTAATGCATAAGTCATCATGCAACGTTTGCATTGACTTGTGATGGTGACCACGGTCCTTACGTTACCGTGTGTGCTCTAAGTTGATGAAAGCTGGAGAGCGGAATGCCAGGAATGCCTTGGATCCCCATCCTGCGTGTGTGGATGTGTAAATGCCTCTCTGGTGGTGGATTCCTTATGGTGATGGGCTATTTTCAGGCATATTCCATAAATAGCTATCATCCTTACATAAACCAATGCTGACTGTTATTTTCTGGCTGGATGTCGCCCTGCCGCTAAAAGCTACTAAAAAGAATATCGATGACATTTCAAAACTTACCGTCATTTTTAATACATTTTGAGATTGAAAAAGGAAAGGCACTTGAGAGCACCTAGTAACGTTATGGCCGCGTGTAAGATTTTCATATCACAAAAGTCAGCTCACTGTTCAGAATGAAAAATATTTAAATTCGTATAACGTTTTATAGATGTTTTGAAATAACTGTCACAGTAGAATCTGGCGGTATTAAACTGCTCAGTGGTAACATGTAATTTTGATGATGATCCTGGTTATCAGTAAACATTAGAAGTCACTTAAAGTTGCATTTAGTAATTTGCACAACTATTCATCGTTTTCCTGTTCCACTCAAGACTCAGACCAGTTCTCTGACCAGAAACTTGCGCATTGTCCTGTTGTTGGAGCTTGTTGAGTAACTGAACCTCATTTCATCCACTATCAAACAGCTACAGTTGTGCTTTTGAGACGTATTGAACCTTTGGAATACTTCAAGCATTGAAAATAACACTCCGCACAAGAGCACAGGTCTTGATTTGCCCGTTGGAACAGACCGTAATAAATAGACAGTATCGTGGTTTTGTGCTGTAGTGTTATCGCTGTGCTTAGCTTTTACACAAATAATAATGTGGCTCCTGCTCCAAGAAGCTCGTGATCGTATTTATTAGCTGTACTAAATCTTAGTAACAGAGTGGTAGGAGGTCCATTTGGCAATTAAGAACTCACTCGAGAAATATAGCTGTGAGTGCGTTAGTCAAACTTTATAGAGGCAGTCATGCAAATAAAGTGAAATCATATATAATACAATTAATTACTCTACACAATACTTACCCTGCAGCTCTTTTTTTCTTGCTACTGTTGTGGTGTGTGGGGTTTTTTTTGTTGTTTTTGGTTTTTTTAATATCCTACTGTGGCTTGAAGGATGATGATGTAAGCTAGTATAGCTTTCTGCAGAATAATTTAACCAATTTAAATGTGATCAATGCAATTGTGAATCACAGGGCATTTAACACCTTTCTCCCCCTGTATTGTATCTGGAACTGGATAATGCGATTCAAAAGGCTGTTTTGACATTATCAGTTTCGTTTCCAAGTTGAAAACTACTTTGTCTTGCAAGGGAGAGAGAAAAGCTTGATAGTGTAAGACACTTTCTGTTCCTCAGAGAAAAGCTCACCGACACAAAAACCAATACATAATCGGGCAAAGGTTGTCTGGCTTTGAGTTGTACACAAACTGTCTTGCTACATCCCGAAAAGAGCAAACTGACAATTTTACAGCGAAAGCTTTGCCAATAAGCTTATCACTGATCTGTAGTATAATAGAGACAATTAGATTCCTGTCTCATCATAATGGTGCTAGAAGTTAACTATTTTAAACTGACATATCATTCTGAGAATGAATTGGCATGATTTTTTTTTTTTTTAGACTGCATTGTGACCTTTTTTTGCCAAGAAGTAATGTTTTGTTTTGTTTTGGATACAAGCAATTGATCTCCTGTATGCTCTGAGTTAATGTCAGCAATGGGCAGAAGCCCACCTCAGTTTTACCTACACAGTTAAAAAAAACAAAACCAAACACTCTGCATTTCTTTTGAAGAGAAGCCTGCAATATTTTTCTCATTTTGGCCTATCTTTCTCTCTCTCTGTTTTGGAAACAAAGCATTTATGATGTGCTTTTTGTGGTGTTATCTGTTGTTTATTCCTTGGATTTTCTCCTTCCTTTCTTTTTTTTCCCTATATCTACTGATCTTATGCTTTTTTGTGTCACCACTATTGTTTGACAGAGTTGTTTGATAATACGTCTTTGCTCAGGAAAAATAAAATCGTGCTTAAGGTTCTGTAAACAATGCAATTATACTTCCATGGACTAGGAAAACATAGAGTTACCATTTTACACGAAAGTTAAATTTAGAAATAACTTTGCTGTTGATTGGGCCAATGGAGCATGTGTATGTCCAAGAAATCGTATGCTACATCCCCTCAGGGAAGTGTTGAAAAAAGCAGCTGTTTCAAACGTACTTCAGAATGTTGTCCCTCCTTTCCCATGAAGTGCTGCTGGCCAAATTGCTCTTGGAAGCTGGAGATGGCAGTGGCTGAAGCTTCTTGCTGATGAAATGACAGGAAATTCGGTGCACTTCACATTAGCATCACATTAAAGCATTACTTAATAGCAGCTCGCAGTAGTACAACAAAGCCCCCTAATCAACCAAAATGTCAATGTAAGGCGCAGAAATAATTTTGTCCCAGGAAGCAAAAGGCCATCCCCAATAAAACCTACTTAATCTCTGCGGCGCTCGAGGCGGGTACAGAGAATTATTGGTGTTGTGTGGGCAGAGAGCAGGAGCAGCTGGGATTTACAGGGATGCAGGGATGCTGGGATGCAGGGATGCTGAGCAGTCGTGCCAACTGCCTCCCCGCCCACGGGAGGGCTTTAGTATTGCTGAAAAGGATGATTTGGGTGGGAAAACGGGAATAATACATGCTGGGGCATATGGCATACTCAAGTTTAAAAGAAACGTGATAGAAATCGAATAAGAAAAACTAGTCAAGCATGTTTTTGTTCCCGGCTTGTGTTGTCAGTAAAGCGGGTTTGCAAGGTCGCTGCTGAAGTGGCGCCGCTTCACAATCTAAACAGAAAGTGTACTCTGTCAGCTTTCATCAAAAGTTCACCTTAAGGAACTTCTGTGTTTAGTGTCCTTAACAAATCACGATGTAGTCAGTGAAAACCGGGCTCTTCTCCCCCTTTTTGGCAGCCAGAGGGTTGCATGTGGTGCCTCCACTAGAAGTTCATCTGAGACCTAAGACAAACGGGCAAGAGAAAACATCTGTATTGCTGACAGCATCCCTTGAAAGTGGGAGCCATGAGCATTTTAGTTATGGGTTTTTCCCGTATAAGTCACGCAGAACGTACAGTGGCTCCCACTAAAGCCAGTGAAAGGATGAAGAGACACTGCTGGAAAAGATTAAGGAGTATGCTGCAAGGAATGGAGCCTCTCAATAAGAAACACACATCTAGAGTAGATAATGATATCCTATTTGCATTCTTTAGGATGTGTTTTAATCATCCAAGATTAGTTTATAACCTACAGTCTGGTCCACAGTGAGCCTTTCAGCCTTATTTTTCTATCTCCCTTGTGCATTTTTAAGCTGCTTTCTCATTTATTTCTTGGTACTGCTAAGTTGGTAGAAATCAGTGTTGTTTACTACTTTGATTTTAAGCAGGGTATTTCCAAATGTCTGCGAGGGCTGCAGCAGCTTAAAGGCTGGATAGGAAAAACATATTAAAGACTGTATGCTTCTCATTTTGCTCATTCTCTATCCTTTTATATGGGAAATTACACAGCCCCTTCAAAAGCAGCCTATTCTCAGCACCAGATCAAATTAAAAGTGTCAACACGGTTTGGATGCTTTCGGCTTCTATTTTTGTTCTGCCCAGCCTTGCATTGTAGCTTTGTGGCTACAGGCCGACGGATCTGCAGTTCCAAATTCCAGCATTTCTTGATGGATTTTTCCACTCTTTTTTATCTGTGAAATGAATTTTTTTCCCCCCTTTTCATAAGAAGCACCAGAAAAAAAGGCTTCCTACCATTTAACAGCGTAAGGGGAACTTCAGTGACCCACAGGTGGCTTCGCAAGGTTGAAGAACATGTGCTAGAAACTAGACAGTTTCACCAGCCGATAGAAAGGTTTTATGTTAAATTCAGCACGTAAGATAGTTGTCTAAGCCCTTCTGATCTGAAATAAATGGATAGGTAGATACCTACAAAGGGTAATTCATCCTATTTTAAGTTAGATGAACTCAAGAGCCCTTTGGAGCTTCCTCTTGTCTTCCACTGAAATGGGTATCTGTGCGAGTGACTTAAACAACTAACTCTTAGGCATCTAACTTAAATGTTTAATTTTTGTCAGGTTTTATTCTTAATTGACTTCAGACTGTATAGCATTAAACTTCATTTTTTCTCCCTCTCCTCTTAAAAAAGAGGCAACTTTTTATGTGTGTAACAACAGTGCTTTTGGCACTTGATAACAGACTAAGGGATTTTTTTTTAATCTCAAATTTTATCCTTCCGAGACTTGGAAAAATGATGAGAAATCTCCTGGGATAAAGCTTTCTGATAGCTCCTTAAAATCACAAATGGAGCAGAAAAATGATGAGGTTTTCAATCAAATTTTTATATTTCGCTCTTCAAATTTTGATTCACTTGGGAAAATCAGGCAAGGAAAACTATAAAGTAGAGCTGTTTACATTTCCGAAAAATGGGTAATTCATGGTCTGTGATGTTCCTCGTTTTAGTCGAACTGCTTTCTCCATCTCTTGTATGCAATCGCACCTGAAGTTATGCATTTTCAACTTTTGCTACGTGTTCATTAAAATCAATAGATTTAATGCATTTTCTTTTCTCATTTTTTGTGTGTTATTTTAGAGCTAGAAAACAGGTCTATTTTTTAACGTCGTCACATCTGGTTTATCAGCTCAACTGCTGTTTAATTCAAGGCCAGCTAAAAATTATACTGGTGTGCAGACCTTCTACTCCTCAAAGCAGGTTTATCTTTAAAACTCCAGCAGTTTATGACCGTGATCAAGTGAGTTACTGTGGTTCTTCTCACATGTTTGGTTATTTTCTCTCCCGGGTATCAGAAAGTAAACGAGGATACTGCATTTATATTTGGAGTGCATTACTACAGAGTACTGTACAGTCCAAATGCCCGACAATTTAGCTAAGAGAGGCGTTCTTGTTTAGCTAAAGAAAGAACACGGTTCCATTGACGTATATATCTATAGTATCCATAAAATGTAGTGATAACGGGATATCAAACTTATTTATTTGTGAGTCATGAGTGGAGTGGTTTCCAAATTAGGCGACAGTGGTAATGCTACAACATCCTTTCAATACCGAGTTGTCCAAGGATTTTCACTGCAACCCCGTGTCTGATCAGGAAGAGACGTAGTAGTTTTGCAGACTGAGTGCTCACCGGCGATCTGTTAATGGATTATGTTGGTTTACACCATTTATAAACAATAAGTTATTAACTTAAGGAGCTCAACAAAGCATTATCAATGGACGTATTTGTGCTGCGGGCTTAGCAGATGTTTTACTAGCAAAAGTATGATAAGGCTGAGAAGGGTAAGATTGCCATTCCTGCTCTACTATACTGCTATAAGCACAAAAAGAATACGCTTTTTGTGGGTTTTATTCTTTTTAAGAGAAAAGATTTCGCGTAAGAATAAATGTTTAATAGAAATATGTATTGGGTGCACTGATTTAGCTCGCATGAATTAAGTAAGCTTCAGTCTCTCAGTATTCTGTCTACCTAAAATAATATCCCAGTGATGTTGTAATTTATCTTAGTACGATTTGGTTATAGTAAAATAATTCCTGCCTCTGAGAGCAGTACTGATATTGTTTCAGAGCTGATGCTTCTTACACTTTTGCATGTTCATGGCAGTTCTTTTTCAAGAGAGTCGTAATCTACTGCGGGGCGGATTTCTCTGTAGGACAGGTTTTATTGACATATAAATAAAATGAAGTTTGCAATAGAAAAAACTGTTTTCCATTCCATTTCATTTCCCATAACTTCAGTCTGTTCTTGCTGAAGAATTTGTTAGGGAGATTTACTTTTCCCTTGGAACAGACAAGATTTATGCACACAAATGCGTGGCCATACATCCTACAGACTAACGTGTACATTTAAGAGTGGTGCAGAATGTTGACAGAGAGGTTTTGCACTGATGTCACTAGTAAGTAGTTTAAACCAGACTTACTCATTGAGTTTCTTCGAGAATAATTCTTTGAATCAATTCTTAAAGAGCTTAAGGACCAAGCAAGAAAGAAGATCCTGTTCAGAAGGACACTCAACCATCAGCAAACTCGTTCCAAAAATCTCAGTATGCTAAATTGGGGTAAACATGACCAGGAAGCCTGAGACTGAAGGTTTTTTGTAGTAACTGATCATCATCAAGTTTTATGCATTCAGCTCACCTTCATTTAAATAGTGCCATGAAGTTTTTACTGTTTCTACATCACTGCTTGAAGGTCAATTAAAAGATCAGATAAAAGCTGACTTTTACTTACCTTTATCTTTAGACAGATTATGTAAATCTGACATTAAGATGTGCCTTCTCGTAGAATAGCCAAATATTCAACTGTATTTCTTAATATTCTTTGTGTTGCAAGCTTTCTAGTTTCTTCAGTTTCAGATCTCTTCTGTACAGCGGTCAGTCCAATAGCAGACTGAAAAAGAGGCATTTTTGAGGTAAAATGTTCTTCTTCCAGCAACAGCAATGAAAAAAGCTGTGTTGAAAAGGCTATATTAGCAATTTGCGTTAGAGAAAACCAGCTGCAAGCTACATGTTATGTATCAGGCTTTAGAAAAAGAAATGTTTCAGAAGAAACCAGCACATCAGTTTATTTTAAAAATCCTCTAACGTAACTAATACTCTGATTTCCGCTTTCCTGGATGGATCCTTTGCAAGGATACCTGTCGCTTAGGAAATCTGTACCACATTTAAACTCTTTCTTTTAAAACAGGGAGTTGTAAATTAGGTAACTATGGACAAATTCTTAGTAAAACCAGTGTAAATACAGAGAGACAGATTCTGTACAGGTATTCTTTTTATTTCGTAGTTCTTTGTGTATCGTCAGATCCAGTTAGCCAGTGCCTTCTCATTTGGTAGAAAGGTTTTAGAGCACGTGTAGCACCTGAAGCTATACTTTTAATTCACTTTAAGAATGACATGGATTACCAGTTTTATTTTTTTCAGACTTGTAAAACCCTCTATGAGCAGTTATGCCAATATTTGTATACATCTTAGATACAAAAAGTTAAGGTACCATCTCAAATACTAAAGATTCTGCACAAACAAGAGACCACTTACCTTTTCTGCTGTTGATTCATGTGATTAATTCATAGCCTCCCCCAGTGACACCGCACATCTCAATCATAGAATGCATCACGGAATAGTTTGGGTTGGAAGGGGCCTCAATTAACATTTGGCATCAAAATCCCAGTTTCCAAGGAGAAAGCCTTGCAATGAAAAATCAGTTGGATTCCAGAAAATGTGGACCTTTTAAAGTTGACAGAGTCAGTGCTGAACACGAGCTACGTAAACTCTCGCTATCAGCTGGTGTCACTCACTTTCAGGTGAGTGTATCACTTTCAAGTTGATTGAGCACTTAAGAAGTGAATTTAGGCAGCTTTTTGCCCTGTTGGCATCATGTATGCTCCCTCAATTGTAGTAGTATTAATGCTATTTTTTTTTTAAATTTGCATTCCTATATATCCTCACTTCTGTTAAAAAATTTTAAGCATCACAAGACTAAGCAGCTGTATTTCAGATTGTACATGGTTATAGTTAAATATATCAATTTGTGACTTGTTAGAGGCCATAGCAGTGACTTATTTATTGGAGTAACAAGGGCTTCTTTCTTCTACCACAGCAACAAATACCCATTTCCAAACTTTCAGAATTTCAGACCTGCGGTATATCAGCCACTGCTTTGCAATTCAGGAAATCATAAACACTAGGACAGTCCTATATCTTCTGTAAGTCTACCCTTGGGGCAAATTACCGTGGCTTCCACACAGCTACCTCAGGAATTAATTTGACCCGTAATATTCAGCGCATTAAAAAGATTTAACCTCTCTTTGCGATGTGCAGGCTTTGGGAAATGTCCTGTGTTGTGAGATCCCACGTTCTATTTAATTTTACCAGCACCTGAGGGAACTGGCTTTTTAATTACACTTCTGGCTAAGAGGATACGGACAGGATGGAACTGGATGAATGATATTTTGTGGAAAATCAATGTGCTAATTATACAGAAAAAGCAAAGCTCCATTTCACTTTTGCTTGAAAGTCAACCATACTGCCCTTACAAGATAAGACTCCTGCTTATAGATGTGGTTCCTTCCTTCACTTATGAATTACATTAATCAAGATGCTATAAGACATGGCAACAGAATACGAAGGTCAGGGCAAGAAGACAATCCAAATCTTGATTTTTACATCAGCCATGAGGTCAGTAATAGTTCTTGTTTGAATCCTTTCTGGCTGAGTCAAAATTAATTGCTAATTTTGCAGAAGAATATTAAAATATTCAAAGAGGTAAATAGTCTTTTTTGCCATAGTATAGAAAGCTTTACACTTTTTTTTTTTTCCTTTTAAATCCAGTTAACAAAAGTATGGATTCTTCCTTTTCTGTCAGTTGGTTTCATTTTAGAAGAAATGTCTAACTGATTTTAGTCCTGCTTTGGAAAATTATTCCACCGCTGTGAACTTCTTCTGACCAAGTTTCAATACTGATGATGTAGAAAGTGAAAATCATCCCTCTTTTACTAAGATCTAGTTGACGTGATTTATGAGGCCGGTGTAACTAAGTATTAAATGTATTATTATTTGAAGCTTCACAGTACAGCACATAATGATTTCACCTGCATGTGTAGCTTCAATAGCTCTTCACTTTCCTGTTTAAAAACATAAAACTCAGTCAATCCAAGAAGTGTGTGCTAAGTTGCTGCAGCTTGAGTTTTTAAGGATTTTTTTGTTGAGCTAAATTGATATAAAATAAACTGAAATAGTACACAGAGAAATTCTCGGATCAAATGCTTAGATCAAACATACTTGAACCTTTAGAATCATCTCATTTCCTCTTGTAATTTTGTCTGTAATGATGGGTTCTCAGCTTTGGAGCCTGTTATGTACCAGACAGGCTGTTGCTCAGGTCGTTGTGACCACGCAGGTATAACTAAGTGTGAATTAGGCAGCAGGAGTTTCTATATTGAGCTCTGGCCTCGTGTGCTCCACCCTCAGGGTATGATGCTCTTACAACTCTCCTAACCAGAGAATATTACCCTTAATGTGTGATACATCCCGTACCTTCGTCAATTCTGTTGGTGAACTGGGACCCGCTAACTCAGAATTAGTTCTGGTTGACGTAGAGTCTTGCAAAACCTCCTTCTGTACACCCATTGCATTGCAAGAATACTGGATAAGAGGGAAGCAAGCAGCAAATTTGCAAAACAATGGAAAGTCTGAGGCATCAGATCAACACACCAAATGTTATTTTTCTCTTTCAGGGAGCTACAGACAGACCCTTTGTTTCTGGGCTGCATTTTTTCCATCTTTAAACTCATTATTGTAATACTTCCCAGCAGGCAAAGGAACATTGTTAAGTTTGATTAAATTTAATGAACAGCTTTGTAGTCCTCCTATGACATTCACTACAGGAACATCTTGCATCATTATTTATTTTCCATATGTTTTACCTGGTTAATGCGGGAGAAGGTAAACAAAAAAAGTGTACGGAAGGGAAAAAACTTAGGGTCAGTTGGTGGGAGAATTGTACAGAAAAGAATGTTAAAACAGATATAAAGGAGGTAAAAAAAATAGAAATCTGGCAAATAGCTTACAAAAATAAGTAAAGATGGTGAGGAGAAAATCTGTGTCTGAGTGTTATTTTATACAGCATATGACCTTTGGCAATATCTCTTAATATATACCTAGTATACATATTTTGCTGTATTAGGAATACAGATTAATTATGAAAGTAACTGCATTATATGTTATCCTTACATGCTATATCCGAAGCTCTATATCAGTACATTGATTTTTTTTTCCTTTTTTTTTCTTTTCCTAAAGATTTACTTTCCTATTTCTGTTACTCCTCACTGTTTGGAATCACTTCTTTGTTGTTCTTTTCAGAAACCCAGTAACATTTTTGTCATCCTTTGTATTTTGTGTTGATAACTTGCACAATTCATGCTTGAAATTCTTTGAGTGAAGCTCACTCTCTTAATTTTTCTTTTTTTGGTAAGCTTTGTTTAATATGGTACGGTTTATAAACAGTCTTTTTCAACTTCTTAAGAGCACAGATGTTAGGAGTGATTACTCGCACTGGTTTTTATATAAAATCATGTAAGTCTGTCTTATAATGTCTTCTAAAAGACTTCGTCCATCTTTTTTTGACTACTGCTACAATTCTAACAATAAACAGTTTGGAAAGTCAGAAATTCACCACATCCCTGTTTCCTAATCCAGTCGCAAGGTTATACTCCTGTGTCTGAATGCGTTTTGAGAATGCATTACTGAGCAGAGGTGTGAAGATCCGCAGCGTGCTGTTAGCCAAAGTGCTGCTGGTATTGCTCTTTATTGTCAGGGGTGGCCAGGGGGTGGAAAAAGTTTTGAGCTTTTGCCCATGGGAACCAACTCGTTTTGATTTTATAGAGGAAAATGCTCCACTGTCTTTGCAGCTGTTTATTTTCTGGTAAAACTACGTTTTCTATTCTTGACGAATCTCAAGTACTTTAATACTAAATTCTGGGTTGGTCTTGTAGACAGGAAAGGTTATAATAAATGTGATGGAAGTATGTGTTTGAGTGAATATCTAGGCTGAAGCCCTGGGATGCTTGGGATTTGCTGGTCATCCATTCAAGTGCAGATTGGGCCACTAAGGGTACTTCAGGCTTGAAAACGTGTTCCAAGAGCTCTTTTCTAGTCATCAAAGTGTCTTGCACGTTGCTCGAGAGAACATGTGCACGGTATAGTTACCTTTTTTTAAAAGATAATAAACACAGAAACCATAGGGTCTGCCTATTAAATGTTTCCAACTGCTTAGAGTTTCTGGAATATTTATGTTAAATGTTGAACTTCTGTTGTGATAAACTTCAAGCTAGGAATGAAAGTAGTTGTGAAGAGTTTTTTTTCATATGGCTGTCTTGAATTTAACTGTTTTATTAGTTGAAAGAAGTTTCAGTGCATGGTGTTTCTGCTGTTGTTGCAATGGTTAGGTGATGTGAGCATCACCAAGTTATTTACTCTTAGTTTAAGGCGTAGCTGGTGAAATGGATATACCATATGTTTCTGAAAAGCGTGACTTTACTCATATCTGCAATGCAGATAATTGGCTTTGGGGTCAGACTTATAATGTATATCCCAGCATGTTTTCAAGATTAGAACTGAATACTTGAGTCTGCTGGGACTTCAGAATGTCTAGTGAGTCAGATTTGGTCGTTATGTAATTCTGAATTGAGTGGTTTTGTTTGTTCCTTAGAGTTTTTATTTGGGGATAGACTCAGAAGGGTGATTTTTTTGGTACATGCATCATTGCTCTTCTACATTAATCCCATAGTGAGACTTTCCAGATGTCCTAAAGAATAGTGGTCTTTATTTTACTTCTAGAAAGGAGTAGTAAGATTCCGGACTTAGGTAAGATCCATCTTTTTCTGTAGACTTTGTTTGCAAAAGCACTGAGATCTAACTACATACTAGAACTTCCCCAAATTTGCTCGTGTAGTGTATACTAATAACTCAAAGTTTTCATGGAGCATCAGTATTTATGAAAGATGCAGACTGGTCCGAGAGCACTGAGATTGCAATAATATATTATATACCTAATGGAGGTAATCTCCAATACAGGTTTCTGGTTTGGGTGAATAAAGAAGCTGCCAAAGAAGATATTTAGTCAGGAGTGAGAAAGCACTTGAGACAGTTGATCCAGGCCTAAACTTTGGGTTTAGAACCTGACCTGGATGTAAATGTGTCCTTGGCTCTTGAAGCTTTTTCCAGTGTTTTCTGCTGCATGATGGAGAACACAAAGTGTATTTCAGGCAGCAGCACGGATATTTCTGCTGCTTTCTGTAGCATACTGGAAAGGGCATTGTGGGGGGCTGACAGCAATAGAGAAAGCAAAAGTTAAGCAGTGAAATGAAGGCAGAATAGCAAAACTGAAGAGTTGTTTCTCCAAGAGTGAGGTTTGGGTTACGGAGTGATGGCGAGAGCCTTGTGTTTTTCGACTCAATGCTAACCGAAGTACTGTTTTGTCAAAGGGAAAATAAGTTGACAGGAGAAAGCAGGAGGGTTCCTGGGAACCAGAACAATTATTAGTGGAGTATGAACCATGAAGCTGCATTTGCAAAGAGGACAGGGCGTGTGGTATTAGCAGCTGCTCTGAAATCTTGACTCCGACCCTTTTAGCCGGCATCAGGGGATGTTTAAAGAGTGTCTGCGGTTTGAAGGTCACACAGTCATGACAGGCGTGCCCAAGTGTTTGAGAAATGGTGTATAACATGATAAACAATTTTCCACAGTGGCTTTTTTTCAGTGATCATGGGGGAAAGAACAACTGTGGCGTTAATTGTGGTTAGCAAGATTCAGCCTAATGCAACGGCGGATGCATATACACTCATATAAATACATAACCGTACAAAATGTTGGCGAGTTATCTACGCTTTTGGCACTTATGTGAAGAAAGACCCGACTTTAATAGATGTGCACTGAGACTTATGGTTGCCATGGGAACCGCTACTCTACGTTTTGTGAGAATGTGCTTATTATTAACGTTGCGCTCGGATTGCGATTTTAACAAGGGCTTTTTTTATTCTCGTTGGGCTGATTGCGTGTATCCCTGCCCAGCTAAAAAGCAGCTCAGAACAAATGAGCGTTTCCTTTCTTAGATGTTTATCAGATCCAGAAACACGAAGAAAATTGCTTTCCGTCAAGGCGAGGGGAGAGAGGAGAACCACTGAGCCTTTGTCTCATTAATTTTACAAGAAGGGAAGAGTAGTTTGCAGTTAGCACATGAAGATAATGTGTGTTTACTTTGGTAAACCTTACTGGAAACTTGAGAGGTTAAACTTTAATACGGTGCTTTTGGAGGCTATCATGAGAACAAAATGGAAATATGGTTTTATTAGACAGCTTAGAAAGCATTTATTTTTATGATCTTATTTTCACAAGTTTTTGGACAGATCTTAAACAGAAAAATCAGTTTCAAATAAATGGATTATCGTGTTGAATTTTCAGGCAAACCTCGGAGGCATATGAGGAGAATGGTCAAGAGACTGGCAATTTTTTATTAGTGTGATGATAATGACAATCATGAATGGGTTATTCTAAAGGGACACTAATCTTTTGTAGGCACTGTTTTGGTAAGTGTCCAAAAAGTAATTTCTTTGGCTTACTGGGAGCTCTCTAAAAATTAATCATTGTTGTCAGAGCGCATTTCTTAAATTGATACAGTCAAGTTTTTAATAAAACTTTTATTGTCTGTAAATAATTAAAATTTTCCCTCTGCTTTCTCAAAGGTGCATCTTCCTAACTGTTTTATGTGCTTTTGTATTTTAAATTAATTTAGTTGTGTACAAATGCTTCCACCTTGTTGTCTGACATGCAGGTTCTAGGTGAGGACTGTTAATAACTTTGGATAGAGAGACAAACATATACGTGTGTGTATTTACAAGTAACTGAAAAATTTTGAAATCCACTGTGGATTTTTATTATTATTTCTGAATGGCTAAGGAAGGACATTTTGGGGACCTTCTGTAGTACATTTTCATGGCACTTTGTTCATGTGGTACTTGCTTTTGAATTTCTTTTCTGTATTCTGTTTACACTCAAAGAGAGAAATTCCTTGTAGCAGAACTAGAGGCAATTAATTACTCCAAATGGGATGTTTTCCACCAGTGAGATGGTTCAGCTGTTGATCCAAACTTCCCCCAATAACTTGTTTCAATAGTTAAGTTTCTCTTAACTGAGAACAAAGTCATAAAAATAATGAGCTCGTAATGAATCTGCTAAAGGGATGGATGGCATGGATGAAAGTCACTCGGGCTTCTTGGAAAGCAGATTTTTGGTAGTTTCTTTGCCTGCATAGGGCAGTAACAAGTTACAGCTGTGCTTGGATGTTGTCTCTTAGGCAGCTGTGCCTGAATGCCTTCTAATAATTGAATAAATGGGAGATAAGGTATCATTTCCTTTCTGATAACCAAGGAGCGAGAGAATTTGCCCTCTTGAAGTTAAGACAGGCTTCAATCCTATTTATCTTGACTCATTGTTCACTGCTGGGATTGCTCAGTGGCTTCCTAGTCAAGCTTTTCATTAGCTCTGGTAGACTAATTCTAGTACTACCAGCAGTGTTTTGTGTCTTTTCGCATTAAAGGAAGGAGGAGTGATAACGCATGAGCGAGTCCTGAGCTGGGCGGCCCAAAGAGACAACAGGTAAAGCTGTAAGGGGATGTGGTGCTTCGCTTTTCAAAGTAAAGCTGACATTTGTTTTCCACACCTGTTTAAGCTGCTACTTCAGGCTTGGAAAGCCTGGGAAACCTCTTATCAGTGGGAATTTTGCTGGGTGACGCTTAAAGTATTAAGGGTACAGGGATCACGAACTAAAATGACGTGTGTAAGACGTGAGGCTAGCAAAATGAGATCATAATTACTTTCTGTGAAGGGTTATCTTATTCAGAAAAATAAGTCTCTCTAATCTAAACCTCAGACACACAACCTGTCAATAGAATTGCACACCTGGCTGAGCCAGTGCACTTTGCCATTCCAAGGCTTAGTAAATTTTCTTTAAGAAATATCGGTGTGATATTATGAAGTGATAAAAAAATCAATGAGGCAGTGATTTCCCAGTCAGGTGGAATGCTTTGTTGTTAAATTAATTCTTTCACCTGGGGCTGCGAGGCCTAAAAAAATTCAGACAGCATTGCCGGGTGACTTGATGGAGATTTACTTGCTGTGTTATTCCAGAGGAGGCTAAAATGAATCTGCAAATGGTGTTTTTGACTACAGTAGAGCACCTGTAATTATTCACTTCGCCACTCATGGAAGACATAATTGATTAAATTCCAGAGCCTATTGACTGTAGTGGTGCAGCTGAACTTATTCTCATCTTGAGATTCTGCAGTTACAGGGTGCACATAAATTAAAGTTGTTTGGTTGGTGGTTTTTTTGTTTGTTTGTTTTAAATGGACAGTAGAGATATAGAATGTGTTCACTGTTAAGACAGCTTCCCTTTGAATTATTGGCATTTTGTTTCTGGCAAGATAAAGTACAAGATGCAGGTTTAAGAACTAAAGAAAGAGGTAGGTCTGTTTGCAATGGAAGACAAATTATTTCCTGTAGCTTCTGGTGAGATGGTTAAAACTGAGCTGAAATATAGACAAGAATTCCTGAGTTTTCTGTGCCATTTGTGTGATTTGCTGCCATTTATGACACTCATAAAATTATGAAAATGTCCTTAAAATGCTGTACTGAAAGTTTCAGAACTTGAACAATCTGAACAGCATTGGCTTTTATAAAATGAGAGCGAATTAACAGTATTAAGGGCTTTGTCGTGAAAATGAATTTGAAGTCACATAAAACTGAAGCGTTCCTATGTCATCCCAGAAACAAACCAGAAGCTGTGTTTAAGTCTGAGTGACTGCAAAATTAACCATCACACATGAATCCTTATCAACTGACACTGAGCCATTTTCTGTGCATCTGTTTTGATCTCTACCTGTATACTGGCCATTGCCTCTGGCGTTAGGTTTTATTTTCCTTGGTTTATTTTTGGCTGCCCTGGGCAGTGTCCTGATGACATGCTGGCTGTTGCTGATACTGTTTTGGAGTCCCCCAAGTCTTCTCCAGACCCTAGGTAGATGATGACCATGGGCGATACCTCCAAAAATATGAATTCCCTTCAGTTGCGTAGCTTTGTGTTCTCAATGCTCGTTGACATTTCCAGCTGTGTGAGCATCAGGGAATCTATTGGAATGATCAGTGGTTGTTGAGATAGGCCTCCTAATGGGGAACAATAATTCTTTCCTGGCTTCTGCTACTTTCGCCAAATAGGAAACGGTGACCTAGGGAAAAGTTTGAGGTTAACAAGAGGAACAAAAAATCAGCAGCAACAACAGAACTCTGAGAAAGTTATGTTTAAAGAAAAAACCAAACAAACAACTGTGATAATTTTTTCCTGTCTTTGCCAATGCTTGTGAATACCTGCTGTAGGCTAAAAGGAGCGAGTTTTCTTCACAAATCTACCTGGTTTTGTCCTGTAAAAGTGGCTGAGGTACAACGTGCAAGTTCAACCTAGTGTGGAGTTAAATGTGCAGTGTTTTCTGTTCAATTGGATTGTCTGCTAGGGATGATGTTGGGTTAAGAACTGTAAGAGTTTGTCAAAAAAACCCTGTTTTGGTAGTCATCACTTCTTTCCTAGGAAAACTTCAACTCTTTGTTGTATAAGGGAGACCCCTTAGTCCACGCACTTTTCATGCTGTTGTGGTCTCAAATTTGAAAGTTATCAGGTGCATCTGTAAAACGCATAATTGTTAAAATTTGTCTTGCAGTTGTTTTCATATTCTTGTCATTTAGAAACCACTGTTTCCCTCCTCGAGGTATTTTTATTTCTGCCTTAGGCTGGATCTAGACGCTTGTGTCGATATGAGAATTTTATTCCTGTAGTATTGACTTCTCTGTGCCCTGCAACCCCCCCTGTAGCTTCTCCCTGAACTGCCCAGTTGAGCTGTGTCTATTCCAGAGACCCGAGGTCTTGCTCCAGCACAGCCCAGCTACGTAACCTGGGCTCAGATGTCTGAAAAAAACGTGAAGTTATGAGAAAAAGCTGTGAGAAGAGCCTTTTATCAGGGTAGTGAGTAGCCTAGCAACTCTTAAACTTGCTGTCTTGTGTGCGTGCTCATCAATAAATAATCGCTTTGTATGTTTAAGCTGTCTATGTACTGCTGGTGCAGTCCCTTTGCACACCCCCTAATAAACTGGCACCCCACCCGTTCAGCCAAAAATGCAGTTCCAACAAGGTATCAAATATATACAGGAAAACAACAACAGCAACAACAACAAAACCCCACCACAAATAAAACCAAAAATCAAACCCACTTTTTCAGAACAGCGTCTTGCGTGCATCCTTTTCCCTCGTTCCTCGGTGGTGCACAGGTAGGACAACAGAGAAGGGAAAAAAATGATTCGAGGCTGTTGAAATCCTGTTGTGTTCTCACTCGTTATTTATCTGCCCGTTAACTGATGCTAAGGATGTGGTTCCAAAGATGAAGAGTACCCTTACTGTTGATTCTCAGAGTACTTTGTGTCGTCTACAATTTCTCTTGCTGTTGTTTCAGTAGCAATTGTAGATGGAGTACAACTAATCAATATTTCCCCATCAATTCGGGGTTGTATAAGGTGTGTGGGAGATGTATTTTGATATTTTAGATTCTGTGTCTTGTATAATTTCTCAGTTTAAAATTATTTCAGGTTTTAGTATCTGTTAATCCAACTTGATTTGCGTCCTGACCTCCAATATGAAAAGCTTAAATCCACTATTTCAGCAGCTGCTCAGCAGAGGAGTTCACATTCTGTCTGGTTTATTTGCTCATCTCTCATTTAATTTTGTTTCGCATTTTGATTTCAAGGTTTTTTTTGGCTGAAAATTCAGCTTCGCTAAGAAAAGACTTATAAAATACATATCACTGGAAATAATATTTTCTGGTTTGAAATCTATATGCTTAGTATGGGTGTTCAATCTGCCCTCATTATGTCTTTTGGATAATACATTCTTTCATGTGCTTCTTCAACCAGCCCCTTCTCCTTTATTTCTCTCTCTAATGTAATGTCCTCATTGAAATTAAACCCCATGCAGTAATAATACTTTTCAAGACATCATTTGTAAAATTTACATGGCATTTAAAAATATTAGATTTATTGAGAAGAATTAGTCCAGTCAAAACAGGTAGATAATGGCATGTTTTTGAAGTCCACAGTCAATTTATATGGAAACAAATATTTTATTTACAATTTGGTATACTAAAATACTTGGTGAGCAATGCAAGGTGAATGCGCCTGATGGTTATTTTTAAAGGCTGAAATTAGATTACCCAGTTAATTTAACTAACATAAATAATGGTATTATTGGAAGCAAGCAGATGGTTGGACTTCTAAGACACTAACAGAGAAATATTTTCTTCGGTCTATAAATTCAAGATTTTCTTAAAATTATTGCTACTTGGTGCAGCCCAGAAAAAGCCAAATAGAAACTAGGCAGCTCCGCATGGTATCTTTGTAGAACTAGAAGCAAAAGCAGAGAAGAGCGAACAAAACAGATGAATATTACTGGGCGTTCATGTAAAACACACCAGCTCCTGGAGCAGAAGTGTTTGTGTTTTGTTTTTAAGAAAGGAATTAATGAGTTAGACGATCGAGTCTCAAGTTCCTCTAGCAGCTGTGTTTTGGAGCAGAATCCTGGTGGAACAGTAGCACTCTTGGCCATAAAAGAACAGGAAAGCCTTGGTAGCTTGGGATTGCGAAGACTAGAGCCAGGAAAGGGGGCAAGGGGGAAGGTGAAGAAAGGAAAACATAGGATAATTATTTCAAATAGATGTAGTTATAAAGCTACTGGCACGCGATTGTGGCAGAGCTGTGGATGGAAGGAAGGGTACTGAACAGGTGTGATAAATGCGGTAGGGCCGTGGTTCTCTGTCCCTGGAGTCCTGTATCAAAGCTTCTTGGACTTGCGTAACTTCCAGGTAGTGCGTGGTGTTCATTGCGGGCGTAGGGCATCTTGAAAGCAGGATTTCTGCTTGTGTTAGCAGAATTAATTCGGTGGCTGGATGCAAATCTGTTCTACTCTGGACTTGGAAAAAAATGCAACTTGTTGAAGGGATTGCAGATGAATATATAAAACTAGAAAGAACAATGAACAAAGGAAAACATCACATGCAAAGGTGAAGGAGAAAATGAAAGATGAAGGGCTTTTCCTTGAGTCAAAGGTGGTGAGGGCATCTGATGAAGAGGAAATATGTTCAGAGTGAAGACAAGAAATAAGAAACCTGATAGACCAAAGGATACAGTGGAGGAGTTTTCAGCGAGGAGCCTGAAGAGTTAACGTTTAAGACCTACTTTTTCAGTAAGAAATTATTGATCCTGTTTCATTTCGGTGGGTTATTTTTAAAGAAGCCTTACTGCTAGAAGCAACATACATGTCTCTAAGGTTTCTGCTTCTCTTTTCAGAACGTGGTTGTTTAGAAGGAGTTAGGCAGACTCTGGTCCATGTATTTTTTCCTGCTTGCTGTCTTCTTTCGCATAGCATCCATCTGGGAAGCTTCAAAGAGAGTCCTGAGCACAGCATGCCTATAGGAATAGGAAAATGTTTTGTAAGTAGTTGAGTCCTCATAGGAGAATTGATAAGCAACTTCAGATTAAATGACTGCAAGAAATTAATAGAAAGGTTTATGACTGATTGCAGCTTACAAGCAACTCTTCATCTGTCTATGAAGTGTTAGCGAGTCTAACAATGCACAGCTTAAAATGGGCTCAGACATGTCTGATAGTTTGATAGGCAAATTGGAGCAATGTAAACCTTTGTGCTGCTGTGATTTAGGAGGTCTAAGAAAAAAGGACCTTAGACAATTACATTCTGAATTGTTCTACTTTCAACTTCTGTTGGTTTCTGCATTTTTATTCCATTGAGCAAGTGTCAGCTAAGCGTTCTGTCAATGGGCTTACGGCAGTGATTCATACAGCCTCCTTCACCAGAAGAAATAAAGTGATCTTGAAAGATGAAGCAGATGCAGTGGTTTTTCCAGAGCAGTATAGTTGATGTGTGTGTGTGTTTATGCGGATATCTACCTGGTTACAGTCAGACTTGGCAGGGTGATAAAAGGCCTCCCAGGTAATTAGCTGGCTGCAGATTTCCCGTTAGTATGCAAGCAGGTGGTGGGACATTGTCTCAAACATTGCTAAGAGGGTTTTACAAGGTGAAGTTAAGTGTGTGTGTGTGAGAGACCGAGATTCTCAATGTTAATTTAGGGGGAAAAAGATAAAATTGAGACTTCTTGGTTGCAGCAACCATGGCTTCATTGACTTTGATGCACAGAGTAGGACAACATAGACACAGGCATTAAGGTTGTAACTTTATTTTTGCAATGTAATTGACATACTTGTAATTGAGCAAAGGTTGTATTTAGTACATGGATATAAAGTGACCACCCAGGGTGGTGAGGATATTTTTAAAAAGTCCTTCAGGAGGGGGGAAAAAACATGGAGGTGCATTCAGCTGGATTTGAAGTGCTTTTCTCCTCCTTTTCAAGGTCATGGTCTGCCAGCTTGGGTTCCATAATGGCTTTTCTTAGTCGTGGCTTAAGAGCCACGGTAGTTTCTGGATCCGCTAATTGCAGGGGTTAATAACTAAGGTTCACCTGCGGAGTGTTTTGGTAATTTGCGACCCAGCAGAGGAACATGTGCTCTGAGCAGCTCCTGGTTTCTCCTGGTGCTGCGGAGGAGCGTGTGGTTAGTCCTTGTCCACCAGGAAAGACGAGTCTTGCGGTCTCCGTCGTTTCACAGGACCACGTGCTCCTAACACAGGTGGCTCTGCTAAGGCTGAACAGAGGAGCTGCTCTTTACTTTTTGACAATTTGCTAGCTCCGGTGAGTTCAGACTTATGTATTATTGTGCGCCTAGCATGCAATCATCTTCCTTCTTGGGGCTCTGATGAGAGTGGCCATTAGTGGGTCTTCTTCCTGCCTCGCCAAGACTTTCACTAATGGGAAATCTGTTAAAAGTTTCCAGGCAGAATCTGGGCAGGGCCCTAAAATTGTCATTGTTCCGTGCAGCTTTTTCAGACCAGGCACATCATTGCTGGGAGCATCAGGGAAATTACCCCTGCCACTGAGTGATCATTAACAGCAGAGTCTGGACGGAGTTCAGCGCTTCCCAGCTGGCCACAGTCAAGCAATGGAATTATTAGAGTGTTTATCTTAAGGAAAAATATCAGGATTTGTGTCCTTGCATTTTGCATATATGCAAAATGGTTGCATTAATACGTTTGTTGTAGCTAGAAATACAAGCTTTATTCGTAACTACATAGCAGCTGAACTTCTATTTTCTATTAAAATGTACAATAAGCTTCAGTAGGGAGCCCTGTACTCATGATCAACAACAGATTTCTACTGGAATGCTTAACTGCATCCCCTATGCCAGGATTTGAAATTATTTGATTTTGGATTATGGCATAATATAATTTGACACTGGTAGCTCTGTAGAAGTTTTAAATACGTAAATGCATATGCATGAAAAGCTGCTCAAGTGATATTCCATTCACAGCAATGTGCTTTGGATGATCAGTTTTTAATAATAGTAATAATAAAAACCCAAGAGGTTATACCCTTCTCCAGTTTTGGGGGGATTGCAGTAGCACCTGTGGGATTTTATCATGCGTCTCTGAAATGAGCAGCAATGCTGCTGTTGACTTTAGAGGCGACCCCGTTCGTATTTACAGTACATTTACTGCTGCTGGGCTTTGCAGAGGGTACTGGACGCATCCTCCTTGGCTTCGTTTGGGCTTGGACAATGTCTTACCTTTGAAACTGTTGGTTAATCCTGGCGGCCAGAGGTCTCGAAAAGTGGCAAGATTTACAAGGGCAGGTACAAGATGGGTTTAAATTCTAGGCTCATGTCTCTAAAACGGCTTCGTAACAGAACCTGCGTGCATATATGGTGAACGTGAAGGCCGGGCCAGATGTGAGGACCACTGGCTCCCATTTACACAGCTGTCACTTGTATTTGTGGTGCCTTCTAGTAAATATTTGGCAAAGAGCGTCTGTACTTGTTTTACATTACCAAGCTCTCAGATTCTCTGGTACATGCTCCTCCATCCTCTGTGTTTTAAAGATACAAAGGCTTTGTGTGACTCAAAATAGAGCGCTGCAGAGCCCAGATTGTGTTTCAGTATATGCTATAGTCCCTAAGGGGATTGTTAGAAGTATTGGAAGAAAAACCAGTCAAAATAAAGTTGAAGGAATCAGTGCTAATAAATATGGGAGGAAGAAAATGATATAAACTATAAATCACGTAGAGTTAATTGAGATTAAGTACTTGCGGCAGTATTCCTGTATGCACCTTCTTTCTTGTATGGGAAGACATTCAATTTTCAATACATTGCGTGTGACGATTCGTGGCAGGAATGTTATTTTGTACAGCAGGATAATATGATTCATCGAGCTATTTGCAAAGGATGGGATGAAATAATAATAGGAAATAATGGGTGATTAATTGTCAGCTCAAATTCAGCCTCAGATCTTGATGTAATTTTCTGATAGGGATATGTGGAAATTTTGAAGCTTGCTCACTTTCCTAGGGTGATAAAAGCAGCTCTACAACTTGTTGCACAAGTATTTTTCCTTCCCATCAGGATTTAATCAAAGTTACTGTTGTGTTTGCACATAGACACTTGTAACATAGACACTGGAATAAAGGTTCCTTCCCCCAATAACTAAGTTTACAGGTGCTCTGTGGCAATGTTAGTTTAATTTGCAAATGGGCTGAGGAGGAATCGTAATGTTGAATATGATTACATGAAATCAGCGTACCAGAAAAATCCTAGAAAAAAAGACACTGCTCAGAAATCCCAAATCAAAACAGCCCCAAACACCTTAGTTTGTTGTGACACTGATAAAGCACTAAACGTGCTATTTCACGTCAGGACTGTATGGACGGGTTCCTCTGAACTTGATAGGCATGTAGCACATCGCTCTTGGTAATCTTTACATCAGGACAGCGCAATGGAAACTAAACATCTGAGCTTAGGATGCCATGGTCCTCGGGGGCAATCTTAGCCCTTTTCCCCCCTCTGGGAGAGCAGCTCTCCCCTCCCTGGGTGTTTGGCCTCATTCTGCAAACTTTGCATTGCTCGGTCTGATTCCCTGTCACCGTTTAGAAAAAGCTCCTCTCTGCTTTGCTCGTCTTTCTCATCTTTCCTTGACATGGCTTAGATCCTGAAGTATTTCTGAAGATACAATGCCTGTTCAGCTGAGAGCTTTTGAAGTAAGCATATGTATATTTAGAATTTACTGATGCTGCTTTGAAGAACTGTTCTTGCGCTCTTTGAGTAGCTCTAATGAGTTTCCTTAGTTTGATTTAGAAACATAACACAGCTCGATGTTATTGTAAAGACTCCAGGTATGTTTCATAATACATCTTATGGAAGTGTTTGATGCTCCAAAAGAAAAAAAGAGTCTGGTTTTAGGGGGTTTATTTTGTGAGTGAACTAGCAGACAAAGATCAAACCAAGAACAAAAACTGAAGCTACACCCTGCCATTTGACGTGATAAATATTGTTTAAAGATGCCTGACGCCAAACAGATAATAGGCTTAGTATAGGAAATCGGTCTTGATTTTGTATGAGAATGACTCAGCGCTTCATTAAAAACTGGGATTTATTACTCAGTTAATACAATGAATTTAAAAAGATCACTTTCAGAACTTAGCTTGGGGAAGGTGAGTCTTGTCCCCGATGCTTTTGTTTTCTTCTTAGATGTAAGTGAAGGGCTGGGAATTGAACAGAAAGTCATGGACACAATAAAGAGAACCTAAGGGTCTTTCATTAATAATTCCTAGGTGAATGTGTTAGGAAATCTTTGGAGGGTTGTCCTTATCTTCTCATTCCACTGTGCGTTAGATCTCCGGAGAGAATTCAGGTCCCTAGCTCGGTGTTCGCATGTGAATAGACGTACTCCAGAAGTTATCTAAGAACTGGATGAGATGAGATGAGTAAACTGACCCAGCTGTTGTTTAGTCCATCTCCAGGCAATTCCGTTGCAAAATGTACCCAACATGGTTTGAATGATCGTATTCGTGCTTTCAGTATGGCCTTGGTGGTTCTCCTGTTTTCGACAACCTCTCTTCAATACTCTTCAGATACTGTATTAGCAGAAAATATTTGCTCTGATTACAGAACTGCTTCTGACTGATGGCGATCAGGAAAATATTAGTCAGGGTTTTTTTTCAAAATCACGTGGAACTTCTGCTAAATATCAACTATGGCTTTTAAAAGTGCCATCGCTGAAACTCTCCGTAGTCTGAGACTTTGATGAAAACTATTTATTTTCCTCATATTCATCCCTGTGACATTTTTTCTTTTGGAAACAGAAGCGTGGTAGTGTTCTCCTGTTTTGTGGGTTTAGATAAGTTTTGGTTCTTTTTTTCCCCCTCTATCTGAGGAAGAATAAGTAGAGCCAGGCAAATTAGGGGTAAATTTGTGGTTCACAAGCTCGTCTCTGGTTGTGTTCAGTGTAGGTACTCTCAGTTCCTTACTTCATTGCAGAGAGATACTTTCTAATTATTGTAAGAATCCTTAGAAGAAAAAAGACAGTTATGAGGAACTAACATGCACCAATGTACTTGTCTATTTATATGCGAACTTAGCGTATGTAGAGAAGCCCCAAAAGTATTGCCTACAACGTATATTCTCACAGGGTTTTTTTTACCTGAGAACTAATACATGATAATCAAATAACTTTAGAATATGTGTTGTCAGTGATTTGTCCAGTTCTGTCTTGGTGTCTTCTCCATTAATTTCGTTTCTTTGTTTGATTGTTCAACTTATTGTTCTCAAGAAATTATTCAGGTGGAGTACAAGATGCGTTGATGCCATCTGTTTAATGTTGAATTTTTACCTGCAGAGGTAGTGAATTGGCAGAACAGAGGTAACGGACTGGGAGAACTAAAAACCATTTCAGAATATATGAAGACATGTAATTGTAAATATCTTTGCATCCAGGTGGATTTGGAGGCATTTACGTTCATTGTTTTCATTGCTATTCTTATGGGGGACTTCCCCACCTCCCCACTTAGCATCCCTGAAGTGCCCAGCACCTGCAACTCAGAGGTGATGGAACCAGAGGGGTTATCTGATAATGCCAGGTCTGACCCTCACAAGTTCTCTGATGAAAAAAAGAATAAATACTGGGAGTTTGAGATCAGTCTCATGGTGCTGAAATCAGGTCTGTAACTCCGCACGGTTACCTCGGTGCTTGCATGAATTCTCAGACCTATTTGTGAGTACCAGCAATTGCTTTAAGGCAAGGAAAATGTTTTGTGCTCTGAGTGGGAAAGACATTAAGTGTTGAAGTGTGTTCCCAGTTAAGCATGCAATTACCAGTTCCAGCTGGGAACTCAGGTGCATAATGTCTGAAAAAATTGCTCTCCTTTCAGTGTCTGTGTCAAATCATCAGTTATGCACCTGCAAAAATGTCTGGCTTCCAGCTTTGGTGAGTAAGTTTCCCATGATCATTCCCAAAACACGTTCAAAGTGGAGCTGCTCCTTTTCCTGAGGATAGAATCTTGGTACTTTTTATTGCTTTTTAAAAACGTTTTTTAAGCTTTATCACATATTTAATGTGCTTTTCTAGTAAACAAAACTTGCCTTGTACTTTAGAGCCAGTTAAGTATTCATGACAGTAAGAGAAGCTCCCATTTGGGAGCAGAGGCATTTAGGAATTGTCAATTTTGTTTTCTGTGTTAAAATTATTTGTTGAGTGATGGTGGAGGGGAAAAAAGCCACACACAAAAAGGCCATTAAAGGGCAAACAAGACAGAGCAAAAGCAAACAAAGCTGCTTAGCTTAAATTTACCAAATGCCATAGGAAGTAGCTGCTAGTGAACTGTACAATTCATTAAACTATAAATATTCTGGGGGGTTTATCTTGAGCGTTTTGTTCATCTGGAGAAATATGTTCCAAGAAAAAAAAATCCCAAAATGGAGAGACCTGGACCAGGGTCCGTGAGTTCACACTTGCATACAGCTAACTTGCAAGCAAGAACAAAGATACATGCATGTAAATTGTGCATCTTATAGTGCAGGAGTTACTGAGGAAAACATTCTGGGGACAGGCACTAAGTAACACCTGAGAGATGTTGGAAACTTAGGTAAATCACAGATTTGAGAAAGGTTAACCATATGCCGATGTTGTACCAGTGCACTTGCTACTGAGTGCTGCGAGAAGGGTGATGGTGGAGGCAGCTCTGGAGAAGGAAAAGGAGAAATGAAGTGTGAGGGAAGTGGAGGAGGTGAAGGACGAGAGAGGTGGAGGTCTGAAGGGACAGGAGTATCCAGCCGAGGCAGGAGTGCAAGGATGGGGCCTGATGGAAAGGGAAAATCTGGCCCCGTGGGGTTGCTTGTGGAACAGTGGTGGTGGTGGGGTAAATAAATAGAGGATGGCATCAGTGGGGAGGAGAGAGACTGGGAAGCACAGAGGTGAATTCAGGATGTTAATCACGGGATCACTTAGGTAAGAAAAGACCCTTAAAATTATCAAGTCCATGTCCACCAAGCCATGGCCCCAGGCACCATGTCTACAGGTCTTTTAAAGCCCCCCAGGGATGGTGACTCAACCCCTTCGCTGGGCAGCCTGTTCCAATGCCCGACAACCCTTTTTAGTGAAGAAATTTTTCCTAGTATCTAATCTAAGCCTCCTCTGGCACAACCTGAGGCTGATTCCTCTTGTCCTATCGCTTGTTACTTGGGAGAGGAGACCAACACCCTCCACTCTACAACCTCCTTTCAGGTAGTTTTACAGAGCAATAAGGTCTCCCCTCAACCTCCCTCGCCATTAGCGTTTAAAATGTGTCCAAAGCATCTTTGGGAGGATATTTTTCTCTGTATTTTAGTGTTCTTTTTATCGAGCCTTCTGAAGCGTGCGCGGAGGGGGAAGAGACGGCAGGAGAAATCAGGCCGGTGGCTGGCAGGCTGAGCCCAGGGCACCGCGCGGCAGGACCCAGCAGGCCCCACGTCAAAGGACAAATAGTCTTTTCGCTTCCAGACGGAGGCTGTGCCGGGGGAGCGTTGTCTACACAGCACCGCTTGCCCTTCAGAGAAAGGGCAGAGCCTGCTCTGCTGGTGAGGTGTCTGCGTAGGGCTCTAAGGCCGGGTCACAGCAGGGGGAGGCACGTCCGCGCTTTCTTCGTGTGACGGTTGCGGCGGACTGCCTGGAATTATTCCACCGCGATGATGCGCGTCTCTCCCGTTCAGACACGTTCCCCCCTCGGGGCGTAAGCCTGGAGCAGCAGCTCTCTGTCTTGATCTGTCAGATGTGGCCATGCCCCAGGGGCTCGCTCTTCCTGCTCCATGCCAGCATCCAAATGGTGGCAATTCTCTGCTTTTGGTGTCTGATGGTCTAATTGGAAAAATTCAGACATATCAAACCACCTTGGAGTTCTCCCAGGGTAATGGACTCATCATTATTTCACGTGTATGGAGCTTCTTTTTTTGCAGTGCAATATTTTGGACACAACTGATGGCTTTTTTCCTCGTTACTGAGGTTCTGCCTGGTCACTGATAAAAGCCATGGTCAGCTTGGTACCAAACCATAGGCCAGCCTTTTCTCCTGGCGTTGACACCAGTGAAATTCTGTAGGACCCGAGCGTGGCCACGTGCGCCAGGCTCCACGAAACCCTCTGTTATTGCTCTTCATATTGAGTTACCACATCACAGAACTCCTGCAAGCTGATGCAACTCCTCAGACGCTTTGGCTGATGTTGGTGCTCTTGGAAAAAGAATTAGCGAGAAGTGGAAAAGGGAAAGTCATAGTCATTTAAGTATGCAGTGGTAGTTTGAGAAATGTAACTCCTGTGGAACTGCCCATCTCTAGGTCTTTTAAGCTACAAACCTTTTCATTTGTGAAGCAACTTGTAAGTTGGTATTTTAGATCCTGAGGCACTCGCAGACGTTTTGTGAGAGCTTTTCTGAAAAGGATAAAACATCACTTGTCTGTCTTAGACAAGTGAGCTTTTATCACGTTGAAGGCTAACCCCTGCCACTGTAGTAGTTCAATTGATCATGACTCTTAAATTAGTGCTCAGGTACAAAAAATTAACAAAAGGTTGCATAGGAAATCACTTCTGACTCTGGTTTTCTCAGTTTAACTCCCAGTGGATTAATTTCCCTGCCTTGATTTTCTGGAATAGATGGGAACAATCCTAACCAAAACTCTTGACAGGTTAACATCATAAATCAAATCTCCTCCTTCCTCTCCAAGACAGCAGCGGCGTTCCCTTTTCCACAGAGTCATTAAACAGAAAGGACATTTTTCTCCTTCTCCTGTCTATGAAAAAGAGAGGCAGGGGAACCCCAGATGTTCTGCAGTAGCTGCAGAAGCTGGACACCAATTAAATTTCTCTAAGTAATCAGCAGAGAACAAATTTATCCTTCTTAAATGGAGGCCCATATGCTCGTTGATTGTAGCCATACTGTACAGGCTGCTGTTTTTCACGCGGTGTGTTGGGAGGTAAAGAGTGCTGGAAGGAGAAAATGTATTTGGGAATATTAAACCTTTCATTATAGGAGCAGGGAGCATTTGTGATCACTGAAGCTGTCAGGGTTTCCTGCAACTGAAACATTCAGGTGGAATGATCTGTGACCTAAGGATTGCATGGGTCTCTTATCAACTCATACAGGCGCTCTGTGAGGGTTTAGGGTCAGCACATACTTAGATATTGTTGTGTTAGGATGCTGCTGAGTCACATAGAGGCATTATTTTCTTCCCTGTCGTTAAACCCTCTGCCAGGCAGTCAGGGCTTGAAATTATGTGAGAAAGCTGAGGGACAACGCTTAGATAAATACTTATCCTGGAGCGTGCTTCAAATAGTTTTAATAATGTGAAAAATTTCTTTGCTTTGTGGATTGTTGTACTTGTAAGAAAGTATATTGTATCTTCACTTGGGAAAACGCTGCATGTTTTTCAGAGATATTGGGTGTAGTTCGAGAAACTAAGTAGTCCTAGAAAAGTAAGGACGTAATGATTTTGAGGAAAAGAGAAACTTTGTGGAAACACTTGAAGATGTAGAGGAACGTGTGGTAGACTTGTGGCTCTTAAGTGCTCCTGAGAATTGCCTCATCAAAGCTGCTCTCATGCGAGGATTACAGAATGCTGAATAGTATCAGGGAAATTTTAAATACTTTTTCTCAAAACTGAAGATTTCTAGAATGGCACAAAATATCTTGATGTTTACTTGGTCCTTAGGGTATCTGTCAAAACAAATGTAACTGTTACTTGCCTGTGTTTGTTGGAGCACAAAGAGAATTTTGCGGTACGTTTTTAATCAGTTACGTTTTCATTCCATATGTCAATAACACCTGTATGTTGATAATCTATGTTAATTCAGGTGTCTCAGGACAAAGCTGATCTTTGTAGTTATAAACATCTTGGAACTTATTAACAGATGTGACTGTCATAAAGCACTATTAGACTAGAATTTATTAAACTATTAACAAAGGGTTATGCGATTATCTAACCATGTCTAGACTACTTGTCAGGCTAGCAGAGGAATTGGAAGTCTATTTTTAGTTAGGATTAAAATAAGTGACTTGAACTAGAAAGTGAAGTTTGTGATATCCCCAGAATGTCAGGTAATTAGCATATGTTTTATCTTTGATTGTGATCTCTTTTCATCCTGCTTATAGTGTATAGTTGTATGAGTTTAATACTGCCAGTACTTTCCTGAGAGATGCTATGACAGTGCTGTTCCTGCTGAGCAGTTCTGAATATTTGTATCTATTTAATGTTAGTTCTTTGAACCTATTCTTGGTTTTAGATTGGAAAAAAACAATAGTAAAATTTCTGAAATGTCCTTTTCTCTGTGACTATGACCAAGTCCCAAAGTTTGCTGGAGTTGTTCGGAGTGTCTCCTTTGATCCCTGTGACCTTTGGATCAGGTTGTAAGCGTTTCATGTTTCCCTGTAACTTCTCTCTCCTTTCTCGGACATAGTGACATACTTGGGATGTATCCTGAAGTGCTCTGGGAACTGAATTGTTTTGCTTCTGAAAACATGATCTTTACTGGAGGTGTCCTTGGACTCTCATCCTTTGTTTTGAGAAAGTATTTAAGCATCAGGGCATTACCCAGGTCAAACTGACATGAATTACTAAGGTAGTTATCTCAGAGAGGATTTTGGTGTAAAAATTTTCTTTCTATATGAAAACTATTACTTTTTTCCTTACATTGACCAAAAAGAAAAAAAAAAAAGGCTGTTAAAACTGATTGATTTCCTATACTGAAGTCAATCAGTGTTCAGAATTGCATTACAAAAAAAAAGAAATAGTGCTATTTCCCCAAATGTATTACTAATAATTAGTGTTCACTCCAGGTTTACCACTTAGTATATCAGGAAAGTTTAGTACACCCCTGTACCCAGCAAGGCATCATGTTTACTGAAATTCTGTGCTATTTAGCATATAACCTACAGTAGAGACATTGTGGGTTCACTGCGTATTTTTCTGCCAGAAAGTATGTTACTCTCACAGTTGGACTTGATTGAATTCCTTTATTGGACAATAGGGAGCTCTGGGTGGTCTCACAGTTTCTTATTGTGGCATCGAGATTTGGTATTGGCATTTGAAGAGTCTCTAAGTAAAATAAGAGCCAATGCAAACTGCTAAGACAAACCTGCAGCCCCTTTCTCTGCTTTGAAGAGTTTAGTACCTTTTTTGTTTTGATACTTTAAGTGAGTGTGTCTGTCACTTTTTTTTTTTTTCTGTGCATCGAAGGAGTAACCTTCAAAAACAAAGGAGGAAAAGACACGGTTATTAAAATGTAAATAGGAAGTTAGTGTCTACCAAGTTTCGGTAGCATCTGCCAAGCTCTACTTAGCATCCTGTAATAATTTGAGGCACGTGTACATCCCCTTTTATCATTGGCACTGTACACCTCCCTACGGCAGCAGCGATGGGTTTGCCTGCTGAGTTGATTGAACTGAGACGCCGCGTTCCAACACGAGGTGGTCAAGGAGCTGCAAAAGGCTTTGGCTGCTGGTTTCCCCAACCGTGGCGTCTGGGTGATGGCTCCGTCCTCCTCTGACCTCTGGTCCAGAGCAGCTGTGCAAGTGGCCGTGGGGGCTCGCCAAGGGCCACAGGGCTGCTGGGTCATTGTGCAGATGCCACCGTCAGGAATTTAGCTCCCTGTTTGATGTCTGAGAACACGCAGCGAAACAGCACTTCCGAAATTTTATTTTATTTTATTTTATTTTATTTTATTTTATTTTTTTATTATTTTTTCGCAGTCTCTCTGCAGACCACGTACTTGTAATGGTTTTGAAGGACTGCCCGTAGGTATTTTCTTGGAACGTAAAAATAAGCTCTCAGACTCTGGCCCCTGAGACAGTGTATCCTGGTGCTGCCCTTACTTGCACTTTACATTTGTGGGTCAGTGACATATGGGGGGGGGTCATACTTCAGAATTATTGGGTGGTTTTTTTTGTTAGTTTAAAAAAAAAAAGAGATGAAAGAAAAAAAAAATGAGAAAAAAAATGGGGGAAAAAATTAAAAGGGAAGAAAGCTTTGGTTTTCCTCCAGATAAAAGTATTATATTTATTTTCTTAATCTTGGGACAATGACAAATTAATCCAAGCCAATAAGATGGTCTTTCATGTTATTAACAGACCTGGATGTGCACCAAACCTCAGAGCATAGAATTCATCCATCACCAGATGGGACTTTGCTTTGGTGGCATGTGACATTAGCGAGTGTTACTTAATGTCAAGTGCATCCTGTGTTCAGTTCCTCACAAATCACTGAAGCCAGCTCTCGATACCTCTGTGATAAGCTGCACCTCGCTTATAGTTGGACCAGGGTGGGGGCCGAGCTGTTTGATCCGACACAAAACCAGTGAAGTTTCTGTTTCAAAAAGTTTCTGTTCGAAAGGAAAACTGCAATAAAACATGGCGTGCTGACGGAACCTGATTTTATGATGGCAATATTATACTAATGTTGACTTTTAATTAAATGAAGTTGACATATTTTAAGTCTGCAGATTAACCATCTGTTGTCGCATTAATGAATATCCTTCATGGCACCAGATCAGGACCCATGTTTTGTTATGTTTTGCTTTTGTTTTTTCCCCTCTAATTCCCTCAGATAGCTTCCTGAAACATATATTTGTTGATTAAAGCATGAAATATTGACCGGAATCAATTTGGATTAGGCATTTACCCACTGCTGGGAAATGAACTTTGTGCACAGGGTTGTATTTTCTGTATTTCTGCACTCCAAGTTAAGATGTTTCTGCGTTTTGTTTAACTCCAGCTGGCAACTAAGCCCCACAAAGCCACTTGTTCTCTCCCCCCTCGTAGGATGGGGGAGAAAATCAGAAGAGTGAATGTGAGAAAACTCATGGGTTGAGATAAACTTTGAAGTCTTTCTGGTTTTGTTTATGCAGGTGCGATGTTTCAAATGACTGTGTTCACTTAAGCAAAACATCCTCACATATATGTTTTGTATATAGAACTTTCATCTTCAGCACCAGATGTATTATGCATAAAACAAATATTGTTTTGTAAAAATGACTCCCGCTACCAGCAGCTAGGCAATATGCTTAGCTCCATAATGACAAAGAAAGTAGCTGTAAAGAAGAGGTTATGCCATAATTTACAGCTGCGTCTTGCTTTGCTTTAGGTATTTATACTGCTCATTAGTGACATGAATTAATTTTACTATAACTTAATCTAGATGAGCGTGTTTTTGTCCTCTATCGCTGTTCTGTAGGGAGTTGTTCGGATATTGGATGTGCTTTCTGACCTTCAGAACGTTGGATTTTTTGGTAGGTTCTTAGTGTTTTCCTCTCCTACTCACACCCTTCTGTGAACACCCATTAAGATTTCTTCCTTTCTTTGAATGCCGAAGATGAAACATTCAGTTTTGTTTCTCTTGAGAGAGAATCACAGCAATGGCTGCGCTGGTTTTCATGGAGCGCTTTACTCTTACTGGTGACTCTGGAGATGGGGAACGGGTCTGGGACGTGATTTTTGCAGTGTATTTTTTTCCAGTTCTGTGCTGCAGATCTTAGTCCTTGTGTTATTCAAAAAACAAATGGTTTGGGTGATGAGAGTTGCATTGTGTGTTGGTTTTGTGTTTTGTTTTTCTCCCCTAACTTAAGGATGTATGGTAGCTGACAGAAGCATGTCAGTAGCGTGATACACGCGACAAATTCGTTTTTTCATAGAAGATGTGCAGATTCTTTTGGGATCTCAACAGGAAAGGCACAGACACTTTGGGCTGATAAATGAGTTTGTTGTGTAAGGAATGGAAGTAGTAGAAAAGGTGACAGCAATAATAGGAAAGGTGACAGCAATCTTATGTCCCTTCTGATGTTAAGTAGTGGGAAAAGTGACAGCAAGCCTAAGTCCCTTCTGATGCTGGGAACCTTGGTTATCACAGCACCAGGTGAACCTCTTTAAGCTGATAATGCTACACAGATCCTGCCCTCTATGAGGTTTCTTGGCATTGTGGTCTTCGGAGGTTTCAAACAAACGTATTCATTGTTTCTGCTGTCGGGTAAAGGGATGTTATGTATGGGCATGCTGCTTAACTGAAGGTAAGACAAGGAATGCAGATTGTTTTGTGCTCGTGGACCGGGTGGGAACCACGTACAGGCTCCTCCGTTCCAAATTCATCACCTCAGTTTGTCCAGCAGCCACCGAGCTCTATGGAGAGCAGCGCATTCCTGTGTGTCTCCACAGGAACAAAATAAAGGCATTCATGGTATATGCTCAGGTTATATAGTGGTTACTCATGCTAGCAGATGGGTCTCTACAAAGAAAGCCTGTGATTGTGCTGGGTTCTGCCTGGAATCACCGTCTCCTCATGGCAACATCTATGCCAGAACAACCCGGGAGTAAGGCCTGATGTGCTGATCATTTAAAATCCTTAAAATCAGGTGCTGTCCGACTCAAGATGAATATCTTGTGAAATAATGGGGAAGCAGAGGCAAACCTGTCTAGGGCTTTAAAGTCAACAGTGCCATTTTAATGTTAGTTTTCCATTTTAAAAAGCAGCCTTTGAAAACTACTTCTTCTATATATCTACGGGGATATGTCATAATATTATTTGATTAATTCCACATTTAATAATGTTCTGCTGCAAACAGAACTCACTATTTAACTGCTGGATTTATTGTAACATTTGAAGAAAAAAAAAACCTCTTGAGTGCATAAGAAAACTATTAGAGTGGGTTTTATTTAGAAAGGGAAAAAAGCTTTGCACTTTTGTTAGTAGAAACATCATTGGGCTTTGATATACACATATTTCATGCCTAATAACTGGTTGATATCATTCATCGGTGCAATTTGAATCATTGTTATCCTGAAGGGAATTGCCTGATTAAAAATATTTATCTCGCAAGAAGATGAAAGAATGCCAACGTATAGAAGATTAGCAAGTCAGATTTTCTACAAATCAATGCAAAACCAAAAAGCGAAAGGTTTTCTTTTCCCTTCCCATCAGCAGAAGTGTGAGGAGCTCGCCTCCCCCTCGCTGTATTTTCCCTGGGTTGGAAGGAAGAAGCTTAAACTACGTGGTGAGCACTTGTAGTTCTCGAGGCCTTCCCAGTAAGCAACCTGTCAATAGTGATCAATCCGGATGTCGGTTCCGTCGTGAAAGGGCTTGTGCCTCAGCTGCTCTTAACGACTTGAGATAGAAATTAAGTTCATATTCTTCTTATAGGTTTTCCTTGTCGTTGTTGCTGCCCGCTCAGGCACATCACAGCAACTCCTCTGGAAGCCAAGGCCTCCCCCTGTGTCTGGCGCTCTGATTCCCTCCCTTCAGCTCTTGAATATCAGAACATATCTTCAGCAGAAAATATGGAATATCGACATAAATACCCTTACGTTGCATTTCCTGAGGATGCAAACTCAAAATAATTAAAAAAAAAAAAATTGTCAAGCTTTATGATTTCTGTCTGGTGCGTAAATTCTGTTAATTTTAGCATAATGAGATCATCTTGTTGACAGAGCTTATATTCAAGTGGTGTGTAGCTTCTGTGTGCAAACGTGGGGGCCTAGAGAGCAGAGCACACAGGTTTGTGGTTAAAATCACACAATCGTTTAGGTGGGAGAAGACCTTCGAGATCCAGTCCAACCATTAACCTAAGCGTGACAATGAAAGTTTACCTTAAGACGCATCTAAGAAGTATCTAGAACTATGGACGTGCTAGTTTGGCATTGTATTGCATTTGAAGTATATGATATTGCTGCATCCTTGAGCACATAAGGTGATTTGTTCTTGTGTGTGCGACTATTTTTTTAAGTATGGAGTTCCATTTTGCGTTAACCAAAAGCTTCAAGGTTGCACTGCAGACTTTCAGTCTTCTGGTCAGAAAGCAAAACACGTTGGAGTAGAAATCATATGACAAGCTGCAGAATTTGGGGGACAGAGCTGAATTCAAGCTCTGGTCTTATGCTCGTATTCTCAATTTGAGTTTGTTTTGCCCAGCAGCTCCTTTTCTAGGGGCTGGAGCAAGAGAAAAAAGGTGGTAGGATTGTGCTAGCGCAGTGTGAAGCCCCAGCGAATAACCCCTGGCCTGAGAAGGACGGTTTTCATCTGGGAAAGGGCTATGACTTAAATAGGAGCTATAGCACATGCAAAGCCAATTCTCATTTGATATCATTTGGTTGCGTGCATGTCTGGCCTCAATTTCTTGTATGCCCTGTTTATCTTAGTACTACGGAAGCTCAGCATAAAAGGGAATATTATCATGGGAAGTGGTTGCTGTGAGATTGTGACAGCCAGGATGAATTTAGATAAATCCTTCTTGTAGCCGGGCGGAAATACTTAAAGGTGATACAGAACTAAATTTCTAGATGGGGAAAGGTATGAGGAAATTTCAGACTTTTATTTTAAGAGGTGTGATTGGAATAAAATTTGAAATTCTAAGTAAATGAGGACAAGCTAGCACTAGAGGAGGTACAGCTGTAGCAACGCTCTATTACACTAAAGCTGATGTATGGGGATGTACTGACTTGGTTAGTTTTGCCCTGTTCTCATTGATGCAAAATAGGCATGCATGAAATGGATCAAAGTCTACTGTTACAAACATGAACATTAAGCAAAAATCAAGTATATTTACAATTTAAAAAAAAATTCCAGGACTAAACTGTGGTAAATAAAGGAGATCAAGCAGTGTATTACGAAAGCTTATGGTACAGGCTACTAGGGTTGATAAATGAGCACAGCACTTCCACGTGTGTCTCTCTGTAAGGAGCATAAACAGGAATTCGCAACGCTGCAGATGGAATCACAAGGCTGGGGATCTGTTACCACTTTAGCTGTTAAGTGTGTGTAACTCCGAGGAGGAATTGTTGCTAGGACCTTCATCATTCCGTCTTCCTCCAGAGATAATTGTCTAAAAATAGCTGATCCTAAGATAGAGTCCTTGATTTTTGTTATTATTATTCTATGTGAATGAATGGGAAATGAATCAAAGCGTGCAGGTCTTGCCCTTTAATAAGGAAGGCTGTCCCCAAAGCCAGCTTTCTTCTAAGTGCCTTTTGGTTTCTGGCTGTGTGGAGAGTTACATAGACATCAAATGCAAACTCGGAGTAGCGTGTCTGATTTGCCTCTCACTGACGTTTTTCCTTTCGGTATGAAATATATCTCTTTGCTTGATGATATTTTTTCAGCATCTGCAAATGTGGACCTCATAGGCCAGAATGGCAATGCATGAGAAAATCTTGCTTGAGCTGAGTGCAACTTGGTCAAAAGGTGGTAGAGCAGAAGGAGAAATACATCAAGCCGTGGAAAAGAAATCATAGAATCGTACAATAGTTTGGGTAGGAAGGGACTTTCAAAGGTCATCTAGTCCAACCCCTCTGTGATAAGCAGGGGCATCTTTAATTAGGTCAGGTCGCTCAGAGCCTGGTCCAACCTGACCTTGGATGTTTCGAGGGATGGACCATCTACCACCTCTCTGGGCAGCCTGGGCTGCGAGTGTGCATTGCACATAGAAGTGATTTGAATTGAAGTTTCAGTGTGCGCAACCTCTGTTTTAGCAGCATTGCTCAGTGTTAGTCGCATGGGTTTCAGTTTCAGTGTATCCCAGCCTCCAGGGTTTCCCTTTCCACCTGACGTGCCAAATGCGAAAACTTCTTTTCTGCTTCTAACTCAGAACTTCAAAAGCAACCACCACTTCTGACAATGGCAGCTATTTGGTTAGTTGCTGAGCTTAATTGGAGCTGAACTTGATTAATTGTCTTGTATTAAGCGTGCTGGAATTAGGCTTTGCTTAATATCACTAGCATTTATGAAGTTCTTTTCCAGTTTGCTGTAATTTACAGTTTATCATTCCAAATGCATCCTTCTAATGCAAAACTCAAATGAAAACTGGCAGTTCTTTGCACAGCGATTCTTCGGAAACCGTCACTTGGTGAATACTATTATCAGCAGAAATTTAGGGTGTCGAGTTTTTAATAGAAGTTTCCTAATGTTATTTAAAACAGCCTGCGAAAGTAATTGTTTAGACATAAACAGCATGTAAATAACTGTGGTTCTCTTTACACAGCTCATTACAGAAACATTCAGAAGAACGTTAGGTGTAGGAACAGCTGATGGTATTTCTTGCTGCTGGTGACAGTTTGTCAACTGCTTAACCAACTCTTGATAGCCGGTGTTTATTATCCACCAATAATTACCGGTTGACTTGTGCGCCCTGAGTCCCTGAACTTTACCCTGTTGCAGTGAGAGGTGTGGGGGGAACACAAAACTTTTAAAAAGCGTTAACCCGAAACATCCTGAATAGAAAGTGCAGAAGGGGATTCTTTGCTTTCTTTAAAAAGATATCACGGCCTAGACCTTCCGTGTTGTTTCGGGCTGGTTCGTGCTGTTCTGGCAGGTCAGTTGGCACAGTTTGCTGCCCAGGGAGCGTGCCGGAGGGGAGAAAATCCCTTGATGGCATCATTCCAGGAGAGCTGGCATCTTTCACTCGTCTTTGCAGTCTGCAATATATGAAGTATGTGTCGGAGGACGCCTTGGGGAGCGGGGAAAGGGGGGGAAATTTGGCGAGAGTAAATCCCAGAGTCCGGCAGGGCTTTGTGTGCTCTATCACCGCGCAATTTAGAGCGGACTTGAGGTGGCTCCAATTGGCAATTCGGTGATAATAGGGGAAGGCCAAGGTGCACCAACAGGATCATGATAAGCCCTGCTGGGAAACACTAATCTTGAATTTATTGAACATCAGTGTGGAAAGACAGCACGTATAAAGCGTAGAGGCAAAAATAATAGAGAGTTCAGTTGTAAAGTTTGAAAAACAGAGTTAAAACTTCTACACCTGTTCCTCAGTGGGAATTGGGGGGGTACGGATAATTTCAGAAACAATTCTTCAAGTGGATGAGGTGAGGACATGGAACCTGTGTGACTTTGCTATCAGCCAGCCTGATTTTAGAAGTGTACAGCAACAATGGACAGAAATTGCCCCTAATCTCATAGGAGCCCTGGTGCTGCAGCGTGTGGTATATTTTCATTTTCAGAGCAAAAGGATATTGAGGAGTATTGAAAAGCTAAATTTCAGCAGAACTTCAGGAAGAAAGGGTCAAGATTGCAGCTAGATGATCTGTTTAAATTGAGTTGCCAAGGCAACAGGTGCAAACTGTGATGAAATTTGACAGAAGTCTTTCCATAATGTGTATGCATTCACATAAGTACGAACTGTGTCAGAAAATACGAATGTTAGGATTGCAAAAACCAAATATTCAAAAGATAGGGGAAACTAGAATGAAAATTGCCTTCTATCCATAATCCATTACCTTTTTGTATGCAGTTGTATTGTGAAACAGTTTTTCCTGGAGCATCACGCCGTATTTTCTCAGAAGTCTTAAGTAACGAGGAAATTGTCGGTTGTTCGGTGCCTGTACTTTTACTTTTAATCCTCTCTGATGTATATCTGAATGTGTATATCTGGTATATATCTGAATTTAATGCACTTCATGGCAGCTTCTCACTAAACACTTTACATCACCATTATCAGTGTTGCAGTGGGAATTTTGTATTAGGGGACCATGGTTGTGAAGTGCTGCTTAAACTTTAATGAATTTATCCTAATCATACCAGAAGGAAAGTTACCGCCTTATCTCTATTTCACGAATACACGCTTGGCCCTTCAGGAGGTTATGACCAAAACCGTCGAGCAAACATGGTATTAATATGAATTTTTGGGAGTATTAAGCTTTTTACAGCAGTGTTTCCATTCAGAAGGCTGTTTGGGTCGAATACAGTTGCCGTTTGGGTGCTTAGCGCTTCTGTAGATGTGGCCTCAGGTGTTGCCCGCTGTGCACGCAGGAAACGAGACAGACGCAATCAGTGGCCATCTGTGGAACATTTGCCCAGCGTTACACTGGAGCTCGATGGCAGCGATGGGGATGGAATTCAGTTCTCCAGAGCAACATCCGCTTGTCTTCACCATCAAACCCTCGCTTCTCTTCCGTCTGTCTCCAGCTCCATTTGTTAACTCCTTGCAGCATTGGCAGCAAATGAGGCGTGGATAGCAACCTCCGGTACGTACGGTCCCGTGCTACGCACTGGATGAAGCACCCATCCCATGGGAGGGGAAGAAAAAGGACATTTAAGAAATTAAAAACTAGTAGCAGATAAAGAACTGCAAATGGGCGTTTTGCCTGGGTTTTGTGTCCTTGGCATTACATCCTTAATGTTCTTTTAGTGCAGCTCCGTTGAGTTTGAAATATTTTTTGTATATGTATGTGTGCATCTGTGTGCTCGTGTATTTAAGTAATTTCCGCAATAATGGCAACTGTTTCTAAAATTACGTGCAATCTAGACATATGTTGTAAATATTATGTACTACGAGTTGCGGAGTTTGGGAACAAGTTGGCATTATTATTAGTGGTAGTATTAGTATAATTTTAAGCTTTGACTTGAGAGAGGAAATGAACAGTTCCTAGTCTGGAAAATGCAGATTGAAAAGAGAAAAGGCATCAATACACCCTGGGAGTTGATTCAAAACAGAATATTAAAATCATAGTACCAAGGAAAAATGTTTCAAAACCAGAGCCGAATACTGAATTCTTCTGCTAAATACCCAGAGGGTAACTTCAATATAGAAAGTCAGTAGTTTCTTGTTGTTTACTGTATGAAGCATGTCTCGGTTCCACAGATTTACTCTTCTACATGGAGACAATTTGCTTTCCTGCAGTGCCCATCAAGAAGCATTAAGGTCTGGAGATGAGAGACAAAGATGTGAGGTGTTTGGTCTCCTTCAGGTTTCCCCGAGGACCTGATAATAATAGATTCTGTGTCACGAAAATATCAGGGAAGCAGCTTGAATCTCAGACGCTCACATCACTGCTTAATCTAAGTCAGTTTGCCAAATGCATTTTCATCAAGATTTCAAACTCGAAAACAACTCCGTAGATTTTTTCGGTCAGTAGGATGTTCGGAACTATTAGTCTGGCTATTGCTTAGGACTTCCAGATAAGGTAACTGCTTAGATAAACTACAAAAACCCCTGCAGATCTGGGTGTCTGTGTGCGACGTGGTGCCCGCAGGACGCGGCTCTGTTGAGGAGGCTCTGAGGGCGGCAGCAAGTGGACGTGGTGTGCGAGGAGTACGGCGAGTTTGGGGCATGGGGGTCAAGGCAGAGTCAGGGATGAGTGAATCCGGGAGATGAAGGCTCAGCAGACTCTTTCTGCCCTTAGGGCCCTTCTGCACGCGGGGTTTTCTGTCGCTGAAAGCAGTCAGAGCCGAGTCTTGATGTTCTCCAGCATCTGTGTCAACAGCTTCAATGCTCATGGACTCACCCTTCGCTGGTCCCCCGGGGCCACTGCACTTTCGCTGTGTTAAATGGTATCTTACAAGTAAAGACAAGGTTGCCCCAGCTGGGTTTGCCGCTAAACCAAAGTCCTGGGACCACCCTGTCATCTGCTGAGACCTGCTGTGTGCTCATCATTGCGCTAACAAAATAATGATATTTGGTTTTATAGTTATTTTCGGTTGTCTAGAGCCGAGGTAGGAGGAGTAAATAATTCTCTAGGGTATTTTCTGTATTCGCTCTTTATTAGAGTCCAGCAAACAGCAGTTATTGTTGCTTATGGCTGCTTAACGCTGCTGCATAAATAACAAAATGGTGACAGCACGCGATTATCTGTCTTTTATTACCAATACAAAATAGAGTATTAGGACCACAGTATTATTGAAAAAAAAATTAACAATTAATTAGTGGTGGGAGTCATGATCCGAGTCAGAACTCAACACAAATCTTTTTGTTGCACTCTTTCATCTACTTTATGTGGTTAATGTAGTGAACTCAAATGATTTTTTTTTTTNTTTTTTTTTTTTTTTTTTAAGCACGGAATTTCAATCACTGTATATTTCTGGAGGCCTACTTGGTTAACAGAATAACTATATGTCTGCATAGGAACTTTAGGCAAGGACGCTGATTAGAGAACTTGGTAGCAAATATGTGATACGATGTAGAAAATGCGTGTCTATATATGATTTATATGGATATATTACATGTAGATGTTACTGTACCTGCCCTCGGTGCAAATGAGAAACAATTAAATGCTTCTCCTTAGACTGTGTTTTATTTAGGGATAAAGTTCAAGAGAGCCAAACTTAAGATCTTTTATTCTAACTGCTGTTCATGTAGTAACTTTCTTCCTGGACAAAGAGGGTCATTTCTACAGATGTTGTGTCCATAGTGACCATGTAGTAGTGACAAAAGGCACCACGAGGAGATTCCGTGGGTCAGTAGGATGAACGCAGCATTGTTATATTTAGCTTGCAAGTCTTTGGATCAATAACGTTAAATACCTTACAGGAAAGTTATCCATACTGTAAATTTTATGGTTCAGCTGTGAATATTAGATCTTAAAAGAACAGTTGTGACTTACTTAGGTTTTTCATAGACTCTATGCTCTGTTTAGCTGGAAAAAATGGGGGAGAAAAACCCCAAAGGTAAGAGATTTCGTATGTGCTGAAGTATGAATTACTGTTCCATGTAATATGAATTGTCTATTGAATTGAAGTGACCTCCTTTTTTTTTCCTCATAACTCCTGAGGGTAATCGCTATCTTAAGTGGTAGACAAGTAGAGTAATAGTATAAAGATCTCTGGGGGGAAAGCAGTATTGATTTGCTGGTGTTTGCAATTAATATTATGTTTTTTCTTCTTATATTAATAAGTCTGTACTTAATTAATTAAGTTCTGTCTATATATCTGGACATTCAGTTGTTGATGACCTAAAGACACCCAGGAACTTGCACCAGAGAGTAAAAACAGCGAAAGAACTGCAGTTTGTATGTTAAATCTTTAATACCTCTTTAAACCGTAGGCAGGAACCATGTATAACCAGCAAAAGGACCTGAAGTTTCGATGTTATCAAACCTGAATTAATCTAAGTAAATCAAAGTACTTCTGTGTAGTCCGGTGTACATAATAACTATATTTACTGCTGCTAATCTGTGTTGTGCTTCTATGGGATTTCATAAGCTTAACAAGGTTTAGCTGTGACTTCAGGTATTAACGTGGGCACTGCTGGAAATAATGTGGTGTCCTCTTCCTTTTCATTTTATACTGTCATGTCGTTTACAAGTACTATGCTATTTGTGCTGTCACGCTTACGGTGAGGGGTCAAGTTAAAGAACTGAGCAGACCATTTTAAACCCTGCGGGACTTTTTCACGGAAAGGTATGTTAAATTTAATGTCTTTGACAAATTCCAGCTTAAGCAATTTAAACAGTTTTCCTGAAATTCTGGTATGATTTATACAATGAATGTCTGTTCGGAGATTTCTTATTTACTTAATTTTGAATGAATCTAAGAACCTTGATGAAGTCATAAACTACTTTGACAAATCTCAAGAAGAACTGACCGGAATTAATGTTTTGTTTTGGAGCCAAATGAAAGTAATTTCTCATATGTTGTGGGGACTCGGGATGTTGCTGAGCTTAGATGAATTAAAACTTATAAATCAGTCTCGATAAATCCACACAGTGCTTGAATAGATCAGTTTCTTCTGTAGTTCCCATTACATACTGTACTGTATGAACACTGTTTCATTACAGAAGGGAACTTCCATAATTTATCCCAGAAGTGATTAATTCGCCGTGTGAGACAGCAAGCCAGTAGGAAACAGAGGGTGCTGTTTGTTTGTTTGTTTTCTGTGCTGTGAGCATTGAACATCAGAGCTACACGTTTACCATCTGTAGATGTACAGCACATAATGATTTTTCCATGTATTTTCTATTAAAGGTATATAGGCTAACTGAAATTTTTAAGGGTATATAAAAGCGTGAAAAATGCCACTTTTCAGTCTTAACTGTCAGCTTAGAACATTTATTGACTAAAGCGTTTGAATACTGAAGAGTCATTTAAGCCCCACCATGTATAGCTGGTGAACCTCTGTCATTATTGGACGTTGGAGTCTGTCCCATGCTCGTAATTGCCATCTTGGGAAAACGCCCAAGAAGCAGCACTTGGGCTATTTCTGCTGTGCAGTTACCATGTCATGGAATGCTGGAAAAGCAGTTAGGGATTCTTATCAGTCCAGTTTTAACAGAACTATCCCCGAAGCCACGTGCAAGGTCAAGAAGATCTGTTCTGAAGTAATAACAACTGTTCATGGAGATAATATTTTTGCAGAGGAGATCCAGGAGGGGTTCGACTAAGAGGCTGCGGTCTGAAATGTGGAATAAGCGCAGCTTTGGGAGGAGAAATGAGAGGGAAAACAAGCACGGCAGGCTTCGGGAGTGGAGGAATGTTGTGTAAGAAGAGTGGTCAGGCATCTTTCACATGTTCACAATGGCATGCTTCCCTCAACCTGTTCCTTAGACACCCTTAGAACGTCTAAGCCTCCTTCTGGGGAACACGTGCCTCAGTCTGTCTGTGGACCAGAAGCTGCCAAAACATGTTCACCGGCTCTTCTCTAGAGCTGTAGTGTAGCCGGGAGGGATCCACAGTGAGCTACGAGGGCTCATCTGGACCATACTGGGGTTTTTTTCCACCCTGAATGGAGAGGGAAGACCTGCATAAGCAGTCTGTGTTAGAGAACCCACACCAGCCCCGTTTCGGAGCAGCATGTCAATGAATCTGTCTCTGGATCACCTTGGGAGTTGAAACTTGGCGAGGGATGCTGAAAGAGGCCTGCAGGGTCGAGTTAAGAGGCGGTGAGGGTTGTTCCCTGGCCCAAACTTCACAGAAGTGCTCTTGCCTTACAGACTGGCATATGGTTTAAAAAAGATTAAAAAAATGAAAAAGCTGAGGAATACTGCTGGCCTGTCTAAGGAGTGACAGCCTTTTTCATCCTTTCTTTTTTCCAAAATATTGCATACTGAGAACAAGGGTTTATCCAGACCTTGTAACCTCTTTTCGCTCCAGTGCAGAGCGAGACTGCAGAGAAAGTAGTGTCTGTATCGTGCACTCCTCGTTTGTTGTGACTCAGGGTGGACTCCATTCTGGAAGTGAGAGGTGGAGAGAGCTACATCCCCAGATTACAACTGCTTCAGAGACTGTCTCAGCCTGCCTAAGGTACAAAGAGGGGCAATAGCTTAGGACCAAAAGGACTGTCGTGCCCTTCTGGAGCGGTAGCTGGAGGCTGAGATCCCTCAGCACCTAAACTGGCACTGGGATGCACCACCATGTGTCTGTGGGTACCAGTGGTCAGGACTGGGAGATGAACCACCACAACCGGGCTGGTTCCCAGGCTGTGTCCTGCCCTCTCTGGACTGCTGGATCTTCATTTCATCTGTGCGATCGTGGCTCGTTGTGGTGCCGCATGTTTCTGAGCACGGATGAATAATGTGATGAGAGATGCGTTCTGAGCACATAGCTCATATATTGTAACTTAATGCGGAATGGCTCGTAATTTTGATCAAAGGACCGAGGAAGAGGAGGGGAGCCTAGTAACTTAATTTTTGTTTGGCATAGTTAGATGGTCTGTAGACTATCAGTCTTTACGAGGAAAGCTTTATTTTTCAGCTTTCTGTAAGGCTTGAGGCAGACATGGTTTGCATTTATGTTCCTTTTTTGAATTATTTGCCCCTGCGTGGAAACTTCCTCTAGTATAGATGTAAATCTGAAAAGATCTTGAGAGATCTTTTTCTGTGGTGAAGTGCTCTCTTTCGGAATAGTACCGGTTTGTATTAGCCACAGTAAATAAAGGTGGCCAGTATAAAAGTGTTTCATAGCTGTGCTTTGACTATTGTGTACTTGTCCAGGAAGAAGAATAAAAAATGATTTTATTTATGGAATCTGACTGTGCTCTGAGTAAAATATCCCATTGTCTCTTTTGTGTTTGTTTTTCCTTTGTTCTCTCAGGAGATGGGTAAATCCATGCAGCGCTGCTGAATGTAGAACCTCTTTCAAGGTTGAGTAGTCCCTTTGCAAGGCCAGTACAGTTTGCTTGCATGTAACAAGATAATTTTTTGTGCTTGATAACAAAGCGTTTCTATGGTTTCTAACACGTTTTCATGATTTACTGCACTATATGCAAGTGTGGTGGCCCCTAATGGGACTTTGCAACTGCAGGAGCGTCCAGCAGGGACTAAGACCAGGAGCTGTCAGCAGGATTTGTCTTCCTACATGCTAAGCTGAAGCTACAAAACATTGTGGCCTTCGCATACCCCAACTCTCCAAGTGCTCTTGGCCTTGGTGGGTGAACAGCTGGGATATTATGAGTGTTTCCCCAGAATTCTGGGCATCTCTGCTTGAGTAGTAGATCACTTACTCTCAATAAGATTAAGCTGAGTGTGGGTTGTATCTGACTAGCTTCTATTTTGGGTAAAAGGAGCAGAGGCAACAGAACAGAGATTGAGAACGTGCAGGCGAGAAAAGGAAACAGGAGTGCTGGTGACAGGCAAGAGTACCTGGGTCCAGACGATGTGCTGGCACCATACATAGGGAAATATTTGGGCAGCGTATTATTTAGAACATACCGTAAGTTTCTATGCTCACCTTTTTAAAACGCGGTGCGCTTTCAATCAGCTATGATAGCTACAGAAGTATGACGTGGAACAAAGACTTCTGGGCTGTATTCTGAAGAGATGGGAGGATTTGTTTATCAGGCCTTTAAAAATATATAACTGCAGTTTTTATTATAGTACTACACAAGCAGTGTGAGCTATAGCATGTGAAGAAAGGCATGTAGAAAGATTTACCTGAGCATAATTAATAGACTGTCAGTTTAGGGGTTTTTCCTATTCCTGTGAAACAGGTTTATGTGAAGCATCAGAAAAAGGTGGACTAAGAAGTCAGGGTCTTGCAGTTGTGCTTTTTAACAGCTTGTGTTGTACAAGGAGAAACTGATGGGTCTCTGATAATCTGTCTCTCAGACTTGTCATGACACGGTTTATTTATACTTTTTTAACCTTAGCCAGTTTCTTCCATGGAAGAGAAAGTTAGGAATGCTTCTTTAGGAATTTACTAGCATGTGCCATTATTTGTCACTTTAATAATACTTAAGCTAATGAATGATAGGTTTATTATCTCTACATTACTGATTTTGAAGTCTTTCTCAAATTATTGATTTTTTCGTAAGGGAAATATAGTGTAAACATGAATAGAGTTGCTTTCTATATAAAGAGTTGTAGGATACATGCTGTGTGTTTCATTCAGAAACATGAAATCTGTGATAACTTAGCCATTGTTACTTTTTTTTCCTTTTTATTACCATGGCAAGGATATTCAGAAAATCATGGGGTTATGAGAGATTACCGTGCTGTCCAGAACGCATATTTTAGCGGGTATTTTTTGTTCTTTTGTGCTCATCTTGCTGTACTTTGCTGTATTGCAATGGCTTCCTGTACCCCAGATGGTGTAAACCCTTCTCGAGCTCATGACTTGCTTTGCTAAAAGTGAGTGAACAAACAGAGATTGTCATTGCTGGGTTACTCTCTCCCTTATACAGAACATAAAAAACCATCAGTTGGCTGATATAATCTGTGGTCTATTCTATATCAGCTGTTTGGTCTCTTTTTAGTAATTTGCCATTTGTTCTTTGTATTTAATACTTGGGTACAAGAAGCTAGGAGAGAAAAGGTTTAAATAATGAGCAGGTTTGTTCCTTGTTATACCACAGTGGATTCTGGTCATGGCCATTATTATTTTTATTACTTGTTTTTAAAGGAATTTGTAAGAGTTGTTAAAAACTTCTTGCTGTTTATCCGAAGAAGTGAGTTGGACACATTGCTCTTACTCTACTTAACAGGCAAGAAAATAAAAGGTCAAAATCACTGTTTGACTAATGCAGTAATGGAAGCCCCAGGCCCGAGCCGATTTGGGGATTTTGTTTGTTTGTGTTCTACGTATCCATTGCTGTGGTATCAAAAGAAAATGTTAATTAGTACACATCTTTTAGTCAAGGGGAAAAATTACTTTTTAATTGTATTAAAATGTTACAGCAGTGTGCTTTAAGTTTTAGAATCTGACAGATTAAGAGCATTAGATTAATACCTGGTTACAGTAATTGGATGTTGGTAACAGTGTTGTTAGCAGAGAGATCCTATTAACTTGTTTACAGAGCTGCCTTACATGGCTAATCCAATTTGGAGCTTAGCATTAATTATAGCAATGGGGAGATGAATGGGGATTGGGTGCAGCACCTTTCCGCAGGGAAGGCAGTTCTGGTGGGATAATGCTGGGGAAGTTGCACAGATAACTGGAGGTTGGGATTGTTTGTACTGCAGTGCAGAGATTTCTTTGCACACTTCTATTCCGTGTTTGCAGGTGGTGCGCTCTGGGTATTTGGTTATTTAAATAGCCACAAATGTGCGCTGGCTCACAGAAGGTCTCACTGTTGGGGTGTGTGGCTGTAATAGTTTAGCTGAACTTGAAGATGGAAGGAAATGAGCCCCTTCGCCTGTTTTACGTGATACTTGCATACGAAGGTTGGTTGACCTTGTCCTGAAGTTGCTAAACTGACTGACATAAGTGAGGACAAAACCGGGTACCTTGCTTTGCAGTCCACCGAAACGTAAATGGTTTGTGTCGATGAATGTGAGGTCAGCTTGCTTTCCACTCCTGCATCCGCTCTTCTATATGAGTCTATACTCTGTGTGTTAATGAACAGGGCTATAAGAATAGTATTTTGGTTTTACCGCAAGCAAGCCAGAATAGATGGGAGACTCTGGTACAAATACTATAAAGCAAAAGAATGGCTTAAACTCTGGTGCTACACATCTGGATTGGGTACTTCTGGTGTTTTGGATGTAATTAGGGTTGTGTGCCTTGCTTAGTGAATTTTTGCTTGTGTGTTGGGTTGTGTGGTTTTGTTTTTGTTTTTCCCCAGAGCCTCTTTCTGTGTGAAAATTCATAGCAGACTGATTATGTATTGAAAAGATTTGCTCATCATGTTAGCTGAGGTAAAATGTCCAAAGATATTATTGCAATATCATTTTCCCTGAAAAGTATAGGATGAACATAAAAGTTTCTGTAATTAAAACTGCTTTCATATGTTCTGTGTGGCTTTCAGTGATGAAAAGGATCTTAACAAAACCCCACATTTAAAGATTTTTGTAGCGGAATTTACTAGATTGTGCAATGGTACTTGTGTGCGCTTGCAATGCATACATGAAGTTGATAGTCGAGTAAATTGCTATGTTACAGCATTTCTATTTTCTCCCTTATTTCTTTCGTAGCCTTCCCAAACGTGGCCTCTTGCTCAAATTCTCCACGCAGATCTGTTTCCATCTGAACTGAGTGCTCCATTTTTCTCCTATACTTTTCCTGCGGCATCCCCTTATACTTACACTTAGTATTTCAGAGCTGACAGAATTGGGTATTCATGGAAAACATATGCAAGATTCACCAGGCAAGGATTTCAAATTTCGCAAGGTGAAATTATAACACTTTTGAAGTCGGTGACAAAACTCCCTTCAACTTCATCAGGACCTAGATTTTATCCTCAGTTTTTAGGCCAAAATAAGCACTTCAGAGGTGAGATTGCTCACTTTTGGGTGTGCAGTGAAAAAAAACGTGACGGAGAAATAATGGCTGTTCCAGAAAAGAGTCAGCAATTAGATAACAATGAATTAAAAGCTGTTGTGTATTCTTACCTGCTTGCCAAGGTCATAGTCTGCTTTCAGCTTCTAGGCTGGTAGTGATATATTACAGACCCATGCAATGGTGTGTAACGTACTTTACATTGCAAAACACAGAATAACAGGAGAAATGGTGTCATTACATCCTCTCTATATAGCGCTAATGTGGAGCGACCGGGTTATTGGAATTAAAATCAGTTTCTGTCCTTTTGTAATCAGACGAGCAGGTTTAATGATTTTATGGAAATGTTGAGTGAAGCAGAAATGCAGGTTTTAGTTTAGGTAACTTCGAGGACGTGCTTGCTTTCTTTTTTTTTCCTCTTCTATCCAAGTCTGTTAAGCAAATGGAACAAACTAAGAAGTAAGCACGCACATCTCAACTGCCCGTGCCAAGCTCTCAAAGCGTGAAAGCACAGGCGCGGTTTAAATTGAATTTATCCAAGAAATTCCCAGACTAAAAAAATAAATAGATAAATATACAACACTAACGAGACTGTTCTTCTCTCTGTTAGTAGCAGTGGAATTGTGGGGTTATGGACATAGGAAATTGACACTGTGTATAATAATCCCTTTGCATTCAGGATTTAGGAAGTTGTTTAATCTGACTAATCTCTTCTTTTTGGAGGGCCGAAATATTTGTCAGAAGTCTTCAAAGTCTGAATGACTGTGATTTACTGTACTCATAAAACTTTTGTCTATTAAATTGAACCTGCCGATGCTACTTAGTTCGTGCTCTCCTGTTTTCCCTTTTAGACTTTGCTATTTACCAGGAGAAATAGTGTAGTTTGGAATGAGGTTGCAATGTATGATATAGTGGAGGAAGCCGATGTTGCTTGAGGTAGACGTACCTTCTGTAATCTCTGCCGCACAGGGGGCATTGCTCAAAATTCAGCACGCAAATATTGGCACAGGAATGTCAAAAAAAAAAAAGGCTAGAAAGCTTTTTAAATAAATAAAATTCAGTTTCAAGAGCATCATTTTGGAGTTGTTATATAAGAAATAAAGCCTGCTACACCACCCATGTAACCTTGCTTGAGGTTGGGATGTATTGCTTAGGTAAGAGGGAGTGTAATAGGTCATCTATCGTAAATCTGCTTGAAAATCTATCCCTGCATGCTGACCAGGTCGTTGTGCTGGATGCCATGTTGCTGTGCCTGTCTGTTTACGACAGTCCTTCGTCGGGGAAGGCTAAAGCCCTTGTTCTTCTCTTTTTGATCATTCTGTGACTCATGATCTTCTGCTGGTATGGATCCTGTTTGCCTAGGTGTCCAAGATCAGTATTTCTCTTTCCTTCCGATTATATGCCAATTGCAGCATTCCTTCAGAGACAGGGATTGCAGATTGACAATGACTGCGGTAATCCCATTTTCACAGAAAAACCTAGCAAAACTGAGTTGCCACTTTTCAGTGTGCCCCTTGTGCCAGAGGAAAGATGCTCGTCCTGGGTGTAGGTGAGGAGAGACAGGGAAGAAGTGAATGCTTTTTGCCTTTTTTAAAAATTTATTTTAAAATATATTCAGGAAGCCAGTTATGCAGAAATTTCATAATAATGGAAGGAATTTATACTGATACACAGATTCCCAATTTCCCTCGCAATTAGTTGAATTCCAGTTGACTTAAGGACTACGTCGTAGTTGCATTCCCACACTGGACATGCTGAGAGGAAAACGAGGTGGTTTGACCATGAACTTGTCAATTGGTACCGTTCAGTGTCTGTGAATAAGCTGAATGCTTTCCCAAAGGCAGCCGTACTGGCTTCCAAAACACAAAACATGATCTCATTGTCCCTTAGCTTGAAAAGGTGGAAGAACAGACCTTCTTTAAGGCTCAGAACAATCTTTTAAAAAGAAAAAAAAACCCCAGAATCTCTCAAAAGAAATCAAGGTCTTTTTTAATAAGAGGAAGAGCTGGTATAATATACCTCCTATCTGTAAAGATAAATCTCCACTGTTTTAATGGGACGATTATTTCAAAATAGAACTTGCTGGAAAAACGCTGCACATTTTTGCGGAATTCATTCTCCCTGAATATAAGGAGGCAAGTAGCTTTCCATTTGTGTAATTTGGAGGCTGGCACGAATTTTCCAGCCCTCCCTTCTTTAGTCCGGGTGTTGTGATGGAACCTCCGTTATGCCAATGGGCTGTGGTGCTTCGAGAGTCAGTCTCAAGTCATGTTAATGGACTTGCATGGACCTCTCTACAGTTTCTCTTCGGTGATGATGATAATCATATAGATAAAACTTAACAGCAAGATTTCCTATTAACATTGGATTACGTTTTAAACCTAATGGAAATAATGTGCTAAAGTCGCTGTTACGGCACGTTGTGAACGCGTTCAGTCATTACGGTCTGCAGAAGCAATTCTGCAGAAGGGCTGTTCAGCTTTCGATTACAGAAAAATATTGAAGGTTTGTTTAACAAACATTGAGAGAGACTGAGGAAAATATCTGGTATTGTGTCTAATTTGAGTTCGTACCTTGGTTTCAGTTTCTGGGAGAGGCAATGGGCACATTCCCTCATTGATGCTTGAGTCAAATCACAGTCGTCCTTTCAGGATTCAGATGTTTCTCAACCGTTTTTGCCTACAGATGTGGTTAATGGGCTCTTTCTCTGTGGGAGAAGTTACAGTAAAATTTGTGCTGTTTCAGAAAGCTTCCTGAAGATCCTTCTCAACTACAAATGCCTTTCTGTCTGCTAGGAAGAGACATGAAAAGATGCAAACGTTTGTTTAAAAGGAGACGATAAAAAGGGAGTCGAGACACCGTTCTTATCCGTGTTATGTCATTGGTTTGTTGTTGTTTGGGTTTTTGTTATAATTTCTGTCGCTTTGTTTATATATCCGTGGTTTTTTTTGGGAAATAGCCTGTTTGTTTTGCCAACACACCCTGGTTCAACATTGCTATGGTCTTGCTCCAGAACTGCAGATTCTGGGAGAATAGTGGCAACAAATAATAATGATGTTAAGAGTTGGTCCAGATGTTTATCCTGAGGTTAAAATCATAGCAGCAATGCAACTGGACATGATTTGTTTTGTCTTCTTCCTCCTAGAGCAACAACATATTATGACAAGTCAGGCTGGTGAGCAAAGGATGTTCTTAGCTACAATTTTAACCCGTTCAGCAGCCCTTTTGCTCATCCTTAAAGCTTCGTCTTACACACTGGGATCGCAGACAAGAACTTGGGAAAGCCTTTGTTTCATAAAGCATTTAATGAATCCGAAATTCAAGCCTTTTCCAATCAGTCTTCATATCTGAATAATGAAAAGCAGCAGGTTGTTGTGTTTTTTTTTTCTTAACTGCAATTGAGGTATTGGTGGCATGTGTTAGGAAGCCCATTGCAGAGTTCTGTAACTGACTTTATATTGAATTTTTTGGTTTTCAGAAGAAAAAAAATAAAAATCCCCTCAAACCATCATTGTCTATTTACAAAACATGGCTGAATTGAAATGTTTGTCCAAAGAGAACATGGTTGGCAGCAGCATGAGGTTTAATTACTTTTCCTGCAATTGACTTTCTGTTTCCATTTAATGAATAAAATGCAATAAACTATCAGGAGAGCAGAATGTGGCAGTGACGCTGCTTTCCTTCTCCACCCTTCCCACTGCCCCTGGGAAGTGGGTGCTACCCAGAAAATCATCATCATCACCATCATCTTCCCATCTGCATGTAGATCCCACTCCTGGAAGGTGCTGACGCCCTATGGTGACAACATCCACGTGGCATGGGTGAGGATTTGGTGGCACGATGCAGTTCTTGGGAGGCACTTGATGTCACCTCCTGCGGGATGGGTCTGAGATGTATGAAGGAGGAAATCTTTTCTCACTAATTATAGTGATGGCGTTTTTTTTTCCTCGTGTTTCTGTTTTGTGGGCTGTAGGTTATGAGAGTGGAAACAAGTGAGATGTTTGGAGGAGCACCTGCCTGTGAGAACAGTGTCGTCTTTATCAAAATCTCCTTGGTTTACTCTCATATGTAAATGACAGATTTAATTATAATTTACCCTTAAAATGGGGGGTAGGGGGGAAACAGGGAGGTCTTACCGCCTTCTAAAAAAAAGCAGTTTCAAAACTTAAGTGAATCAAAATTATATTCTATTAAAATATCTATACAGCTTTTTTTTTTTCCCTTTCCCATTAAGTCTTGTCATTAGAATGACCTGAAATGTGTTTAAGCAGACAACAACCAACCACCCCTCCCATGATTTGAGAAATGCAGGTGCCGTAATACGGTACACGGGAAGTACATTAAACATGATGTGTCTTCAAGTAGAGACCATTTAAAACCCGCAAATACACATGTATCGTGCTTTGTTTTTCTGAGTTACACTTTGTCTTGCGTTAGTAAAACAGGTCCTGAACCAGGAAACCTTTAGGAAGTTATGGATTTTTATATGGTTACCAGTGTAATTGTAAAAGGTGCCTTGTAGGCTTGCTTTTTAGAGCTGGGCTGTTTGAATCCATTCCTTTTGACTGCGTTATCAAAGTATTTGGATATAAATTACATTAAAAGATGAAGCCTAATTTGACAGTGTTTTTTAAAATAAATAACGCATCAAGGTTCTTTCTAATAGTGTCCAAAAAGCATATTAAAAATGTTAAGGTTTGTTTTTTAAGGAAGAGAAGTTTAAAAAAATAATAAAATTAAACAGATGTGTTAGTATGATCTCCAGCATGAGTAACACTGGGTAATGAATGCAAATTGAATATCTATATCTAGGAACAATGAGTTAAGCCAGCTTAACCCTTAAAGCAGGTTTAGAGCCAAGTGGATCGAGAGCAAAACTGACAGGAAGTTGATGAGTTTTAAAAACTTCTTCATCTCTAATAACCTGTAGTATTGCTGGTTTAAGGGTTTTCTCTACAAAGTTCATTATACTAAGTTTGCAATTGTTTTTTAAGGGAATACAGTTCAGTTAGTGCCTCCAGGACTGATGATGGGGACTCACTGTGTTTTGGGGAGGTTTAGCGCTGATAAACACTGCAGTAAATGTTTTTCCAGCTGCTTTTGGCCTCAAAGGGTGGTCTGGTTTGCAAGTTCTAAGAAGGAGGGGACACCTTAGATGGGCAATATCTGAATTCATCTGTCGTTAGGACTCGCTCGTGGAGTCTGGTGAAATGGGTGGGTTCTGCAGGGCTGGGGTCCCTGTAAATCCCTGATACTTCCTTTCTACTTGTTGAATCTTCCTGAAGATCAATGTCTTTGGGGGCTGAACTCAAGCATCTGCCTCTGTGGAGAAAGTTTCTCCAAAGGACCAAGTCCGGTTTTCCTGTGTTGGGATTTGAGCTGCTTGAGGCGCTGTGGCCAGCACTTGGTGATCATCAATTTGGGCTTCAAGGTCCCACGCACCCACCTTTCAGAAGAATTCGGGGGCAGCTGTTGCACCTTTCATTAAGAAATAGCTCCCCGGATTCTCTTTCAGTGTTAATGCATCCCCTGTAGGAAAAAGGAAAGGACATCAGAGAATAGACCAAGTGGGTTTCAAAACAAGTGAAAAATAAGCTCCAGTATGAGAAAAGTAAACTTTACTTTTCTGTTTCATCTGCCCAGGCTCCTACAGTGAGCAAAGATCATTATGGCCTGAGTAAATTTACAGCACAGCTGTTGTTTGATGATGAATAGAGATGTTCTTTCTCTCTATGGTTTTGGTATTTTAAAAATCCTCGATGAATCCCAAGTGTCTTGTTTCTGAGCCCGGTCCACAGCCACTCATGGTGATCGGAATATTACCTCTGACACACTGAAACCTGCTGGTTTGTCTGTTTATAAGAAAATAATGTGTGCTTGAGGATATTTAGGAGCAAAACTCACTGGTTTTTCTCACTCCCGGTCACCTCAGTGTTTGATTAACGTGATTGAAAGTTGACCTCTCAGCCCTCATGAAGAGGTTCACAGCGAATGCGTTGCTTCAGAAGAGGCTTTTTTATTATAGTTGTTGCACATAAAGTCAGGGTGGAATCCAGCTGAAATTTTGGAAACATATTCACCGAAGTTATGAAGAGCCATACAGTCTACATGCCCCAACTTGGGTATGAAGGAAAAGGCCAGTAAAATATTTTTGTGGACCATCCTTGACTGGCTGACTTCCATAATTACAGAATACTTCAGTTTGGTTCTACTGGTTTTGTAACGGTACAACTTGACTTCTCAGGCTCATGTGAGTGTTTCATGTCTCAGCCATGTGTCTGCCTTTTCCATTTACAATTGCTGCAATTCCTCCCAAGAGAAAATTGATGTTACAAGGGGGTGACCCCTCTGGCTTATCTTCAGCTTCTTTTACTTATCTATGTATTTACATAGAGCCCTTGAAGGTTTCATAATAGTGGGATTCTGTCTGGGTGTGTTTTTAAAAAAAAAAAAATCTATGTTTAATTTTTTTATAATTATTATTTTGGAAAAGTCAAGATTTGGAAAAAATTCTAATAACTGAAACGTAGTATCATGTAGTTTCAGGTGAGGAGGACTATTTCTTTTTGCCCTTTTTTGCTCTCTCTCCCAATAATAGAGGAAAAAAGAAACCCAGATTGATCTAAAAGCACATACACAGAATTGTTTATTTTTCACTTACACCATCAAAACAAAAAAATGTATTTGTTCAGCTCTAGCTAATCTGAGGTTTCACAGTGAGTCCTGCGGTACCTTTGTGTATAACCTCTGACTTTTATGCTTCGGTGTTTTATTGAGAAGAAACAGGACAGTTGGTTATTTAGCACATGGGGTGGTTTGGAGCCAGTTGTGCTGGAAGGATATTTTGAAGACAAATGAGCTGTACAGATGAGAGAAGACGACTGAAGGGAAAACCGTGAGAATGTGTTGACATATCCCCTCCACTTTGATACAGCTGTGCATTCCCCTTTATGTCAGAGGGATATTTCTTTTAACATTCACGACAAACATAAAGTTCAATTTTTTGTTTAATAGAGATAAATTTTAAAATTACTCTACAGTTGTGTGGAGCAGGAGGGAAGAGGAGCTGAGAGGGTTTGTTTTGCCTTCTCCATAGACTTCCTTTGTAACCTGTGCTAAATTGCTTAATCTCAACACCTTAAATTAAGCTTATGTTTGCTGAAATGGGGATAATGTTCTCATGTTTCATGGGAGGTAAGAAACATAATTTATTCACATCTGCAGAGTGTTTTGAAATTACTATAAATTAGCTGTTGTAAAAATGCGAAGTGTTCTTTCTTGATAGCAATTTAAATATGAGCAGCATTAAAATTTAGCTAACTTTTTCCTTTACGAAGAGGAGCCTTCCCTGCAGAGATCTTATTCATCCTTGCTGAGGTGTTTGTGCTGGAGCAAAATGCAAAACGTTTTCTCTTGAGACCGATATTGGCAAAACAGTTACCTGACTTGGGTGGGATGGCGTATCGTTAGGAATTCGCGTACTGCGTTCTGCGTACAGTAGAGACAGCCTGAATGCATTGCAACTCCCTATAATTTTTCATGTATTTCTCCTTATTTTGCATTTCAGATCTCGGCCGTTAGGCAGTTGTTGTACAGACAAACACTTTATGGCTTCTAATGTTTAGATTCGCTTTGATTCTCCCGGTTTAAAGAAATGGTTAGTAGGGATGCAGATGGATGTAGATGTAGATATGTAGATAAATGTAGATGTAGATAAGATTTTGTTGGTAAGTTTATGATTTTGCGTTCATTTACAAAGTGATCTCGGGACATACAGTGGTTATTCTGGCATGTAGAGTTTAAGTTGAGCCATCTGTGATTAGGTCCTTGGGAATGACAGAGTCTTGCTGTGAAAATGCGTGACTGTAGCCCGTTAGATAAAGCCCTGTCCCCAGGAGGAGGCCAACTTCTTGCCGCCTCTGCCCTTTGCAGAGATGGGATGAATGACACGCACTTTGGATTCCTCTTTTTTCCATGTGCCAAGTTGCCTTCTCTCGTTCTGTCCCTTTGAATTTTGCGGTGTCTCTCAGGCGCTTGTTCCATTTCAAGACGAAGCGCACCGAGGAACCCAGCTTAGCCTTCTGTATCAACCAAGAGTGAATAAACAGAAGGTTTGAACTGCTTCTGGTAGGGAGAAGTTCAGCCTGCAAGCCTTCACCGGTTACCCATAGGTTGTTATTGCAAAGATGCATGTCTCTTTTTCTCCTTTCTCTCCTGCTGTGTTTCTGCCGCTCTACTTTGCACTTAATTGGGTGTCGTGAGCTTGTGTCAGGTGTGTGCTGAGCTACTCGTGGGATGTAAGTGCAGTGACACGTAGCTAATGAATCCTCACTGGCCTTGTGCAGCAGCAGCTCCGTGGTATTGAGGTTGGCCAATACTGCGGTGCCTGCAGCCATGTGAAATAACGTCTTGTAACACAGTACGGTTTTCACAATAGTTTTAGGCACTTTTAGATGATCTGGCATGTGTCTGGGCAGAAGGTTTCTTAGCCTGGTGTCTAAGACTTATCAGGACTGATAAGATCTGAGTGGATCTTCTGTGTGTAGGTCTTCAGCCATTCTGCATTGAGGAAATAGTATGTGTGTATGTTCATACAATTAATGGGTGCAAGCCAAGAAAGCAGCATCACATACACTTACAACAATGAGGTTTCTGGCTGCTGAAGTCAGCTGCTGAGTCTCAAAGGTAGTTAGCATGGAGAACTTGTCCCTTGTAGGGTGCATCCCCAATCTACCACCCTCACATCGGGTGGCAAATGTAAAAATGTTGAACCAGCAAGGTGGGGTTTGCTTTCAGGGTTGTGGATTGCTGGAAGCTCGTTTACAGCTCATCAGGAGTTTTATGGGATCTGTACTAGGCTTTGATTGCGAGCTAAGCACTGAATTTGGTGCAGACAAAAATGCCATTATACACACTTAGCCAGGTGTGCTTCATGCAAATTTTCACTGAAGTCTATTGCATTTTAAACCATATGGTAATTCACATTAATCTTAAAACACGTAATTGTAAAAATGTTGGAAATGAAAGATTTTTTTAAAAGAAAAACATAATTGGAAAATATCACAGTAAAACAGATATTAAAACTGAAGACGAGCTTCCTATAACTTACAGGCTATGATAAAGAAGAGATACTATTTCATTAAAAATACTAAAGCCTACTTCAAACTGTGTGGTAAAACATCTTAAACTTCAAACTTGTTAGTAGTATATCTGCTTGAAGCAAAACCAGTTTTATCTACTGGAAAAACGTGGAATGGGGTAGATTTTAATGCTGTATTACGTTCAGCAACTCGTGACTCTGGGGAGGTCTGCTTTCCAAGCAATAAAATCCTTTCCTAGCCAGTACTTTTGATGGTCCTTTAAGACCCGAGGGCCTGTGAATCTTGCTGGCTCACGAGAGCTGAAACAAGTGTGAATGATTCCCGGCGATGTGAGCATCCCGCGCATCCTCAATCTGCTCGGAAAAATGCATTGCGGAGCGTCTCGAGCCCGGCATCCCAACAGCCAGCGATGGCAAGATTCCCTTTTTTCCTGAATCGTAGGCTATCAAAGGAAATAAAAGTGGAGGAGTTCACTGCGGGAAGGAGATTTCCTGCTGCTCTAACCTGGCAATGCGCTTTCCGATTTCTGTAACTTCTGCGGGAAACGGCTACAATCACGCTGGCAACTGGGGGGAGCGGGAAATGTGCTTGCTCTTGAGCATTAGCTGGAGTTTGAAGAAAGTTTCAGCAAGATGGTAAAAAACGCTGTACATCACTTCTCAAACATTTGCCCCCCACTTTTTTTTTTTTTTTTTTTAAAGGCATTCTAATAATCCTATTTTCATTAAATGTCTTTAGCACACCAGGTGTTAATTCTGGCCCTAAGTGACTTGCCAGTAGGAAAACTTCATTTCTGTAATTATCAGGAAATGCTGTACAGCAGAAGTGCAACCATGGAAAGCTTTCCCTTTTGTTTTAGAAAAACGTGTATGCAGTTGTGGGCGTATGTGGTCAGAGTTTTGACTTGATTCTATGCAGATTTAATTATCGATCCTTTCTGATGTGATAGATTAAATTTGGTATAGCTTGAGTTGTTTGTATAGCGTTCATTCCCAGTATATATATAGTATTCTTGGCCACGCAGGCAGGGTGTATAGGTTGTAATGGGATTAATAAGGACTTTCCATTGTAAAATAATTGTCAGTTTTCTGTATGGGTGCATCAAAGCAGAAAAGAAACACAGCTGGGTTGAGCCAGCGCGCTCACATATCACACCCTGTGGTCTTCACCTGTCTAACTCTTTCTAGCGTTCATTTATGTAATTATGTCAAAGCAAAACCTGACTTTCGTTCGCAATCAATTTGAACAATAATTGTATGTGAATGCAGTCTCTTAATGATTTCTTTAGTGACAGGACAGATTAGCTAGTGAAGTATAAATCAACAGGGATTAGAAAATGAGGCGAAATGGGGGATTTGCTGGTGGAGGGAAAGTCTGGAAATAGGTACGTGTCTGGCCAAGTCTTTGGTTCACGAGGTTAATGACTCTATGCTAGAGATTCGCTTCAGGTTACTGAAATTGCAGGCAGGAGTATCAAGTGAAAGAAGGGTCAGAAAGGGAATCCTCTTCAAGCAAAACTGCTCTTTTATTGCAATCAATGCCAGAGGAGATGTCTTTGCTCAGTGGCTGGAATATATTAGCCTTTTCAAAAGGCCAGTTGAAAAAGATTCAATAGATAAGCTAATTTTAAATCAAAAGCTGTGTGATAATATGTTAGTCTCCCCTCACCTGACATTATCCACCTAGGAGAAAGAAAAATACACAGGCTTGGGCTGACCCAACATAAGGAATTTGACCTGCCTGTGCAAGTTGCAGGGATGGAGAACATCAGTAGGTGTCTGAGGGGCAGCAGTGGAGGAACCAAAGTCCTGAGCCACTGGAAGGTCCCATAAGGCAGTAACAAATGTACAAATGTATTTCAAACCAAGCTGCAGTTAAAAGCAGCACCATGAGGGTGCACACCTTTATATTTCTAAAATCAGCCATCCTCAGACAGTGCTTTCCTTATTGATTGAAATTAATTTATTTGAGTCCGTTTTCTTTCCTCGGGTCCTCACTGAGGGAAATGGAGTGTCCACATTGTATGGTTGGGAACTGCTCTTGAAGGCAAGGTGATTATTGTCTCTCTCTTTTCCAGGCGATTCTTATTGAAACATGAATTTTCAAGGTTTATAGACCACAACATACCCTGTTTGACGTCTCTGGACAAGAGGAAATGGCTTCAAGTTGCACCAGGGTGGGTTTAGATTGGATATTAAGAAAAAATTCTTCACAAATAGGGCTGTCGGGCATTGGAACAGGCTGCCCAGGGCAGTGGTGGAGTCACCATCCCTTGAGGGGTTTAAAAGGCATTTAGACGAGGTTCTTAGGGACGTGGTTTAGTGCTGGAGTTGGGTCAGGTTATGGTTGGACTCGATGATCCTGAGGGTCTCTTCCAGCTGAAATGATTCTGTGATTCTGTGACCTGCGCTGTGCACTTCTCAAATGCAACCGGAGCTCTGAACCTTCCAGTTGAACAGGTTACACCACCTACAAGCAATTTGTCTCTGCAAACTGATCAACCCAGTTGGCTCAAAAGTAAAGAAGCCTCATGAAAATCATGTGGGTCTGCTGAAGTTGCCCCTGTGGTCCAGTGATGTGTCTCACTGGCTTCACTTGAATCGACAGCCCACGGAATTCTCTCACCTTCTTGAGAGTGCCTTACTCTGGCTGCTAGATGAAGGGGTCTGAAAGCTCTATTATATTTTAAAAATATAATATTCCCTTCTTGTTTCTTGCAAAATAAATTAGCTTTTTCTCCTAAATTTGCACAGATTACCCATATGGTGAAAGCTGTTGTCATTTTTTGGTCTTGCCTTTCTAGCATCCAGACTGAGAACTGGGAAGGGCAGCTGAGAAGATGAGGCCATTGTGGTGCTGTTGCTACGAAGGAAGGATCAGGGACATGGTTTAGGAAGTTGCAGAATTATGGAATTCTACTTCTGGCCGTTTTGGTTTTTTAAGCTACAATTTGTATGTGGTGTTGGGTAGATTGTTTCTCATTCTTTGTCAGCTATTCCTAACATGGGAATGGATGTGGCAGGAACCCCTTCCCAGTAGGTGCGTCAGGTAAATAGGAAAAATCTTTTTAAACATCTCTTTCTATATCATTTAAAAAATTTCAGACATCTCTTGTTTTCTACCTTTTTTGATTAATATCTCTGCAGCTCAAGCTCAGCCACATTTGTTAAAGCAGAATAGTAATCCCAAATTTAATGCGGGCATTACAAAACACGGTGTGTTTATGAGCAAGTAGCATTATGCCTCAGATCTCATTGCAGATTTTCTCATAAGGCCCTGACTGACTTTTACATGAGAGATGGAACAATGAGGCTTTTGCAGGAACAGATCACCTATGAAACAGAGTTTCCAGCAAAGAGCATCGAAGAAAATTTGCAAGCACAAGCAGCGCTTAATGCAATCAACTGAATTGTTTTAAGTTCTGTAAGCATATTATCACTTACTAATGCCTTAAGTTCACTGGATGTTGCTCGTGCGTTTGTTTCCGTAGTATACAAGTAAGAAACCCTTGCTTCCCAAAAGCAGTTATTAGACCTTTTTGCTTCTTGTCTTAATCTGGGCAATAATTAGTAGTGATAATCAAATGTTTAACTGAGGCATCTACCCAGCCCCTGAGTGGCGGCTGCCAGGAACTAGGATGAAACCCTCTCCGAGGTGATATACTTTTCTAAAGATATATAGCATATAAAATGCATTGCTAGTATATAGCATTAATCAGGATGTCACAGCTTCCGAAATGAGCTCCTGTCAGGGCGCATATATCAGCGCTCTGGCTGATAATGGCCTTGCTAATTTACAGCAGGCTACCATGTCTGTAATAATAAAAAATCTCCTCCTTGCGCTCTTTTGATATTTTCCCATTGATGCGTGTCATTTTTTTGAGCAGGATAAAACAGCTCTGTCATAACATATAACATCTCTGTTCTGTAAATGCAGAATATGCTATTATATAGAAGGAAAATGTTGTGTTGTGCTGTGCTGTGTAGGCAAGATAATATAAACAGCTTTGTGTTGTGTTTGTTCTTGGGTAACGGAATTCATTTATCCAGTCAGCTCTTCCCCTTCTCTTTTCAAAGGGGCTTTTAAGAGAAACATATGTAAGGTTTCATTCATTTAAAAATACATTTCTGACTTGAAGAGTGTGGAAAATTTAGTCTCCAGTCAGTAAATTGATCTACTGGTAAAAATCACCGTTTTACAAATCACAAATAACAGATTATAATAATGGCTTGTTGGTTGTCACTCTCTCTTGGAAAGAATTCTTTATCCGAATCCTTACGCTACCTTACTCTGAGTTTAGACCTATCTGTTTTATGAGTGGAGCCTTTTTTATTAGTGAAACAATTACAGGAAGCCCTTTGAATAGTCTGTTTCTGAAAGTATAATTCATTATGCCTAAGTAGAAAGTATTTAATATAGTTTATTCCCAGTAGGCTCCACTGCTTGTTATTTGAGTGCTACATTTTTGGGTAGATTTTAAGAAACAGAGTTTACTATTTTTACAAAGTCAATAATGATGTATTGCACAATATATAGAAATTCACATTTACATACTCACGGTGTGTATATTTGCAGTGTGTAAGAAAAAAAAAATTGCCATCCAAGTTGAACACAAGATGGTTAGAAGCAGCTAAGATATAAACTATTGATGCATCTCATCTATTTTTAACATAAATCAAAGGGTAATCCCTGGGAATTCTTGCCCCAAAAGCTGTGTTGCTTTTGAAGGCTATTTCGGCCCTGTGGGGAGTGCGGATGGAAGGGCTGGTGCTGCTCAGATGCCTTCCTGCGAAAATCCAGAATATCTCTGAAATTTAAGCATGCTCAAATACTTTAGTCTTGGCCTTCGGGTTAAACAAGTCCCTGAAGTGCACCAACCCAGTTCGTGCCAACTTCTACTCTCAGTTTAGGAGATCAAAAGTGCTCTTTTTAATACTGAAAAATGATAGGAAAGTGTATTTTCGTGTTGAATGGTCTTGAGTTCTCCCAGATGTGTAGTGCCTCACTACCTATATATGATGTTAGAGTATGTGTGAGGGTAATGGCACAGGATGGTCGTGGTCCTTTACTCCTCCTTTGTGGTCAAAATACGATCAGTAGTTCTTCAACCTGTTGGGGAGGCCTCTGCACCTCTTCTGGAAAGCCTCAATACTGAGTATTTTGATTGCTCATTAGCACTGGCTCCCCAGGGAAACTGGATGAGGGGAAAATAAGGTCTTCCAGCAAAAGGAATGGAGACAGCAAGTGAAAAGATTCAGGGATTCATTAGTAGTTTGAATAAACGGGTGTCTGAAATACAGGGACGGTTTTTTTGCCCACGTACCTCTCTGTGATGTTTCCCATCAGTGTGGTATTATGGAGCTATTTGAAAGTAGTCAAAATTTTTATGATGTCATCTAATAAGCCAGCCTAAAGAACTCCTAAGGTTTTCCTTTCAAATGAAACGGACATGTTCCTGATGGGGAGGGTGGTGGTCGCTGTTTATTGAGCCTTTTCTGATGTAAAATGGCACAGTGAAACATTCGACTTCACTTATTGCAACAGAAGTTTTGCTGGATGACCTGTGTTAGCATAAAGGTCATATTCTTGCAATGCTTCTTGCACCTTTTTATTCCAAAAGTAGCGTTTACTACATTCTTTGTTGTTTTTTTAGTGGTGGTGTTGTGGTTTGTTTGTTTTTAATACATATTTATAGAGCACCGTCTTTTTTCATCTTTGTTTATAAGGGGCTAACACCCACACTTAGGTATTCTCTATATCACGTGTTGGCCTACGGTCAGTGAGAGATATTGTTTTTGTCAGAGTCCCTCAAGGTCTGAGCACGAGGAACAAAATTTATTTTTCTAAAGCTAATACAGATGGCTCATGTCAGTGTTTCTGGTAATACACATGCATCTTTATACGTAATCATAACTTCAATGAAATTTGACCATAGCAGCTGTAGGAAATGTAATTCTGGAAACAGTATTTGCAGGGGTATGGGACACAAGCAGCCTCCTGCAGCTGGGTGATTCGAGAGACTACGTCTATCTGAAATAAAAGCTCCTAACCTCCTTTTATCAGCATAAGAACTACCCTCGTCAGCATTTTTGGTACATACTGAATTTCAATGCGAAAACTTAATAATTTCCTGTGTGAGCTATATGGACAAAAAACGCCTGTGCATTTGTGTCAAGTTCATATTTTTTTTTAATGTGAAAATTCTCATATAATAGTGCTACATAAACGTAAGGCTGTTATTACCCATAAAGAAAGATAAGAGTTAAGAAGACTTGAGTATAAAACCCAGCAGATTACTTTTAAAGTTGTTTTAATTATGAAGCAGAAAGCATACTGCATAGAGGAAGGAATTTGCTGGGAACGCTGTAGACTTCAAAGGCGTAATGTTTTTCTCCAGTAAGCTATTTGGAAAATGCCTTTAACAAGCCCGTGGAGCTTTTACTGGGACAAATGGCTGTCGAGTAATGCCGGTGTGAAGAGGCTCCTAGAAGGTAAGTGTGGAACTGACCTCAGACCAGCGCAGGAGAGGCTTGAAGGGCTTTATTGAGACCGCGGGGTGGAACAAACCGCGAGGAAAGCGCTGATACGCTTGACAAGCGCTTGATCTCGAGTGCCACAGAGCCCCGACTGCCGTCCTGGCTTTGCTTGAGGCTTCCCAGGTCATCGGCTGGGTGATGCCTGCGAGCAGCCCAAGGGAAAGGGGGATTAGGGCGACTCCTTTCACGTGAGTTCTCAAGTACAAAGTTGCGTCCCTTCCTCTGCTTTGTAAACCTTGGTTTGTTTTCACTGTGCTGCATCTCCCAGCTCCTTATTCAGCGCGCTGCACGGGGCGTTCTTCCCTTGGTAGGTATAGAGTTAAGCCCCCCCAGCAGAGGAGAAATTAAAACCCAAGAGCTGCCCTTTCCTCGCTGTGAATTCCCACCCCCAGGTTATTGCTTATGCAACAGGAGTAAGGACAGGATTGCTGCCACCTCCTCCGCTCTTTGCTGCGTTTCACTACGAAACCAGAAGAATGAATATTATATAGTCTTGGGCGAGCAGGGAGAAGGCGGGTGCCCCAAAAGGAGACTGCTGTGACTGGTAATTGTGTCATTTCAAGGTACCTGACGTTGTGGAAGCTGCAGCGTGACAAGGATTTACACGATTTTGGGCGTTCTTTTGCTGGGGAACTTTTGGCAGTGGCGTAGTCAACCTGCAGGCTTCAGGCTGTTTCTTGCTCGGTTTGTAGTGTCAGTGGAATCATGAAATCTGCCGGTTTCCAGGATAGGGACCCCGAATGCTGTTTGTGCCGTGTGATGTAGTCGCTGGAAAGTTGAAGATGTGCGAGTCCTGTATTGGATTTGACCCTTTTGTTCCCAAAAGCAGGAGCGTGTAACCCTGCACTTTGTTTGGCTCGCTCTTTGCTGTATCCCATAGCTGCCGATGAACATTCAGATCATCCCTGATTTAAAGAATGTGAAGGAAAATGCCTTAAAGCAAAATATATTGATTCACAGTACAAGAATAAAATGCATGATAAGAAAGCACTGAAACTTTTTTTTCCTCTTCGACTAAGGATTATGCGCAGAGGGAAGGACTCAGACCAGTGATCAGGAACAGGAATTAATGGTAAACAAAGGCAAGCTCTTCAGAAACACACAGGAGTTTCAACCTGTGAATGTCTTGCTGTGTTTTATCTCTGAATGAAGAGGATGCCCAAACAGAAATGTCAAATGCATAGTCACTTGAAAAAAAAAAAAAGGAAGCTGAATGGCAGATTTGCCAATTTTTTCTTTTAAGGAACAGTGTCAGTGGGAGAGACTGGGAGCACCTTACCCAAGCCTACGAAAAGCCAGTTGGTTACAGTGGGAGATAGAGCTTCAACTCCCTCTCATCGAAAGGGCAGTACCTGAGTTTCATATTCTGTGCAATATAATTTACCTCAATGTTGAGACCTCAGAAGGTCTGAAAGAGTTTCTTTTTATAGCTGGTACTTTTAAGATCTTTTTTTGCCTCTTCCCGGCTCTCAGCTAAACCGTAGTGATGCGGTTCTATCCAGTCTGTATAAGTATCTTTCTATAAACAAACAAAGAGTATTGTGAAACCTTGGAAGAACAGAAGATTAATTCTTTTTTCCTCAGCTCTAGTGCCTTGTGCCGAATCGTTTCGAACGTTGTTTGGTTCTTAGCACCTCAGTCGGAGACAATGGAGTGCGTTCGTGCCAGTAAAGATCAGGTAGTTTTGTCTTTTCTGCTTAAGACTTATGGAGTCTGAAAGGAACCCTATACGGGGATCAATAGTGGACCATTAAGACGACAAAAATATGGTCTAGAAGTTGCAGCAATGGATTGGGACTTGAAAATCTCTTTTCTACTGCTGGCTCTGCCTGTGGCTGCACAGTTTACTTACCATCTCTTTTATATATATGTATATATATATATAATTACTATATTAGTGCATTTGCAACAAGAATAATGACTATTAAGGTTATTCCCCTGGCTGTGCAGTGCGTGAAGGGTGTGACACTGCATTGAAAGGGAAACGTTGGATGGGATGTACAGGCTGTTAATATGTGTATAAACACCTTCCTGATCAGTGAATATGGCATTTCATTTCCAGAGAAAGGGACTTGTGCTTTTTGTGGGTGTCAGTGGGTAAGGCACAGTGGAGCTCAGGTGATTTACAGCCACTGAGCGTTTGGCCTCGTATTTTCTTCTGCCTAATCCTAATTAAATGTAGAGCAGTGGTTTGATTCCCTTTCCTTACTCAATGCTGACTGATGCTGCGGTGCCGTGTCTCTGGTTTTATTGCTACTGGCCTTTTCTCTCAGCAAGTCTTTTCCGGAGAAATGTGGGGAATTTTTATTGACAGCTTATTTTAATAGACCTTATGATGAAGGATGTTTGTGTTGCAGAGGTAGAGAGCAGCTGCGAGATGGGGTTTACTGGCTGTGATGCCATTTGTCTAAGTTGCGTGTCCTGCTGTGACTCACCAGGTGCTGTAAAAAGTAGATGTGAAATGGGCAGGGGACAAAAAACCTCCAACAAAACCATGAAAAACCCCATCTCAGAGTAAAAAGGCACCTTATGTCGTGGTGTTGTGCATTAAAGCCGGCCAAGAAGGGCAGCCTCATGCTTTTAGGTAAAGCTGTGTGTGGTCAAATTCCTGTCTAAAGAAGCCGATGAAGGCAAAGGAGGAGCTTATTTAAAGCCACGGATTTACATTGACTGTAGATACATGGTGGAAAGGAGAGGAACATAAATAGATTATTTTGGAAACTACAGTCTTTGTAAATATGTGTGTATTGAAGCTGCTGTGGTGTTACAGGCAAGAGTAAATAGAAGAAAAGTGGTTGGGGAGCCACAGTTTGATAAACATATTTTGCTACCTGAGTTCAAATTAAATGGTACTTTGAGCTGCACAGTCGTCTTAAGAAAAAGTAAATAGATGATAGTACATGCTGTTTGTGCATATGGATTTTGATATATATATATGCAGGTGAGTATATAATATGTTACATAAATTCCATATGAAAGTATTACTGTTATATTAAGCCTGTTTAATTTCTTAGGGGGTCTTGTATGCCGTGTGGGTGGATGTTGCCAATGTTTATGAACCATGCAGATTGTCTAATGACTCATTTCTGAGCAGATGAATGGTGTTTGCAATAGAATGGATAACTTTTAATAACTCGTTTCTAATATTTGCTAATTTTTTATGCTTTAAAAAACAGAGCTCCTCTTCTTTTTTTGTTTAATCCAATATTGTTTTCTTCATCTCAGTTTAGCGTTAGCAGCAAACATGGTGGGAGTCTGGAAAGGCAATAGGCTTTCGATGGATTTCCAAAATTTAAATATACATCTCTTCTCGGATATTGCATTAGTTACATTCTAACCGCTCATTATAGGTGTTAATTCAAAGTATTCATTTTACTCTAATTAATTTCAATTAAGTCTTTAGTGACTGTGGTTATGAAAAAATATTTATCAAATATCTAAATTTTTTTCTTATTACTTTTAGAACATGTGGAATAATCAGCTTAACAATGTTCTCCTTTTTTGTCTTTTTTGACCCAAGAGCTATTCCCTTCCCGCAGCAGTATCAGCTCTCCCAATGTGCAGTGAAAACTGAAAAATTTATCAAGTTTTAAAAAAAGATGCACACAAACCCCAGTAATCAGAACAGTAATTTCTTTTAGATTACATTTTGAACTAGTATCTTCTGGAGTGTATTAGCTCAGCACATAGGATTTGGAAGTTAATACTCATGATTAACATCTATGGTGGTTTTATTGTTCCAATTTTAGCAGCCTTTGGAAAGAAAGAAGAGGTTGAGTTATTTCTGGTAGAAATAGTAACTAAATAATTTTTAAGTCCTAAGGCTCTCATTCATTTTTAGAGACTTCTGTTTGCACCATGCAAACCATAAAGGGAATTTGTCACAAGTTGCTAGTTGGGACCTGACTTAGAGAGAAATCTCCTTGAGAGATTTACAAACTGGGGAAAGAAGTAGTTGTCCTCCTTTAAATATTTGGAGAGGTGACCCTTGAGTTTGCAAGGTTTGTGAAGAGGTTGCTTGAGCACTGCTGTATGACTGATTAGTCCCTCAATTAATAACATTTACACTGAAATGGCTTCTTATATTAGTAATGGCACCAAATGACCTTGGCACATTTATGCGTAAACCAACTTACTATATATAGTGATGATATTAAGCAGTTTTTGCAATTTGCAATTAAGTAGCTTGAAGAGGCTTGTACCCTTGTTGACTGTTTAAGCATCAAAGATATTCTGCAGCATATTTTCCTACTTTTAGCAGTTATCCTTGAATTTACATGTTCAGACTTCTTGTAACACACATTAGGCTTTAATTACAGTATTCCTAGAACTCTCTGAGTTAAACTTAAATAAAAGTTTTCCATAAGGATAAAAGGAGGTTCTTGGTTTGGTTTTGTGGTCTTGAAAAATATATTACAATGCATTACACACCGTGATTCATCGAACATGTTCAGAATCGCTCTCATAACTCCAGGATGTTTTTAAATACGCTGTTATGCCACAAAGTCCACATTCTGCCATTGAGTGAACTTTCAGGGAGCAAACAGATTTCTTTCGGGTAATTAGGGGATTAGGAACTCGCCAGAAGTAGATTTTGTTTGTTTGCCCAGTTGTTTATTTATAGGAGACTAAGACTGTTCAGATAAGCTGCAGTTTCAGCCTTAGCACATGTCAACTTTTTAATTATTCTTCTCTTAAAGAAATTCTTTCTTAATCCCCTTTCGCTGTTCTGTATTTGTCATGTATTCTTTCATGGTTGCAGAAACCTTACCATTTTTTCCTCTGCATAGTCTGTTTTTCACCTGTCACAGAGTACTTTAAAATTTCATTGGACCTTAATGAACAGTTTGGACTGGTTTCATAAAAGTGATAAATAATGCACGGATCATTAATAAAGGGTCTTTCACCCTTTCCCTCCCTCCTTATCTCGGGAACAGTCCATACTTTTTGTTTTAAATTAAATGGTCTGCCCATCTAGTCATGGTAAAGTTAGGATATAGGGACAGAATGGAACGGTGACTAACACCACTGATAAAAATGTGCAAGAATAAATGCAAATGATAGAAATTTTTTTTTGAAAAAGAAGCCCAACCAACTAAATCAGAAGGCTGTTAAAAGCAAGCAAACCTTTCCTTCCCTGTGACCTCTCAAAATACAGGTTCATAGAACATACGCATGCTATTTGTTAATACACACCTGATTGAGAGATTTAAAAAGACATGAGTTGGGGTCCTGGGTGTCTCTGTCCAATTTCAAAAGCACAATTCTGTTCCCCATTTCCCATCTGAAATTGTGAAGGAAAATATGTGCTTGCTTTTTAAAGTGCTCCTAGACTTAAGTAATATTTATGCATTATTTTCACAATATAAACCACAGTTTTAGGCTCAAATATGATTGGTATTTCATATTACCTCATGATTCTTATTGTTTTCCACACTTTCACGTCTTCGAGAATACAAAAATACAACTTTCACGCACCGCAATTTCAGTCTCTGTACATCTACTGGCAGCATTGCAAGGGGAGAAAAAGCATTTATTTTTAGTACAGGTTGTCAATTGTCACAGGAAGAAACATAGTTAATATTCACTTGGATAAATTAGTGGGATCTTAAGTTATGTTGCTGGTATTGAAATACTTGCTTGTTTTAAATTCTGGTGTTTGCTTGTGGCAAATCCGTGGCTGTGCTGCTGGTGCATTGGCACAGAGCTCTTACTGTTGAGCTCCTACAGCCCCTGCACGAGCTCAGAGTGAAGACGCAGGGAATACAGTAAAAAATGTGCATTTTTTGGTGAGTTTTTCTTCTTTTCTGAGTCTTCAGTAAGTCGAATATCTTCTCAGATCGAGCCCTAGGTTTGGTATAAACCTTCAGCACGTGGTAAGAAGATTGGAACGATCCCGAAGATTGGTGTATGGGAGGGAATATCCAAATCTACATGTGCCGCTTATTCCTCCTCCGTGTTGTTCTGCCTTGTATTATATTCAGGCTTCTTTCATCTGGGTTGTCAGGGTTTCTTCACCCCAAGGCGCGGTTGATTTGTGAAACCAGGGAGACGCGCACGCTTCTCCACATGGGTTTTGTCTGTTTGGTCTTGTATCGCACCTGCTGATGCTTCACGGGCTGTTTTTCCGCAGAATTTTGGTTTTCAGCTCTGTTTGGTCACTGACGTGATCCTTGCTCACCGAACAAGTTGCTCACGATGTCTTTTCTGTAAATGAGCAGTTTGCATCCTTGCCTCTCACCCCGGGCAGAAAATTCTGGCTCCCCGGGCACCTTCCAAGTAACTTTCGTCTTATATATACACCCACCCTTGTCCCTGTTGTTGGGTGGAGATGGACGTGACGGCGGGCTTGTTGTCCTCTTCATTTCCCTGGAGACGAGTTCATAAAATACTTCGAAAACTGGCAAGAGTGGAGTCGATTCCCTGGTACGTGATCGTGGTGAACGGCTTCAAATGGAGAGACCGGCGCTGTGATTTTTCTCCCGGTTCAGTTTTCCATTCTTCAGTGAATTTGGTGGTTGTTTTTCTTTGTTTCTTTTAATCCTCAAAAAGGATTTTTTAATACATGATCGTGCATAATCTCTCTCCAAAGCCTTGGAGGACAATTTAGGTCCCTATAGCCCCTGTGATTTTAGCAGCTACTGAGAGGCGTGGTAGTTAATTGCAGATGATTGGAGGCAATTTCACTCAGCGTGACGTTTTTCTTTGCTATGCGCTGGTAGGAAAGGCAAGGTTAGATAAGAATTTCAACAAAATGGAGATATGAAGGTGCAAACAGGTTAGATGTAATGCCATTTTTACCAAATATTGTCCACTAGTTACAAGGACAATTTGTTTTGCCATCGCGATGCAGAAGACTGCAGCGTGTATGCAGAGCAATGGGGCTGCAGAGAACAGAGATCTTCTTCCCTCCAGCATCTTATTTATTAGTTTGCAGATATTTAAATCTGAGGGTATCCAGAGGTGGCTTCAGCTGTGATGAAATGAGGATAAAGAAGAGGTTTCTCTTCGTTGTGATTTTGATTCTTCTGTTGCCTTTAGCCCTTGTTCTGAAACTTATAGAATGCTTGGCATATTTTCATTTGCCATCAAGACAGCGTGTACCTAAGGTTAAGTATGCAATTAGGTCTCCTCTAATAAATGTGCCCTTTGTCAACACCATCCTTTTACTCTCCGGAATCTAATATAAGCATGTATTTTCCCAAGATGTGCAGCAGAAGACCTTTAACATTTCAGTAGATTGAATGATGCTGGCTCTTCCTCTGTGTTCCGAACCAGTTAAACAAAATGTGTGCAGTCAGCAGATGACCAGCTCAGCAGCCATTTAGACCCTCAAAAGCATAACCTGTACTGGAGATTCTGTGTTGTTCATGCTCTTTCTGCGAGATAAATGTGTATTACAGAGGAGATAATGGGCTGGGTGCTTTAGCCACAGTATTTGCAGCTTGTTGTACGTTGGGAGTGTTGCGTGTGTCACCTAGTGCAGTGACATGCTCGAAGGTACTGGATGGGAGATTCTCTTTTTGGTCACACGTTCCAAAGTTAATTAGTCTTGAATCTTTTCAGTTGTTTCCTTGGAACACCTGTGGAATAGTCTAAGTTAGCAAAGTATTCTTTCCTTAAGAAATGATGAGCAAAAATAAGCTGAAAAATATTACAGTGGTTTTTTTAAAACCTGAGTGTGAGAGTCCACTCTCTTACCGCATGTGATTTAAAAAAAGAAATATTACTGAAACACAGCATCTGGTTTGTTTATTTCTTTAGATGCTAGTAGAAGGAAAAAGGAAAAAAGTCAAGCCCTCATGACTTCTGTTGAACAGTAGATAGCAAATTGTGGATTCTAAAATGGTGTGAGCATCCCCATATTCCATAAGTGTATGTTTTTTCTAGAAGCAGGCTACATTTGAAAGACTAGTGAGGCTCAAATTTCCATACCTGACTTGTAGGTATTTCTGTTTGAAGTTTAATTTTTTCGTTTTAGTTTGGTACTAGAGAAAGTAAAATGTGAATGTGTGTTTCTGGGATCACTGACAGTGGTGTGAATCCATCTCAGACATAGTGTGTACATTCATATAAGTTCAACTGCTTTTAATGCTGATATTAAAAGCAAAAATCTAGGTTAGGGATTAGGGAGAAACGTACCATTGAAATAAATTGCGAAAGAGATTGAGTACAACTTAGTGCTTTGTCAAAAAAAAGATAGTCTTTGGATATACGGTTGGTGTAGTTGATATGGTACATAAACAGTAATTACAGATAATTAGTGTCTTGAATATTTAGCATTGAAATAGTTAAAGGTCTTCGTGTTTTGCAGTGCCATTAGAGTGTGAGGCAAACCTGGTGTGTCCTGATGGACTCTGCCCCTTAGAGCAGCGCAAAGGTCTTGTTGTGACTGCCCATCCAGACTGCGGTTCTTGCAGGCAGTGGGACGGGATTCCGAGTTGGTTCTTCTGAAGAAATTCATCTTCCGAGCTGATGCCACATGACTGCAGATAGTAAAACACCAGATCTTAAAGACAGATAAGACCGTGCCGTGCTCTTGCATGAGGTTGTGGTTCCCTAGCTGCACTCATTTCATTATAGCCCGGAGAAAGGGAAAGCAAAGTGACAGGGCTTGGCGTCTTTCTAAACAACTACATCAGTACGAGTCCCCTGCAGAATTTTAAGCCATTCATCATCTTCCCGCCCTCATGCCTCCTCACTGCGCTGATAACGTTCTTTGCATCCATTATTATAACACATCGTTCTGTATCAGAATGACCCTGCAGCCAAAACTGTTCTGTGCTTCGTTATGTGAGCCCAGAAACTAAACAAACTTCTAATTTAATGTATTTTCTGACAGTCTGGCGTTGTCAGACTGCTTTTGGCAACTAACTTTCTTTTTTCCGTTGTTCTCGTGAGTCAACAATCTGCAAGTTAAAATCAGGTGACATATTTGTTTGTGGCTTGCATAAAACGGAACAGAAAGACTTGACACGAACTTTGTTAAAAGGAAACGCAAGATTTTAATAATGGGTGCCCAAAGCAAATCGCTCAGTTTTAATTCTAACCCGATGTGAGTCGTAGACCTGGTGCAAATGCTGCCTGTGCCTCACCGTGTTGTATCTGGAATACAACATCACCCTGGCTGTGTCTTACCTTAGCTCAGTCTTAAGATTGGGTGCTATTTAAAGTGAGTGCGATGCATAGGATTTATTTAGTTTTTGTGTGAATCTAAACAGAGTGGGCTGCAATGTGTGACCATCTGTCTAAGGGAAGAAGGAAAATTACATTACAGTTCTCACATGTGTTTTTAAGTCTTATTGGAGGGTTCTGATGGTATGAAACGACACATTAGATTAGTATATAGAGGAATAAATTGAAAGGGAGAGAGTGTGAACAAGGTCCTCAAGGACCAACACAATATTTTCTCATATAAAAGACTCATTTACATAGCTGGTTTTCTTATGTCTGAAACCAGGAAAGACAAGACAAAAAGGTGAATTTCTGAGTACAGCTGAATTCTTCCCTGGGATGTTATTTGCCTGTGACAATACGGTTTGTTGTGCCCTGTTGCAGCAGTGATCTTAGGGCATACGCAGGCGTTGTGGGGGTGATTTGGGTTCTGCTTTGGCGTTTTTCGAGCACCCCAGTTTACGTTGTCTTCCTTTAGCGGGACCAGTTAGAGGCTGATGGGTCACCCTGGACCTGCCGTAAACCTGATGCTGGTGGCGTTGGGTGCTGTGGTGTCACAGCTGTGCTTTGCTGGGGGAGAGTGACTCCGTCGGTCCTGTTTTCTGTTCATGTCAGGGCGTTCTCGCTCTCCATCACTGCTGGAAGCCCTGGGAATTAACACGGTACAAAAAAGTTTGTATATGCCCTTTTAGAAATGTTTCCTTTTATACTCAGAAGGAAAGGAGCAAGAGAGATTTAGGAGTATATATTTTTTTCAAAGGTCTTGAGGGAGGGGGAAAATGACTCTGTTGAAGTTTTCCAAGATAAATACTGGTGCCTTTTGGGTGTTTCGGTACGGAAGGATTAAAACCAACTTGCTGTGTCAGTCAAAGAAAAGAGCAAATGAAAGACAACAAGCCTACCTACCACTAAATTCTCAATGCTTTTTCAGCTACAAATTTCCAAACCCTTTGTTGCCGGGTGTCACAAGGGTCTGTCCTGCTGCTGTAAGTGTGTGGGGAATTCACAGAGCTAATTCCCGTGACGCTCCGAGGAATTTTTCATTTAAATCTTTCACAACGAGATTTCCTATGTATTTGAACGAGGCTTTGCGTTTTATCTTACCGGCAATCTACAGACTTGAATTTTCCTTAGTGCTCCCTGACAGACCATGACAGAACACTTAATAGTGGCACAAAGGCTCCTTCACAGCTGTTATAGTCTATTGTGCTGTATGGCGTAATTGGAGAACGTTTTAATCCATTGACACCCGCTCTGAGTGACGTGGATTATCGACATGCTGCACCATGGCAGCCCTTGCTACGTGCTCACCGTCAGGCTTCTCCAGATCTTCCACACGCTGCAACTCTGTGGTGCACATAGGCTATGGAAGATGTATTATAGCAGCTGCTGGTAGACATTAGACAGAAATGTCACAAAAATTGTCCAGTGGGTGCTCCTACACACCAGTCACCTCGAAGTGGGAGCCTTTAAAGCTCCGTGTTTCGTCATAGGAGGCTGAAGAAGAGACACACTCCCCTGAGTTTGCAGTGCGTCAGTTTTATTTGGATGCTGAAGATCCCCAAATGTGTTACGCTGTGGGAAATACGCTTTTCCTGTTTGTGATGATTTTGGCCAGACACCTGTGGTTTTGTGAATTGGAAGCCATCTTCAGTGAATTTTAGTTGTCTTTGCAAATGAAGATGTGGAAAGGTTCATTTAACCTGACGTGAACTGGGGGTCACCCTTGAGATCTGCAGTTTGTTCGGGGAAGTGATGGGTCCCACCACCTATCATTGACTCCAGATGCAGAACAATATCTATCAATATCTAACTGGTGCAAACCAATGATACTTCCAGCTTATCGTTACTAGATTTCTACTTTGCGTATTTATATACAAATGTAAATGATGTCTCGTCATGTAGAAAGAGAAGAATTAAGAATGTTATGATACAAGAGGAATGTTGAGCTCTATGTAGCATGAGTAAACAAGAGATCCTTCTACTTGGAAATTTGAGAATATGGTAGAAGGGAGAGGAGGAACCCACACAGGACCCTGGAACACTGTTGTTGATAAGTTGTGGGAGAAATATTAAACAGAAACCTGGGTCTCTGGTCATGTGTTGGACATCTTAGATTGTCCTGGCGTTGGGAGAGGGTTCAGAAAATCTCTTGACGATATGCAGGTAGTCAGCCTCTCAGAGGGGGTTTTGTGGGAAGGTGGAATTCAGACAATGGCTTGAGCATAGGAAATGTTATATATAGAAGCACAAGTTGTATGGTAAACTAAGTTGGTGGCATCCTTGACTTCCAGCATCGAGTGCCTTTGGTGAATGATTAAACAGCCAAGCAAAGAGGCAGGTGTGTTTTGCTGGTATGCATTTCTAGATTTGAATAATTCAAAAATCTTGACATGAAAAATAAAAATACACAATTTGTATGTCTCACACAGGTTTGCGAACTCGGATGTGCAGCATCTTCCCAAATAAAAGTGTGTTAGAAATTGAGCAGCTTATTCAAAGCTTAGGCTGCCAACTGAATCTGCAGTAGGCAGGAGTTTCACGGGGACAGCTTGTTTTGCAAAGGATCCTGCTGCTGCTTGTTTTCTGGGCTGGAAATAACCAAGACTACATTTCCCCGTCCCCCTTCCCCCCGTATTTTTGAGCTTCAAATGGAAACAGAAAATGTGGAGGAGTACAGCATTATGTATTCTCTTAGGGTAATAGGACTTAGCTACGTAGTAAGGAAGAATATGCACATGGTACGTGTAAACAAATACTGTTATATGTGAGCCTGCAGCCTCAGGGCTTTTTCCTAGCACCCAGCAGTGAATTTTCACAAACACTCCACGTGGTTTGTGTTCAAAGGCAACTGCGCATAGTGAGATGTATGTACTCTGTGCTGCGCAGCACATAGAGAGTCATAGAGCCGTTTAGGTTGGAAAAGATCTTTAGGGTCATCAAGTCCAACCGCAGATGTATTGAACAAAGAAAGGGCATCTATAGCCACGCTTTCCAGCTCTCTGGAGCTCAATTTGGGCATTTCCCAGCGCTGAAACCCGTGCCACACTGAGCCAACTACCGGCAGGTGTCTTTGCCCAGAGTCCCCATTGTCTCCTTCTCCTGACAACACCACCTTTCATTCTTCACCAAACACACACGAGCCCAGAGGATGCTCATAGATTCATCAGCCTGAAGGGTCACAGCTAGCCTGATTCAGCACAAATATTTGCTAAGTTAATTGGACTACTTTAATCTCTGAGTAATTTCAAGTAAGGTTTGGGTTGGTTCTTGTGATACTTAAATGGATGTACAGCTTCTTGCTTCCTTCTTACAGTTTCTAGTTTTGTCATTGTGAAGCCATCTGGTAAAAGAAAAAAAAAAAAGACACATCATCCAATTATTTACTTATTTTATATGATCCTCTTGCAGATTTATGTATGAACTGTGCTATATTTCTGGAATGACTAAGTAGCTTTGTCTACCTGAGCCCACGCAGCGCGAATCCCATGGAGCATCTCTACGGTAGAGAAATAGCTACTGGAAATTGTTCATAAATCTTTCACGGTTTCTGTTTCACTTTGATAGCATCTTCACCAAACTGATCAATAGCAGAGCCTGTCATTTGTCTTGTGGTTCCTGACCTCTTTAGGAAGATACAATGTTGTCAAAATCGGGAAAGAACATGCTCCATCAACTTATGTCACCCCCAGTGTAGCAAGTTAGAAAACAGAGATCTTTCCCAAAATGATTTTCAGATGATTTCCTAAAGATTACCTCCTTAAAGTTTTCTTGGAGTTTACACTTTCAGTTCCATTGGAAGTGGAACGTATTTTTTCCAGTCTCCTTGGAGACCTTGAAATTGAGATAGTGTTTATATTAACCTATAACATAAGCAAACTTTACAAAAAAAAAAAAAGTATGTCCCTACTCTGCTGATGGCTTAGAAGCTTACAGTAGGCATCAGTTCTGTAACAGCCTGACAAATGGAAGATTTAGGGGATTTTGTTTCCCACCTATCTAGGTTTTTATAGTTATAGAAGTATTATCAAGATAGTTTACTGGGGGTGGGTAAATTCAGATGTAAGCAGAGTTTCAGGAATAAACAGACTTGTGAGAGCGTGATAGCATTACAGGATATTTTCAGCTCCATCTCTTCTGCAGCTCAGTGTTTCCATCTTTAGTACCTATTTCCCCACCTCGCACGATTTCTTTGTGGGAGGAAAAAGCAATTCCGAGTGCGGAGTTGTGCCTTGCTCGGAACTACGTTATTTCGCAGCCCTCTTAAAGTGTTGGTGATGTTGAATGGCTGGTTTACAATACCTGTGGCTTAACACTGCACAGTGTTGGTTTTTTTTTTTTCTCTCGTTAACCTAAATTGCTCCTAAAAGTCAAAGGTAATTATCTTGAAGGTGTTTTTGAGCAGACTGGAGTGAAAAATGATCTTTGTATGTGATCAAAATCTTGAATCTAATCTTTTGTCAGTCAGCTTTTGTTTAGAGGTACAGAGATATTTCAAATACAGTATTTCGTGCCTCTTTAGACGTGTACAATTTTCCCTCTTTTGCCCCCCACTCCCCCTAGTCCTCCATTCTGTCTGTTTTGAAGTGAATTTTTCATGTGGAGCATAAATTCTCTTGAATAGTAAATTGCTGACACTTTGTGCAAGATGAGAAACCCCCAAGAGGGGAACACGGGTCTTTCTGGAGTTATAGCAGTACTCCACTTCATTTTCACATTCATGCAGAATTATGTGATTGCTTCGATATAATTGTAAGAAAGAAAGAAAAAAACCAAACCCTAATTTTACTTCAATAGCTGTCTCAAAAGGAGTTTATTAAATGGATCATAGTACTTATATTTTTCCCTAGTTAGGATTTTCCTTTAAAATAGCCTGTCTGCTTAGTGTTATATTGCCATTCCTGTTATGATTTCATTGCTTCCCTTCTTTTGAGAAGACGACACGTCAGGCTTTTTGTAACAAGACTGGACAAAAGTTGACTTATAGAAAACTGGAGTTATTCTCTCCTAAGCAATAGCCAGACTTGAATTGATTGGCAAATTTCTTCATTCCCTTCCTCTGCCACTTTGGGCATTAACGAAAGCAAAAGATACAGACTCTTGAGTGAGAAATTGTTCTTTCTTATGATGTTTAATTTCTAGAATATTGCAATGATTGAAAAGCTCTGTTGAGAGAGAATCTGAGTCAATAATAGTATAATAACCGTCACTAAGATTGTCAAGGAAGACTTGGAATTTATGGCTTAGTATTGAACACACTGACGTTTCTTAAACAGAAATAACATTAATATAAACAACATGCAGTATAGCCCACCATCTGATATATATACACACACACATATTTTTGTATATATTAAAAATATTTTTCTTGGCAAATGATAGGTGCTATATGTCTCCCTTTACCAGTATATGCAGGCCAATGAATATTTTTCCTCACTTGAGAAAATATATTCAGAAATTGTAGACATTTGTAATCATAACCAAGAGAGAAAGATTGAAGGCCATACTGGAAACTCTATAATTTTCACTTCATAGTTCAGAAGTAGAAGGACTTGATGTGGGCAATTTTCAAAGTGCTGAGAGGAATGTCATATCATTTAACAGAATGTGTTGATGATCTTTATCTCACAGTTCTCTTTCGAAAATCCACCTCCTTTTGCTATACAAGCAGAAATACGCATAGGGGCCTGCATCAGTGGGAAAGTGAGTGATTCCAGTCCATACTTATTGATTATTTAACTTGTATAAAAATAAACAGAACGCATCTATGTCTTGTTCTACAGTATTATCTGCTTGTGACGTAAATCAGCGTTTTATTTGGGTAATTGCAGAGCTGAGATTCGGTTTCCATTGCAACCTTTGATAGATCAGCTCATCGGTCACTTTACCATCCCCTCTTTCTGGCAATCTGTGCATGGCACTGCACAATACTATACAGTAGCTAGTACTGTTCTTCCATTTTTCTAGCTGTTCTATCCATTTGAGTGTAAATGGAAGATACTGGAAATACCAAGTTTTATCTCCAAGCACGTAAAAGTTTTGAGGGAATGTTCACCTGTACATGCATGTAGCATGGGAATACTGAATCGAATTCTCCACATATATAAGCATTTTCTGGTTTTGTAAGTTTGACCAAATAAAAGTTACCATCTTCAATAGTAATCATCATGGTCAAGCACTTCAGATTTAGCAATGAGAAATGCTAGTTCAGGAGAATAATTAAACTGCAGTTTTCTGCCTCGATTTGTAGCAGTTTATGGACTTAGGTTGCTCTTGAAACACGTTGGTTGATATTAGCTTTTGGATTTATGAAAGATTGAGGCTTGGACATGCTTGTTTTTCTCATATGCAGGAGAATGAATTGCTTGCTTGCAATTTACCTTCTAACTGCCAACTTCTGAATACTGTCTTTCTTTCATTATTTTTTTTTTTGTAATTGTCTTTTTTAGTCCTACATGTGCCTGAAACTTTTATTTTCCTGTCTGTGTGGATTTACAGGATTGACCTCTGCCTCCAGATTTTTCCCCTCAACTATCTGTGCTCCTGGCGTGCTTATGGATTAGATTCCTAACGTGAAAATGAATTAAATCCTCCATGCTTTATAAAAGCAGATGAGTTGTGTACAGTCCACTTACTAGTTTCATGTATTTTGTTAGCCACAGGAAATTTCCGGTACAAACAGTCTAGCTAGCAACATTTATCTTCCCCTGAACTTAATGTCTCAGATTATGTTTTAGTTTCCAGTTGGTGTGTTTTAGACAGGATAAAGATAGTCTTCGTTAATATTCCATCTGCATGGCTAGGGCTGTGCAAATAAATAGTAACAATACTAATAGTGTGGAACCCCTGAGAAGTTCACGATCTTTGCGGATCAGCTAACAAATAATTCTCGCTTACAACTATCACGGGCGGGCTGTAAGTGACTAGAAAAGCAAACTGTATCTTGGGTCCCCGAGACCTTTTTCTCCTTTCTGAAGCTGATTAAATGATGCAAATGCATGCACGCATACACGCATAATGAGCATTTACGTGGTCGGACTGCCAGAAACAAACACATTTATCACCATTGCGAGGGACTTGTTGTGTCGTGCAAACGTGTCGTCTAAGTCTGATGCAGTGGCAGCCCTGTGACAGATTTAACAAGATCAGATGACCTCCAAAAAAAGCTTTGCAAAGCATTACAGATAATGCCATGCAAATTGACAAGCAGCATGGACAAAAAGCTTAATAATTACTCCTTCTCGCTTTTAAAACATTTTTTTTCTGTTTTGGAGGCCGAGTCAGGTTAATTTATAGAGTCTGAAAGTGTCTGTTACACACACTGTGGTGGTTTTTCAGAAAACGGAGGAAAAAAAACACCCAACAGTTTAAATTCGGAAAAGTGATCAGTGCAGATTGTGTTAACAGGTCTTGTCTCAGCCTCAGAGGTCAGGGGATTTCAGTTTACAATTGGACAAGCTCCAACAGAAGCAGCACTCAGAGTTCAGGTGACCCTGCTGGGTTAGGAAATTATTTAAAAGGACTGAAAAAACCCCAACAAACCGTTGAAAAGTAATTGCTCCAGCAGTGATACACTCCTACATTGAAGGATTTCTTCTGGGTAAACGCAGTGACATCTAATTTGCGGGTCATAGTTCCTGTAGCCCTGTCTCTTGGGTGCTTTCTGACAGCACAACTTTTCTGATCTGAGCACTTCATCCTATTGAGGCGTTTGCAGAATTGTGCCTGTTGGGTTGAACTTGGATCAAATATTAAACCTTTACTGAAAAGCCTAACTGCCATCCTTGGTCCTACAGAAAACAAAGTCGTGAACTTTGAGTGGTTTTAGTAGTCCTGCCGGCTTCAAATCATTATTTATACGCAAGATTCTGAATTTTTTAGGGAACTGCCTTTAATCATCCGCTGGCATCGGTGAGGCTTTCCAAGGTCGGGCTTATGTAGTACTGACCACACCGTGTGTCAGATCACGGCTTTCTAGCCCACGACTAACCATGTAGGGCAGGCGAACACGTAAATTTCTAAATGTCTACGGCAGAAGATTTCTCACCAGCCTGAAAGACACTCAGTAGCCAGCTCAGATTTAAAGTTAGCAGTGCTTTGGGGTGAAATTCTCCTATGATGGTTTGAGAACTTCTCTCAAAGTCTCTTTTGCAAATCAAACGCCGATGGCTCAGTCGCTGGGGCAGTTTTGAGAAATGCCTACGTGGAGGTGGAATGAGCAATAGAGATGTTGATAAATAGAGAACTACCAGTGCATTTTATGTAAGACGATCCATGCAGATTTATGGGAGGCAAAAGTAATGTCATGTCTGGTGAATGACTGGCTTAAATTATTAAACTCTGTTAGCCTTCATGTATTGACACAGATCTGAAATCTATTTTGCAGCATCTTCGTTAAAGATTAACAGCCTGGCGTCAGAACTACTTTGCCAATTTCACCATAGTAGTGAAAGGTAAAAAAAAAACCCATGGACCAAGTCATGGTCCTTATGGGAAAGTAAAGAGTTTGGCAAAGGTCCTGTAAATAAGTGGTGTGAGTCGACAACATCAGCATGGATCTGACTTGGAGTTTTGACTGTAGGGCACTTGGCCTTGTTGCTTATTTGCCATTGGTTTTTATTTGCATGCTTTGGCTGTGTTTTAATGCAAAATGTGAATGGTAAGGAAGGTAGGAAACTGTAAACCACTGTGAAGTTTTTGTTGTTATGCTGTTTAGTATGCTCCAATATCATCCATTACATCATGTGGAAATCTGAGGATAAGGAACTGCCTACAAGTCAGCGCAGGAGTTTCAGCGTTAATCTGTTCAGTGTGTTTCAGTATTAATTCATACTAACGGTTGGAAATCTAATCATTTAGTTAGATGGGTCTCTTCAGTATAATACCTTGGACTCCTGCCAATTAAACACTTGTAATTCATTGACCAGGTGGCCTCAGCCCTGTCTTCAATTTTGCCTTTTTCCCTTCCTCTTGGCTCTCTGTGGATGTTTAGAGATTTTTTGCATCATTCAAACTGATTATCTTGGTAGGGTAAAAAATTAATCTTAGACAACAAAGGGAAACATTTCTGCTCGCAGGAGCATTCTAAATGCTGAGACACTGTTTTTTCAAGGCAAATGACAGATTATAAAACAATAGAATAAAAACTTGAAAGATGAGAACAATCACAAGACCAGATAACCAAGAAGGCCTTTAAGCATTATTTTTTTCTCTGTTCATGCTGGTATTTTGCTGTATTCGTTTGTTGCCTTGGTAATTATGGATTATGATTTTAATTTTTCTGCATTGGTTTGCTCTTGTATTATAGAAGAGTGTGTCTTGTAAGTGGGTTGTAGGCTGTTACCTCCAAGATGTGTAGATTGCTGCGTGTGTGAAAGAATAAACAATCCACACATTAGAAAATATAACCTGATTGATGCAAGAATCAATTAAAAAAAAGCCACCCTTCCTCTTCATACAACATTGCATGGGTGGTTTTTATTTACTGTCTTATAAAACACGAGAGGCAACCTGTTGCATTCCTTCAGTCAACAGACCATCTTTTTTTGCAAATCCTCTGTTTCTTTGAGATCAATAGAATAGCAGGATAGCCTTCCATTTGAGTTTTTCATGTTCTGTAACAGAACAGCTCATTTATAAGTGTGCTTTTTATTCATGTTAAGGAAACTGATAATTTAAAAATTGGTCTTTTCTTCACCTGTGTAAATATAAGAAGAAAGCACCATCTGGTAGAATTAATTTAGGGCTAAGATTCAAATTATCTTCTGATGTCTGAAACTTCAGTGCTCTCAGAAAAGAAAACAGTTCAGTTCATGAACTCTAGCAAGCTTTGCTACTGTTTACTTCTCCCCATTCCCTTTTATTCCCTTGATTAGATATCAATTTATAGGAATTTCAACAAAAAGGCTACCCAGGGGAAATTAGTCTGTGAAGTCCATTTGAACACTAGAGTTCAAATTCCCTCTCTACTGAGCAAACAAGAAGAGGAGTAATGAATATTAAACAAGTTTGTCCTCATTACAGCATAGCACCTGAGAGCGCATTGCTATAATCTGCATGGCATTGGCTTTTTCTGTAGATCTGTGGCTTTTTCTAATATGAAACGGTCAGGCACATATGAGTTATAATTACTATATTTTGTTTCTTCTAGGTTTCTTTTCATGTAAGCCAAATATTATAGTTTTTTTTCTTTAACATATAATAGCCATCATTTCAAACAAAAGATCCTCCTCTGTCTTAGCTTTGGAAAGAAAATTTACCGTTATCATACAATTCCAGTCCAGGTATTAAATATAGTTTCCCAGTAGTTGTAGTTTATAAGAAGATATTCTCCAGAACTGAATTAATCCAAATCTCAATCTCAAATCTCAACTATCTTTTATTTGGCCCACTTGCCATGTTCAGAATCCGGTAAATAATATCCAGAAACTTCCTTAACTCGTCCACAAGTACGTTTTATACACAAAGCATAGTTACTTCTTGGCACAACAAATGTTGATGGTGTGCATCTACTTGCCAAAACATGTAGATACCTTAGTTTATACAGGTTAAAAAAAATCCAAAGCAATTAGAAAAATTCAAGGACGAAACAGTCCCTGGAGGACCATTAATTAAGGGACATAAACCCTGGTTTTAGCCAACAGTAGTTAAGGTTTGGCAAATAATGCAAATGTTTGCTTTCCAACTATCCTGTGTCTTGGTGTTTGTCTGGGTGCCATCTGGAATGATAATGTTAGAGTAAGTTTTTAAGTTGGGAAAGGAGTCCTACAGTTTATACCAAAAAAAACCCTTTAGAAAATCTGTTTCAGTATGATGTCATGCATTATCTAAAATAACCAGACATGTGGATGTGATTCCTGATCGGCTTCTGCTCTCATGAAATAATAAGGTTCGATTTGTACTTTGAAGGAAAAATATTTCAGATTCACTTGATAAATTTAGTGTAAATATTGATAAGTAACTCCTGTGATACTTGAATTTTTTTAATTATTTTTTTTTTTTAAATAAAACCCCCAAAGATTCTGCAGTTCATTCTTTGCCTTTATAAGTAACCCTGGGATTTGCAATCTTTTCAAAAGCGTATTTTATGTGCTGTGTCAGACATCAAACTGTTGTTTGTTGCTGCTTTTAGGAACGTAGAGTTCAGCAGTGAAAGGTGAACAAAGCTCTTGAGTGTAATGCCGGGTTTTTTAAAGAATATTGCTGATAAATTAATTAAGAGCCACGTAAAGACACGAAGCATCAACATTAATGTTTGATAGCGCACAGCATAAATCTTCATAGTTACATTTGATTCATTGTAACTGGGAAGCAGATCATTACACAATACAGTTTTTCTGGCATTGTTGTGTTTTTTTCTCCTTATGAATCCTGAGTAGCGTCACATGAAATTACGCGATGATTTCTCCCTAAATATTTACAGACTGTAAGGTTTGTCATGCTTGACACACTTTAAGTGCAATTATTTGTCAGAGTTCTTTGGAAAAACAAACCCAGCCCGATAGTATTCTCCAAGTGCTTAAGACCATGTAAGAAAACATTTATCTCAGACCCAAAGTTTGTTATGTTTTGTCGGTCAATGGTGGGCAAATACAGAAAGCAAAATAAAACCAGGAAAAAAAGCCCCAATTCCCCAGGCTTTTGTAGTTTGATGCATAAAGTTCTCTATAGTGAAGCTGATGGCAGGTGTACAGTCCATTTGTCAGCATATGGCCAGCTGGACCTTTTGACTTTGTTGTGCACATTAAATAATCATGTTCATGAGCTAATTTCAAACAGATGTGTTTGTAGCATAAAGTGTACATGACTTGGAAAATACGGCCGTGAAAGTCTGAAATGCCTGTGTCCAGGACTGCAGTGAAATGGCTTGTATTAGTAACTGCTGAAAGCAGGCTGTTCTCGACAGAAATTCGTTGAAATATTTTAGGGTTTGCAGTCAGTAGGTAATTTTGCCTTTTTACTGGCTTCACTAAACATCGTCTGCAACTGGGAATCAGAAATATTTTCCAGATTGATATTTCTACTCTCTTCGCAACGCAGACTCTCTCTGGTGTTAAGCCCTTATAATTTCAAATAAAAAACTTGCCTTAATACTGATAAATATATTTTAGGAACTATTTCTAGTCTGAGAGCTGATTAGACTGGTTGACAGAGGTATTGTTGTCTCGGAGCAGTAAATCATGATAGATACTTGGACTGTGCGCTTTTGATTTTTCATGGGGCTGTTTGAGTCCTTTTCCTACTGTTCCCTTGTATCTTCAGCAGTTGTTTGCCTGTGCAAAACCTCCGATGTTTTCAATCACCTGTCACGTATGTGCATGTGCAGAGGGGAAAGAAGTGGTGCGAGAGCCACGTGTTTACATCCTATGAGTGCTCTGGAAAGATCCGAAGCCACAAGCAACTTTAAACAGATTTTTCAACATAGAGTTCATATCAGGGCCCTAGCTGGGCAATTCTGGACATCCAGCTCTCTTTGTTGTTTAAAAGGTATTATTTGCTGTGATCTTCACCTTTTTGAAATCTCCAGCAAAATCTCCAGCAGGCTTTTCTGCTGTGAAATAATCTTGGACTGGAGAGCCTGAGGAATGGAGATATTCCCAGGCTGAGATTTGTAGAGAAAATGCTTTATATTGACTTATCGCAATGGAATTTCTAGCGGCGGTACATTTTAAAATACCTGCGTGGTAGCTCTGGGGTCTGGCCGTGTGTCTCAGGGCGTGAGTTAAAACTTCAATCCTGCTTCTTGGAGTTAGGTAATAAATCTTTCTGTTAGCTGATAAAAATTCAAATCGCTATCTTAGTGAGAAACCAAGCACTTGGAATCTAATTCGTGGCTTCTTCCCTGAGTACTCCCTGAGCTTATTTTAAATAAAACAGCCATAATTGCTAATAACAAGAGCTGGGAAAAAATAATATCTTGCATAAGCTGGAAACTGTGATTTATTCTGGCAGTTATGTGCTGAATTCGAGTGAGTAATGCAGAGAAGATGGAGGAATGCCTCTGGTCCCTCATCTCTTCTGCTTACCTGACACTGACACTTCATATATCCTTGTATAGGTCAGACCAAACTATTACTTTAGTAAAAGAGCATATAAACGTAATATAAAACAGAAAAGCCCAGAAATTTATTTTGTGTGGCCACAGAAGCTGTGTCCCAGGTGTGACATGGTCAGCGTATTAGAATCTGCTCATAACGGAGATGAGCAGAGATGACATGCAGTCTGCTGCTTCTCTTGGGAGATGGAGGTGAAAAACCGCGGCTCATTTTCCGTGCTTTTCTAAAATGAAACCTTAGGTACCCTTAACATCAGTGGCTAAAAAAGCGTTTGTGGCTCATTGTGTGTATTGAAAACAATAGATGCTGTGTAGGCACCAATGTGTAGTGGCATCATCTGAAAGCTGAAATCATTTTTGAGAGGAAACTCAGCAGCTTTTTCTGCCACCACTGCAAGATAAATGACAAGTGGAAATAATTTTGTCTTGCTTTTGGTGTCTTAGCAATAACAAGGTTTAAAATTCCTCAGTAATAAAAGGTAGCCATACTATATCAGTATTTCATCTTGTTTAGCCAGTGCTTAGTGAGTGAGGATGAAGAAAAGAGTGCTGCAAGAATTTATAAGGCAAATTCTGCTCTTCCTGTAACTGCAATGAATCTAATCCCCGTAATGTCTGATTTATTTGTCTACAGAAGATACCATATTTCAGGATGAAAAAGATGATACAAAGGCTATATCCTTTTTGACAATTAACAGGTTGTACCCTGATTTGACTATGCAGGTGCCTCTGTGCTAGTAAGTTAATTTTGTATTTTTTTAAATCAGTTTCGTAGTGTTGGATTGTCATGCAGTGTTCTTCATGGAAAGAAGAGTGAAAGAAAGGATTTTTCTGTTAGTAAAAGCTGGGATTCTGGGGTTTTTTTGGTTGGTTGGTTGGTTTTCCCTTTCAGTGGCTGACAACCTCCTCTACTTGACAACTGTCACCATCTGCACACACAGTGCTGTCTGTCTTGCTCAGGAATTTTCTCGGGTTGGGAGAGGAAGATTTACCTCAGTGACGATTTTCACCAACCACAACTAACCTGATAACCTCATTTCTAAGGTGGTTTTGTTGTCGTCTTTTTTTTTTTTTTTTTTTTTAGCTGGTTGCAACTACTTACTCGTAATTCAATACATACACAAATGTGTGTAACAAGGAATGCAGCTGTTGGGCTTGCAAAGCAGAAATAATCACACTGGTTATCACTAATTTTAGAGAGTAAAGAGCTACGGCTACATGACTGTCCATATTAATTCATTTCTTCATTTTCAGAAGTCCGTAGTTATTGAAAGACAATTTCACAAGATGGTATAATGACTGGATAACCACAACTCTTTTAATGAAATTTTGCTTTTGTCGTTATTTCGTTTACTTCATTTGCTTATTTACCTTCCGGGAGAAAATTCCTTCATATTGTACAGGTTATAGTATCAGCTGGGATAGGTAGATCAAATGTTTCGTCTAATCCCAACCTGAAATGTGTAATATCTGACCATACTCAGTGTTAGCCAGCAGTGCTCAAACATACAGGTATATTGCAAGCCATTTGTGCAGCTCATAGCACTACTGAGCAGCAGAAACTCCTGAATTAAATGCAAGCTTCTTCCAAAGTAACAGCTTTGGCTTGATGCACCTTCACCAATCCGTTCAGAAGACTTTTAGAAAGGTGAAGTTTTGGAAGGATTAGTCTGCTAAGGTATTTTTTCCATTCCTGCCCTTGTTTCTTCTGCCCCTTTCTGCTGCGTTTCATCTCAAGGGAAAGGCCAAGCTCAAAACCCGGCTCAAACATTTCAGCGCGGCTTCAAAGGGGCCTTCAACAAATCCGAACCATCTTGTGACAAATTTTAGTATTTCTGTGCATAGTCTTAATGTTCAAAATGCCTACGAGTAGGGGGAAGGATCGCTACTTTGCCAAGAGCTCTTGCCAGGAACTGTTTTCTCTGTGGATTTGTACACTATGTGTCTAGTGGGGAAGAAGAATCACGGTGCCATAATTAAGCTGCAGAAATTAACATCAGGAAGATTTAAAATCTGAGCCCAAGGAGACCTGAAAGTTGGGGAGAAAAAAATAACTAGGCCTTGTTATTTTCAGGTTCTGAAAGGATAAAGCTCATAATACTTTACAAGAAAGATTGCGTTGTGTTTGTGCGTGTGAATATAGCTTCTGTTATAAAGAAAATTTGTAATGATTAGACTGTTGTGGCTGGGTTCATTAAAGGGATTAGCTTGTGTTTGGGCATATGTGTTTATGTAGCTATTTGTGCGATATGTATATATAAATCCATTCCCGCACAAAAGATTTGGTTAGCGTTAACTTCAGATTGCTAGACAACATATCCCACTAACACAACCTGTAAAGTGGGGAGAGAAGCTGTTCTTTCCTACATTCCTCACTCTGTGTTGTATTCATTACTTGTGTCTTTTAATTACTAATTACTGTCTCCATGCCTTATGCAGAAGCTTGGAATCTCTTTCCATTCCAGATGATAGGGAAGCAGTTCAGACTTTGACCCAGTTTCGCAAATATATGGTCATGCTACTTTCCGATGATGGCTAAAGCTCTTATAAATGGCATTGTATTTTCTTCCACGTCCTGTTTTTCATAGTTTGTAAAATTCCAGACTGTCTAAATTGCATGCTTTTATGTGAGACAGCAGATGGAATTTGTGAAAGAAAACCGTCCTGAATGGTGGTGGTGGTTTGTAAGTTCTTCTGTCACGCTGGGGGTCTTTTGTTCTCAATTTGCCTGTGTTTACACTAAATTCCACTCTGCTTTTCATAGGTTTTGAGGGTACATAATGGTTATTTGTGATGATGGTGAAATATGAATGGTTTATTTCACATCCATGAACTAAGTGGGACACCCCATCTTAGTGTGGGTGATGCCTCAGGAATCATTCGGTCCAAATGTGACTCCCCTTTAAGGGTTCTCCCTTCCTATTCTTCCATTTCTACTTTGTTTTGCAGAACATATCCTCCAAACCTGTAGCTTGCATTCTCAGAAGTTTGCTTCTCTTTGCCAGAAGAACATGGCTGTAGCTGTTTATTGAAGGATTGCTCCCTGGGGCCTTATCTAATAAGATGCCTCTCTCTTTTTTTTTTTTTTTCTTTTTCTGGAAATGTCACATATAAATAAAGGCCAAAGATCATTCGGCATCTCTGCCAGACACCTTCCATCACGCTAGGCTGACTGTCACAAGACATTTAGTTTCATGAGAGAGCAGCTGCGCCAAGCGTTCCTAACAAAACGTGGATACTACTGGAAAGTGCTTTGGCTTTGACTGCCAAACCTGCAATCAGGGACAGGGTCATCAAAAGCTTGCAAGTATGGATCAGAAGTGAGCGGCCACCACTGCTCCCATGCTGTCTGTGGGACAGGTGGGCTTCCCTTCAGTTTTACCTTCAATATTTCTCTCCTTGCATTTGCCGGGGGTCCTGTGTAGTGGTTTCCTCTGCTATTGGAAGTCAGCGTAAGTCCTTCTGCTGTGGCCACCGACTCCTGTCCTAGAGCAGGGGAACACTGGGAGGATGCTACATCTAACACATGGGGTTTTCTCTAATGAACGGAATTGTTTCTTTTAAGGTTATTGGTGTTTGTGCAATTATGGAACACGGCAATCTTGATTTATCTTTTTATTCAAACCGTGATGAGGAAATTTATTCTGTTGGTTGAATCTAGGCATTTTCTTACGTATTCCATGACACATGTATGTGTTATGTGGGCTGGGGTCGGTAGGTGTGTCACTTTGGGGTCCTTTTTCTTATCCTCCTGCTTATATGCATACTACATGTCAAGATGGCAGATGAATAATACGTTCTTTAGTCTAACCGTGTATTTTCTCTACCTAATTTCTCTTGCTTTTTCCGGGTCTCAAATTCCTTTCTCTCCTTGATTGGTAACCATGGTGCTTGTGCAGCAATTATAGATTGGAACATACCAGCGTAGAGTAATTTATGCAAAAGTAATTACTTAAATGACTCTTCATTATATTGCAATCAAATCCTAGATGCTCTGGTATACATGTTACATATCCGATCTCAGCGTGCTACTTAAAGTCTTTGAGTCCAATTCTGAGATGATGTAAATCAGTGCAGCTTTGAGAAGGGCTGCACAGGCTTGTGCAAACTGGTTCGCAGCTTTAAGAGAAAAGAAGTTGGACTTATAAACTAACGCAGAAAGGTAGATCTGAGTGAGTTTAAAGTATTCTGAGAACAATAGTCTAAACGGTCTAACAAGGGCAGCGATCGTGTTCTTTCTTCTCTGAAAGTCCTTTGAGATGATCTTCTTCATTGTTACATTAGCCACAAAGTGAAGAGTGATACTTACGTGATTTTGAACTGTATCTATGTTTTTTTGTTGTTTATTGGGGGGTAAACATTGCTGGCTTGCTGAAGACCTTAGTGGTGTGGTAGTTCCAGTTTATCTTTTGGTCCTGTTTAAGCTTTTTAATAGTAAAGTTGTCTTTGACTCTTCTCTCAGCAATTTTAGCCCGTTGGACAGTAGGTCATTTGGAGGCCTGCGTTGTGAGATGCGTAGCTTAGGCTTCAAGATGTCCTAATAAAATCAGCATGTTTACTTCGTGTTGCAGGGTAGTGGTGAGCATTTGTAGAGGTAGTTGCTTTAATTCATAGTATTATAATTGATTGCACTCTGAAGTAATGTGGAAACTCAACCTCATTTCCTCTATAATCCAGAGTGAAATCTAAAAACACCCAGGTCCTCTTTGTGCAAGCACTATTTCTGCATTTTAGGTTACGTGGCTATGTTTGCTGTGGTTTGAGTGAGCGCAAGGAAAAACCCCTTTTGCTGATTCCAGTTTTCGTTATATTTAGAGATTTGCATAGAGTACATTTAGTTCAGTCGAGTCTTATGAAAGTAATTCCAGGAAAGTCTAAACATCTCTCAGCTCTGGTACTTACCGTGGTCAGCAGGAAACGCCAGTGAGAATCCATCCATCTTTCTGGTTCAGCTGCTTCGTCATTAGATAAACAGCATGGCATCTGTGTTTCACAAAAGTATTTCTTCCAGCAAGAAACTGTTTCCTGCTTCGTATGAAACAGTTCAGTGCTAAATGTCGTTATTTCTTCGCAATTCCACCTCCTGCCCTCCTCTCTGTTTGTTGTGAGACAATGGCAAACTGATCTCAACTTCTGTGTGAAAGAGGTGATGCCACATGTCAAACATTTTAATGTATACCCTTGGCTGATTTTCTTTATATTATAACTGTTACTGCTTTGATTTCATGATTTGATTAGTTGGCTAGTCTGTAGATTACTGAAGCTTCGATTCTAAGTCTCTTACTGTGTGCCTAAATAATAAAATTAAACCAGGTCCTGACTGAAATACTCTGTTCATAAAAGTTTACTTTCAATTCATACTTCGAGCCCACCAAAATAGAGGGAAAGGTGAGAGGTTTGAAGAGACACTTGGCTTATTTCCATTATCCCTCTACTTTCAGGGCACTTTGTATGTCAAATATCTTCTTTACATACAGAACAGCAATGTACAGCTTCCCATTATCAAGTATTAGAGGAATTTTTTTTTAATAGGATCAAAGTCGTGGTTTGGTCAACAAGCATTTGTTCTATGAAGACACTTTAATTGCTAGAAAATGACCCTAACGACCTTCTGTTCGTCACAGCCTGGTTGTGTGGTTGGAACATGTTGTTGTGTTCTGAAGGACATTGTGTAGAAATGGCAGTGGACAGTGGCGTGGATCTTAAGCAAAACTTTGGCAAGAAGTTTAATGCTGGATAACAACTCCAGATTTACAGATTTAATTGGAAAAATGTAGCTTTATATGAAGAAAAAAACCACCCTTGCTATTATTTTGATATTACTGTTTTTTATTATTTTGATATGATGAGTAGGTCTCAACTTTCCAGTCTGTAGAGATTTATTGAGGCTTTACTTAAACTTGGATGCAGAGATCTGAAAGGCACCTTACCCAGAACTGGTGAATGTAATGACTTGCTCAAACTGTAAAAAACACAGATTTTAATCCCTCAAGAAGAAAGGGAAGGATGTGTGTCACGTACATGAGATGTGAAAAGTGTTTCAGTTTTTTTACAATATGTAATTGTAAATTCAGACTCTACAGGTGTTTTTGGACAAAGGGTCATCTATTTCTCACTAATTCTCGGCACATTTAGCTCATTTTACAACATTTGGAAAGACAGTGCCTATCTGAGGCAAAATGTTGTCCCATTTTCTCTTCTTTTTACCCAGTTTTGCTAGAAGGAACAAATTCATTTGAAAAACAAAAATTTAAAAGGGAGTGTATTATTTAGGTTATTTTGAATCTGAATTAGAAATACATAAAACATGAAAATTAATGCTTTGAAATGTGTGCCTGGGGTCAAACTCGTGGCTATTGGAAAAGCTCTAATTGGGTCCCAGCTGAGCCCAGTGTTGGAGGCATGGAGTTGGGGGTAGAAAAAACCAAAAAAATATGCTTTTGTTAAAGATGATATTAAAACATATTATAGCAACTTCATGGTCTTCATTTTGGATGTGGGCCCTCTGGGTTTTTTTGATGGTCCAGCCCTTCATTTTTCTGTAATGCTCCAGTCTAGTAAATAGGACAGATTTCTGTAAATTCTTAATGAAATCAGTGAGGTAATTTACCTTAGTCTTATTTTTATTCTTCTGTTTCTCTTTCCAGACACTCAAGGGAGTGTCTGGATTGGTGTTTCAGATCTGCTGTGTCACCATTAGACCTCTTTATTGGCATGATGATGCTATTTAAGTCTGTAGTAGTAGTAGTAATAATAATAATGATAATAATAATGTTTAGAAATCTTGGCTTTTTATTGATGGCAAAATGCACAAGTGAAAAGACTTTTTGTCTCTCTGAGGAAAACCTGAGCTGAAGATTTGTTTGTGAGGTTTGTCGTTTTGGGATTTTCTCATTTCTAGTTTAAAATTGTTCCCTTTCTGGACCACTTGTTTTTAATCTTGATGTGGAACAAAGCATTTTTTCTTGTATAAGTATATAACTGTATCTTGTACTGGAGCCTCCAGGAGTTTCATGTCATTTACTTATGGAAAGTGTCTGTCATATTAATTTACTCAAGATCACCCTTGGCTAACAAAGAGAGAGATAGTAGATGTTTCATTAATTAAACAAAAAAGTAAAGCCCAAGAGTGTGTGTGGAGGATGAGAATGATAAAAATAACTGTGTGAGGTTCTCTGCACTGTATTGTGTCAGTTGAGTGTTTACTTTCAGAAGTCACCATGTTGAATTGGGAAAAGCAATGAATTTCTGTTCTTAAAGATGAAGAAAAGAAAATCTTTCATGTTATCATGAGCTGTCATTACTAAGGATAAATTTTGTACTAAGGAATGAAGGAATTAAGATACTTGGGTACTTTTGACATTGGTGGGAAAGACTATCTGAAATCTGTAACTAATTAGAACTACATAATTTAATAATTAGATTTAATTAAGGAAAATTGTATCCAGTTTTGACAACTTGCAAAGCAAAGTCTCAAAAATTAACATTTTGTGTTTCTTCACATTTCAAGTCACAAACTGGCAAATTGACTGCAGAAATACTTTGCATTGATGTTACAAACCAATTAAAGATTACCTGAAATTTCCCATTAAACAAAATATATTTTTTAAACTTAGGCAAGATTTATGTGGGTCCATTAGTTTTCACAGAGCAAGCATTACAATTGCTCTTCTGCGTCTGTCCATTAGTTCTTTTTGAAAGTTGTACCGAATTAGAATTTATATTTTTTTTTCTTATTAAATAGGTTGTGTTAAAGTGCTGAGGTCTTGAAAAGGTCTCCTGAGGCTCTCAGGGTTTGCGTTGTATTCCATAAATACCACATTAATCTTGAAGCATTAGGATTTTGGGTGATAGCACAGCAACGTATCCCTGTCCTGGAGGACCCACAGTTGTTAGGTTCTAATGATCCACGTTAGGTACCTTTCATTATTGTTGTTTTCTACACATACGGTGTCTGCTTTGCCTTCTACTGTAGCAATGTTAAATCTCCAGAGACGGTAAAAATGAGGAAGTATTTGAATGTGTTTATCAACATTGACACTAATCTAGCAATTTACCAAGTTGTTCTCTGTAGCCCTCAGCTTCACCAAGTTCACTAAGATCCGCCTTTTTTCCTGTTTTGGAATGCATGAAAAATGTAGAAAGCTCTCGAGGATTTGGAGTTGCTCCAGAGATAGCAATTATTTGTTGAAAATGCAATTCTGCTTATTTCATTTTTAAATGCTTAATTTCGTGACTGCAGAAAATATTACTCTAATTTGTTCCATGAATCTGTGTGTCCTGCCTTCCGAGGTATCAGAAAAAAAAAAATCTGATATTTCAGAGCTGTTCTGTTCTTAAATAGTATCAGACTTGGCAAAAAACCTTCTTCCTGTAAAAGTCTCGGGCCATAATATTTTCTATTTTGCTGTTAAACACACTTTCTGGGGCCAGGACCGTGGCAGGCAGAATGTTACAAGGCTGTTGGTAGATCTGGAAGAGCCAAGGAACAGTTGTCTTGGCATAAGCAAGGAGGTATGGAAGGGACAGTAAAGAGGATGGGGCTCTTTGGTTTGGAGAAGAAATACCGTGGTGAGGATACGACTTGAGAGGAACAAAATCCTGAAGTAGAACAAGGGCGTGTGTGCTAAAACAATGGAAAAATCTATTTATAATGTAGACAAGAAAGTACTTTTCTGTTTGTTTTCTTTAACAGTGGTATTGAGCTTCTGGAATTTGCTGCCAGGGCACAAAATACAGGCAGATGAGAGTGGGAAGTTCACCAAGGATTAGCGGAACCTGTGGGTAGCAGGTCCGTAGTGGACATGGTGGGGAAGCCTTTTCCATCCAGTGTTCCTGGGTGAGCGGCCGGAGTTGCCTGGGAATATCCCCAAAGTGTAGTAGGAGCTGCTGAATTTGACACGTAATTTGTTTGGCCTGTTTGCCTGTCTCATATGTTTGGTTTTGATTGTTTGGGGTTTTTTTGCCATTATGATTTTTAGCATGTGCTCTCTTCTGATATGTTCAGCAAGAGCAAACCCTTCAGAGGGCTCCGTTCGCTCTCTCGCTGTTCCCCTGTAGATGTTTACCCAGTTTGACTCCTGTGACGTAAAGGCCTATGTATTCCATATATACGCATTTGAATCTTACACAACTCATAATTTTGGAGTAAACTCTGTGTAGTGTTATAGCAGACAGATTACGAACTCGAGAAGTGCTCCGGCCCAACTGCAGAGCCCTGGAGCAGGTTGTGTTTTGTCCATCTAACTCTGGGAAACGGCTTTGGAGGAAAACCGATCCACATCGATTTGATGACGCTTTGCCTTATGATGGCTGTTACTGACTTCCAACGTGAAATGTACTCCTCACTTTTAAACGCAAGTGGACATAGCTGTGGTTCTCTGGTGGTGTGATTATGGAAATAAAACCAGCAAAAGCTGCTTTACTCCTACACTTCACTTAAGTAATCACGTCGTGGGAACACAGCGCAATTAGTGGGCTTTGGCTAGCTGAAAGGCTTTGCAGAGTTTCCCTTCAACTCTGCAGGAAAGTTCAAGGGAACCGAATACGCAGCTTTGGTAGATAAGTAATGAGATAAAGAATCGGGGTTCTTTGTAGGTGCTTTGAAATTTGGGGATGGCGGCTCAAGCAGCATTACGGAGTTTAGTTTGCATTGACCAGTGCTTGCGGAGTATCGATTATCTGTCATACGTAGATCCAAAATCATGACTGGTGAGGGAAGAAGAATTTTAGGATGAGAGGATTAAAAAATATCCTGCCGCAGGATGAAATGTGGCACACAAAGGAGATAAAATCAACAGCTGTTGGTAATTCCGAGATTCAGAGAGGAATTCCGCGTGTAGGAGAATAGCAAAGAATAAGCAAATAGCTTAAAAGCTAAATTAAAGGAAGGTTTCTTGATTCTTTAACAAACAGCATGTAGTTAATAAAATACATGATCTTACAAATTATGTAGTGGATAAATTACCGGCTGAGAGCTTTGCATTGGGTAGCCAGGACTGCAATTGTTTATATAAATTGGTGCTGTCCTCACTCCCATCTCTGTACATTTGCCAAGAGGGCATATTTTGCCAAAAGGGCATTGCTTTTCTGAGTTGTTGAGTTAAACACTTGCTCACTGAAGTTTTCTGATCTGGAACTAATGTCAGTGAGAAGCAATTTTTGCAGTATATCCTGTGTGAATACTGTGTTCCCAGGATGCTACCACAGACAGCTGTTCTCGTAGAATGGAATGATAAACTGGAATTTAGTGGAACACCCTAGTCCGGTTCATCCCACAGCCTCTCTAGAGAGATTAAAATACCCCTTTACCTTTAACGTGCTCCCTTTAATTAGGATTAAAGTCCCATTACAATGGTGTCATGTCATTCATGTTGACATGAGCAATGACGTGGTACCCAAATAAACCAAGCAGCAAATGCTCAGTGCTCTCTAAATGAGCTCTGCATGGAAGTTTCTTTCTAGGCAAGTAAAATCCTGCTTAAAATGCATTTAGAGGGAATTAAAATAGGATCTAATGCAGAGTCCACTAAAATTAATTGAAGAGTTTGTGCTTACTGCGGTTCCGTGTGCTAATGAATAGATTCGGAGAAACTGCGATCTGCTTACAAATATTTTCGTAAAGAGATGAGTAATATGCATTTGCATTGATTACTCACTCTGACCCCAGACTGGGCGATTCTCCTGAAATTGTGCATAAAAGTTCTTGTTAGATCCTAAAGGCAGATGGCACTGAGAACTTTATGCAGAGTTTTTTGAATTCCTAAATCTTCCTGTAGAGATCAGCTCTTGGGTACCTTCACTGACAAGCTAGAAAGCCTTGACAATAGTCAGAACTTATTAAGGGCATAATTGCTGATGAATGGCAAGACATTTCACTTATAATTTAAAGTATGCTTCGTACATCAGCCTGAATATTTTAACCGTTCTGTAGAATTTAATAGAGAATTAAATCCCTCCTGTCAGATTTTAGACAATAGTAGAAAGAATCTGTAGAAAGTTTATCACAATTTAATCATTCGGTTCTGGTATCTGCAAAAACCTTTTTTTGTCTCTCCACAGGGACCTGCTGTTATATGATAGGACTATTTCGTATGGTATTTGACAGCTAAATGTCAAGTAAACGTTTGCTCCTATAACACAAAAGGCACTGCTGTAAAAAAAAGAGAGATCAATCTACACAAATAGGAACATTTCAAATGTTTTAAAATGGGGGGTGGTTGTTGTTTCTTTTAATGGGCAAACGCCGTTAAATTTTTGCTGAATTTCTAGGCAGCAACAGTCATTTTTAGAAATTATTATGTTTACCTCGTGTCTAAGTGACCTTGGAGAAGGACATATTACAAAAAGATGGTGCCACTGGCAAACCCAAACTTTGGCTTGCGCTGACAACTCAGACTTTGTGTGCTGAAATACAATATGTCTCTAATCCATTAAAATAAACCAGTACTACTTTTTATGCCAGTAGAAAGCAGTACTGGATTGTTTTAATGGATTTGAGAGAGAAAAGTTTGAAGGGCAATGAAACTAAGACCCGAAAGAATTAATACACACACTACGACAGGAAAAGGGAAAGAAATGCAGCCTTAAGAAAATTATTTGTAGGTAGTAAAGTCTGCATAGAATACGACCTGGCAGCAGAAGAAAACTCTTGATATAGGCTTGTAAAGAGACAATTATCCTTATAATTCATTTTAAATTATTTTGGCACAAATTGAAGAAATAATAAAATTGCATTTGGAGTAATTTCTGCACTTCCAGTGACCTTCTAATAAGAAGGACATTGCTGAGATTAGGTTGCAGCAGAGATCTCTAATTTGCAGTCTGCAAGATGTGAAAGATTAGCCAAATTTGATCTGCAAAGCTCTAGGGGCACTAGAATGAGGGGCGTATCATCAAGGTGTATAAAACCCTGGGAGACAGGGAACAGGATTGATGCTAATATACTGTTATTAGAGATAAGTAATTCAAACCACCAAGATATTTAAGAATTTGTGGAGTGAGAAGAAATTAATTTATAAGAAATTGAATCACTCTCTCTATGCAGAGAGTAGGTGAAAAACAGAACCAATGTTCTGAGTCAGCGTTCAGTAAATTGGTCCAAGAGGGAGCAGAGCGAGATTTTGAAAACATTACCATATGGAAAAATCTGGGTTTGTACGTCCCTGCTTGCAACTTATCGAGGTTTCTTAAAAACAGAGCTGATGTCCAGCTGCCACCTTCGCACTTGGGGGTGAGAGGCGTGCACCCCCTTACCTAAATACTGAGAAAACACGGATGTTTTTCCTTTCACAAATGGTGATGGGGAGGGAGCGCCTGCATGCCCGCATAGACTGCAGCCGTCATTATTCCATTTGCTGTTCCCAGCCGCGTCTGTCGAAGGCGTCTTTCTGTCAGTGGAAAACAGCGGGTCGAAACATCCCCAGACAGATTTTCTTCCTCTCTCGGAAAATATGCGAAGCAGAGAGAAGCTCTGCTGTGTTTTCTTAAAGATCACAGTGCCGTAACCAGCACCCACTCGCAGAGAATTCCGTGTCTCCTCGTGCCCTTCCCAGCTGTTAAAAATGGCAGGTGTATGAAGGCAGCGAGTTCTCTAGGTGCTGTTAGCAGGTGATGCACCTGGCAGCAGTGCTGGAACTGGAGGTGTTGCTGTGTCTAGGGGGCTGCTCTCTGAAGAAAAGCTGCGTTTGGACTGTTCCGCAGATCCTGGGGGTGATTCGTCTCCCGTTCGGTTTGCAGAGCAGTGATTGGCGTGGTAAAGAACGCATCAAGAACTCACCTGCTCTCCTAGCCAGCTACGGAGAGATGATAATGAAATGTCTTTGGCTTAGGCATCATTGCGCTTATCTTTGAGATCGCTTTCAGCGTTTATCAATTTTATGGCAGCTGCAGGCTTTTTTCTGCTTTTTGTCAAGCCTCATTCATTTGTATCATTTTTTCTCATTGGAGAGCTGTGTAATTTTTCCCAAAGCAGCGCTATGCATCTTCTAGCACTAATAAAATTCTTGTCTCTTTTCATTGCAACTTGCCTCCAGAGCAGGGCCTTCTGGCATACTCTGCAGCACAGGAGATAAAATAATCAATAAGCCTGGATCCGAAAATGAAATGCAACATTTGTTTTGTTACCGAGCTCTGCATGGCCTAAAACAGATGGCTTTGTGATGAGGCTTTTAGTGTGCTCATAAGGATTTTTTGAGTCGTGTATGATTTTTATTTTGAAAATATAAATGGAATGAATGGCTACTAGCATGGTGACTTGACATCTATTATCCCCCTTCACAGATCAGGAACTATAAGTGATGTACAATTAGAGCAATGCTTAATAGAACTCTTGAAATTAAATGGCACTGTTGTCTATTGAGTGCATAAAGCTCTCCCACTATTTTATGCTGAAAAATATTTTAGTCTCTCTTTGTCATTGCTCGCATGGCTGCTTGCATATGTTGGTCTGTGCTTCTAAGCTTATGCGGTGGCAGATAGTAAATGTGTGCACATCAATATTATCAGTAAACATTATTTATCCGATGGCGGCAGGCATGAGACAAAATGTGGGTTTTATGTATATTTATCCTTTCTATATCCCTCTGATTAATTTTTCTTGCCGGAATATATACAAATTCAGTTTCTGTCAGATACAGTGTGGTAGTTTAAAAAGAATAAAGAGCAGTTTTGTACTGCTGCACGACCAGAGAGGTGGTGTTTGACTACATCAGAGGGATCCCTTATCTGGGCTGAGATTTGCTCCATTATTCCTGGGCATTCAGGGCGAGCGGCGTTGTTGTGGCAGCCTTCCAGATAACGTCATTTTTAAGGTGGATAAAGGGGAAAGCCAGAACACTCCGGTGAGCGAGCGCTATTTGATATTCTCAATTGGTAAGGAATTGTATTCACAAAGAGCATCCCCTCCTACATTCACGTATAACTACATGTTTCTTGTTCAGTCAGAGGGCAGCCCTGAGCTGTGATGCTGTTGGCACAGCCAGATGGCCATTGTCTCCCTAATAGGACACTGACAGAAATATATTAACTAATACACATGGGTTTTGACAGTCCAAGCCCATCTGAGGCCCATGTGTTGCATGGGAATAGTGTCGAAATATCTCGCAATCTCCCCGGTGCAGCTCAGGAAGCAGCAGTCGCTTAAATGCACGTGAAGAATTCACCCCTTCTTTGAAATGGGTGGGCTCTTCTCACAGGTGGTTTGTGTGGCCAAATAAAGAAATAGTATCAGCAGTTTTTAAAATAATTACTATACATAGGACGCAAAGCATTTCAGACAGGTAGTGAAAACTTGTTGCCTTAGTAAATGTCAGGATTCAAAACAAAACTCTTGTTCAAGACTTTTGTGAAGTTTGACAGAGACAGAGAAACGTTCTGTTTGCTGTCTCCATGGGATTACTGTAACTTCATTTAGGTTCAATGTAAGTGAAACAATGGTGAACAAAACTTCCTAAAACCAACGATCTTCTGAAAATGAAAAATATTTCTTAAAGGCGTGGGTCAACCCATCAGTCAGCTCAGGAAGCCGTGGAAATGCGCCGGTTCCATCCATTGCCAAGGGTTTTGTTTCCCCACAGGGAAAAAGAGACTCTAATTGCAAGCTGTGGGAGATAATGGATGCTCTAGCATTTGGCCAGAAATCAAAAGCGCTACCGATTTTGATGGATATTCCTTCTAGAGGCACCCAAAAGAGGCAACCCCCCCCACATTGAAATGGCTGAATACCCATTTTTTAAAAATCCAGTACCCTCAAGAGCGGTCAGTCAGATCATGTCAGGACTTGGAGGAGGAAGAGGGGGATTTTCATCAGGCTTTTCAGTATTTAGGGACATCTTTCTGATTTTTGGTTAAAATTTTGTTTCAACCCAAGCATTGAATCTAGAGTATAGGCTGGCAGTGCAGGTGGCGTGTCTTAGAGCTTTAAATGGAAATAAATACAAATGGGACGTAGAGGATTTGTAGTGAAAGATACAAGTGTGTTTCCCATTTGTAAAAATGGTCAGCTATTTTGTGTCCTGAAATAAGAAGCAGTTCTTAATATTGCCTACTGTGCCACTAAATTGAGCAATCTTGGGGAATTACAGTGAAATGTATTAATTTATGGCAGGGATGTGAAATAAACACTGAGAAAACAAAGGCATCTCCTTGAAACATTTTGAATTTTCTGTGGGAGTTCATGTGAACATTAAGAGGCTTTTATCGTAACTGTTTCATTGTGAAATTTAATTTGCGTACTCAGTGCACTAAAATTTCTTTGATAAGGAGGGATTTTGTTTCAAGTTTTGCTTCTGAAACATTTCCTAAATATTATTTTTTTCTAATGTTGCTCCTTCATCTCACTGATGTAGAGATGTCTGCTGAGAGCAGTTGATCTTTTGTGTATTCCACAGGTCACTAGCGCTCAGTTTTGTTACTAATAAAGAATGCGTATAGTCCTAGAAGTAATATATTTATCTGTGGTAAAAGCAGTTTTTGTTCAGAGCTGTGATTCCTGACTTTATGAATCGATGGGCTGTGATCAGTTCTCAAACATAATATTCAAACCACCATAAACCATTAGTAGAGTTGCACTTTGAAATACTTTTAATGGTTCTGCTGTTTACTGTAACCTCACAAGATCATGACTTGGCAATCACAGAAAAACTGAGAGCCTATTTAATAGAATAAAGACAATAAAACAAATTGTAGGTTCCACTGACATCCACTGGAGCAATGTTGGAAATGCACATGTTTAGTGGAGGCAAGTTGAGCCTTGAGGATTCACCCATGCAAAATAATGAGTGATATTTGTAGTTGTACTCACTCACTCAAACAAACAAGCAACAACAACAAACAACAAAGACAAAATACAAAACAAGAACGAAAGAACAAACAACCCCTCCCAAAGCCCCCAAAACCAAACAAACCAACCCACAGCCACTAAAATTTACAAACAGCAGTGGCTGTGCAAATACAAGATGTAAAGCTTTATTTCTTTACCAGTAAAAACTGAAGCAAGCGTGGGCCTAAATGTAGAGCAGGTTCATTATATTTGGTTTTAAGAATTAGAAAAACAGAAAATTTATTTCCATTGCTAGAAGAACAGCTTTTTGATTACTTAGTGGAACCCTGTAATTATGAATGCTAGATCTCTGCTGATAAAACCTGTTGTCTTAATTTAAAAGAGCTAAAACTTCAGACACTAAGCACCTTTAAAGTGTTTTCCAGCCTTCAGAATATGAGAGCTGTCCTATTTCATTATCATCTTTGAGGCAAAGCCCAAAGGAAAAGGTCACCTCCTTGGAAATGGGAGGAAAAAACGATTTGCAGATCAAATGGCACTGCAACTGATTGCTAACCAAGTCATCCAGATTTCCAGGCTGTCAGTCATCTTTTCATACCACCCAGCTCTTAGTGAAACAGTGCGTTCCTGGGTAAGCACATTTCACATTTTCTGCCCTTTTTTTTTTTTCTTTTTTTTTTTTTTTTTTCAGTTTTAATAGTATGTATGTACTAAGCTAATTCAAGTATCAGTGGAAACGATGTCTGGTTTTGGCTGTGAGCATCATTGTTGATCTGGTTTTACAACGCACGACAGAGCCTTCCCAGTAGTACCCAATCTCCCTACTAGTCTTTAAACACCTTAGCTGGTCTTCATAAGGCAATACAATCAAGTTTTATAGTTCCGTCGCTTCAAGGAATGTTTGGTGTGTCTCCAAAAAGGCTAATTGCAGTCCTTGAGTATGGCGATGGCCATTCCTCACTGGCATCTGCACCTCATAGAAATCTTCATGAGATATTGGCAAAGAGAAAAGTCTATCTAGAAGGATTTACAGCTTTTTTGTCTGCCTTGGCTGTCAGGTATAGTGAATTAGCGAAGTTTACCTATGACAGAATGCCTTTGGTGTTCTTGTGGTGTCAGCAATCTTGTGCCACTAAGAAAAAAGATATTTCTTCAGTTTTTCATCAAGAAATCAATGGACAGCCCAGCCCCAGTCTTGCTAGTGTGGACCCGTGTTGTGTACTTGCTGTTAGTTCCGACCCTGGGAGTTAACTTACTGATGTTACATCTTTATGGAGCTCTTTTATCAATAACACATCTTCCAAGAGATATTAAGTCATTATGTTAGATCCTCTAAATTTGCCAAAAAAACATATTTAGGACTTCCTGGAAGTCCATTTAGAGTGCCTTTTTTTTTTTTTTCCAGTACAATTGCCTAAAGACTTGATTCTTGACTGTGTAGGATCATCTGTCCTTTGCAGCCCTCTTCCTCTTCCCTTCTCCTCCCATCACTGGTTTCCTATGTTAGCATGTAAGAAAATATTTTTTTATCCATCACTGGTTTCATATATCAACATACCAGAAAATATTTTTCTGTGATCAGTAACTGTGTGTATATCTTCTAGTCTAACCATACTTCTGAAGACAGAGAGAATAAAGACCTTCTTTTGGTTGTCATTTATGATGTGATTGTGGTAGATGATCTGAAAAACTCTCTGCAGCCACGGGGGGACTCATTCGTTCCTGTCTTCAGCTCACCAAGGCTGACGTTCTAAAGAATGCTTTCCAAGAGTCTAGCTTGTGGAATACCGACAAGATCTTTGGATAAATGAAGATGAAACTACCTTACCTTATCTAACTTCTGCTGCAGGCAGAGCAGAACAAAGGTAGTGAGGAGGGTACAACTGAGCACCGTGCTTACATTATCTTTTTATCTATGCTGCTGATGCTGCAAAATAGGGCTAATGCTGCTGTCTTAATACTTTATCTTCCATTGCAGAGGCCACAGAGTTAACAACAAAACAAGCTAGGGAGTTTGTTCTTTGCAACAAATTATTCCAAACTGCCTTCTTATTCCTACTACCAGAATCTCTGAATTTTCCTACATCATGGCAGACAATTTTTTTCTGAACCAAATCTGTGCAGTCTTTTATTCTCAACAGGCGTATTGGAAGAGATGCTAATGCGTATCTAATTAATTATCCTTTAATTAATTGACTTTGAAAAGCTGAAAATCATTATTTCATAAACACTTACTTGCAAACTATGGGCAAAAAGCAACTGTACTATAACTGAAAAGAAACAGAATAGCTTGGTGCAGAATTTGACAAATGAACAGGAATGTGCGGAGGCGTATCACAACAAACAGAAAAATCTCTCTCGGGACAGATTCTGCAATGGAAGCACAGCCTTCCTGTCATTGCTTTCCGTCCATCAACACACGTGGTGATTTTCCCAGGTTCTGCATGTTGTGAATCATGTAGAGGAGGATCATTTCTTCTAGGTTTTTCCATGCTGTCTTAAAATTTAGTTCTGGATGAAATTCTGATGGAATACCATTTTGATTTTTCATTGCTCTTGCCTTAAGCTAATCGAATAGCTACACGTTCAAAACAGAACAAAACCAAACACACTAAAGGTTGTAAGTACCTCAACAATTGTCTGAAAACCAACAACAAAAAAATAAATTTTTTTTGACGTTATCTTTATCTTGTAACCTTAAAAAAGGCTGGGTGTGTGTAAAATTAGAGACCTACTGTAATGCAGTGTATTACTGATTTCACAGTTGCTTCATTTTTTCCGGAATGCTGGTTTTGGGGAGCAGTGGGGAATGGATGGATAAAAACCAATGAATTCATGGGCTTTTCATCACAGACATGCAGCCGCTTCTCGGCTGAAGCACAAAAAGCTGTGTGCTAATAGCATACAGCAACAACGCAAGGTTGGAAATAAAGAATAATATCACGCCTAATGAAAACTGCCAATGCAATTTATAGAGGTAGGATGCAATTACCTGGAGTGGGATACAGCCAGACATGAGAGCATCTTTTTTCAGAAAATGCAACGGATGCTTATGATACAACAAGCAGGAATTTTTGTCAAGATATTTGCACACCCAAACCCTAGTGCTTTACATGCAAATGTAGGGGATTTGTATATTGCTGCCTCAAACCATTGATGTATTTGTGTGCTTTTAACATGCTCAAGCAGAAAAGCCAGGCAACTGTTCTCCTGAATCCTGAAAAACAAACAAGCCCACCAAAACCAACAACAAAACCTAAACAATTTTCTGTGATATACTGTGATATACTGTTCTAGATGTTCTGTCGCTCAAAGCCTTAGAAGGGTTTATATAGCTTAAGCACATTTTAAATACATGACTTACCAGGTTTGCTTTTAAGAGAAAGGGATTGCTGTGGGAGTATGTTCAGATTAAAAAAGAACGTTTGTTGCATACTTCAGTCCTGTTGCAAGTTTTTCTGAAAAACCCAAACAGTCTATAAACATTGAGCAAATTGTTCTAGGGCAGCACTTTTCTGGCAATTGCTGTATTTTATGTAGAAGACTATGATACTTTAGTAGTCATTTGAGGCTGAATTTAGAATTCATATGGAAAGTGATGTAGTTCAAGACTTGGACTCCAATATCACAATGAGTTCCACTTATCAAAATGCCATTTATATGCCCTGGAGCTATAAAAGAAGAATCCCTGAAGTTAGGGTAGAAGGCAATTCTCCGCTCTTCCCATGTGTGCTTGATCTACACGTTTTAGTCATTTCTGCTGGCTGGATTTTTATTCATGAGTTTCTTCTTTGCTCCACCCTGTACTGCTTTCCATCCTGTGTACCAGCCTGGCAAGGGGCTCAGATGATCTGCATCATTAACAAGGGAACGTGACCACGAAGCCCAAGCTGGTTTCACATGTAACATCAAACTTCTCAGATTCTTTATGTGGGCTTATTTAGGCTTGCTTAAACCCGCTTCTCAATATTGCTCCATGAACAAGAGTTAGTCCTGGCTAGTAAAATTAAAATATATTCTGTAATCTTAGCCTTTCTTTGAATTTTTGCTGAAACGAGTGGGACCTGTGCATTGTTGCCTTATGGAACTGGATTTCTACCATTTCATTTCTACGCCTACACAGATTCCAACAGGGCAGTTTTAGTCAGTTTGTATGTTCTTGCAGACACACTAGTGTGCCAAGAAGGAAGAGACTGAACTTCCGTTGTTTCATAAAGATTTACTTTGGGTTGCTTTGACTGAACTTGAGAGGCTGATGGTGAAACGGCAGTTTGGAGAAATGCCGTATAAGAATAAATCATTATGAAATAAGCTTGCATTGTCCTTAGCTGTGGCTCTTTAATCCTGTTACAGCAGACTAATTAGTGTTGATGCGTATTTTGGAACTTTTCAAGTGGTGGTTTTCGCCTGCTTATCATACATTAATAGGTTCACGTTCAACTGGCATAATTTTTATGTAATGGAAACGTAATATGGCGAATGTACATTTTGGTTATTCTCGTATAACATCCATTCATGACATCATTCAGATGTTGACGCTTTCGTTCCGAGGTGAATCAAGGTGATTTCATTAGCAGGGCTCATTTCTGGAAAGAGTTTGTCTTAAGTTGACATTTGAGCCTTCCTGCAGTCCTCGGATCGTGTATTCCTGTGAGTTCACTTGGTCTCCAAAAACCAGGATGCTGAATAAACCCACCTATTGGGAATGGCCTCTGGAACGTTTGAACCTCTGCACAACTGCTTTTTTCGTATTCAAGTAGGTTTAACTGCCTATTTCTCATTTAAATCAAAGGGAATTAGGTATCTAAACACCTTTGAAGATTTGAAGTTACATCTAGAAAGATTATTTAGAAAGTAGGGCTCTGTGGTACCTCAGTGTAGTAGATGGCAGAAATCAGAGATGTTTCTAAAAAAAGGGAAAAGGATGCTATGCTGGTATATGCTTACTTGGTTGTAAAGAGTATGCATAATTAATTTCCATCAGATTAGCATTTTCATAAATTAGTATTTGGCCAACAACTGTCTACTTTCAAATATATATTTGAAACCTTTTCTTTGACTGAACATGCCACTGTATCCTGCTGTAGATTAGATAATTATCTTGCATTGTTCTTGCATTAAAATCAGCTGAGCTTCATTCAGCTTTTTGACTTCTAAGTCTTGTAATTAACTTTTTTATAAAATATGAATAGAAGACAGAAAACCTGAGGGTTTCTCAGCTCCAGGACTTGGGGAGTGACAAATGAGCAGAAAGAGCTGAGGAGGCTGAAAACTGTACCCACATCCTTAGTATTATTGATGGAGGGATCATGGCGAAATTGAGGTCATGACACTGGATAGCAAGACTGACAGGTATAAAGATTTTCATCCTCTCTCTCTGATATCCTTATGTTCTTCCAAATATAATAAGCATATAATACAAGGAAATTTCCCTCCCTAAAATTAGTATCTAGAATAAAATTCTAATTATTTTCCTTTTATTCTTTTTTTAATGATGAAGTACTTACCATTGAACACTAATGTTCATAAAAAGAAAATGTAAGGGTTGGAGGGAATTTGTTGGGGAAAAAATAATTTTAACAAGTAAGGATGATGGTAGCTTTTAAAAAAAATGTGTGGAGGATAATTATGAAGAGCACAGGCTCTGTGAAAAACTCCTGTGAGATAATGTTCCAGTTCTCTGAAGAGAGTAATCGACAGGTTGTTTCAAAAAGACAGACCCAATTTCAAAGCAATAGTGATTTCAAATTGGGTCCATCTTTTTTGAACACCCTGTAAATAAAAAATAGAGTTGGGTGGAAGTGAAAAGCACAGGAATAATTCGTCCAGGGATTCAGGCAAAACTGTTGTTTTGAAACTTTCTTTTGTCCAATCAATTTTCTTGCACACAGACCTCCTTATGTATTCTGATCATTTTACTTACAAAGAAATAAATGATGAACATGTAGAAAACAGAAGATGTTATTCAGAAATCAAAGCTTGTAGTGGAGGCAATTACGTAGCAAACTTGTCTGAGCCTCTGTCGAGATACAGGACTAGAGGAGCCCTCTTTATTTCTGTAATTATCTAAAAACTTCTGGCTTTTGGTGTTTCCTTACTTATGTGCTTGGAAACCACGCTAAGAAATCTTCAAACCGGTCCAGCCGCATCAGCTCCTCCAAAATATTGGTGCTGCATTACTCGGTAGTGTTCAGTCTTCACGTTTTCTCTATTATTCTCTACTTTTTCTGCACAGAAGGATTCTTCTGCCAAAGATTGTTCATCCATAAAAGTAAATCTTTGTAACTGCTTGAAAATACGCTCAATGGACACTCTGGATGCCACGGTATTTTATCTTAATGCTTGTGCTATAGGTGCATCAAGGACGTTATTTTCAGACATTCATTCTGAAATATTTTAATAGTCCTTTGGAGTGGAAGCAAACGGGGTCCACAACTGTTTCTAAATCCTAGATTTACCTCCTCCTCTTTCCCTTTGTAAAGCAGTAGTCAGACATTGAATGAGCTGGGAAGTCCTGCTAGTCAAGCCTAAAACAAGGTGGCTCTGACTAACAAGGAAAAGGTTGCAAATATATTTCTGTAAAGTAGGAATATGTGCTTGTGCTTCAGGTATTGGCACAGACACAGGAAAAAAACAAGTATCAATAGTAGAAGTTATCTGTAATTGACCTAAGGTGTGAATGTAAGTAATCTAACCAAAAAGAGCTTAATGTAGCACCAATAATTACTGACAGCCAGGGGAACTCTGTGCGTGTTTAATTGCATTCTGGACGGGCTGCCGTAGAAACAACACTGGTGGTAAACGTATTTCAAATTCATTTGAAAAGAATACAAATAAAAACCAAAAACAGTAGTAGCGGCCACACTCTGAGATGTGTTGTGGCATTATGGGATTAACTAGAGATTTTTGGGTGCTCGTCTGTAGCCCAGTTCTGTCTCTGTGTGTAATATGGTACTAGTCCTCCTCGGCTACAGCATACACATAAAATTATTTATTTTTCAAGCATGAGTTTCAACAATAACGAAAGGCCTAAATTATTGCTTTGAACTAGCATAAAATGGTGTGTTTCTGTTAAAATCACTGGAGCTACACCAATTTATATCAGTTCTGCTTCTCAAAGGGGTTTTTTTGATGGTCTGATGAACTTGTTCCTACAACAATTAAGTGAAAGATGACAGCTGTAAGGTGATATAGCGGCATCTGATTGCTGCTGCAAACCAGACTTTTCCAGAAGTAATTTTCCAAGTTAATGCATCGCCCCTAACACTCCTACAGGTCTCTTCACGTGCAAACTTTCCCTGAAACTCTAAAGCACTTGGGTATTGTTGTGATGCGACGCTAATTAATTGGTCTGCTTACCTATTTGGGTTTTTAAAATGCAGCATTCACCAAGGTGTCTGAGTACTTCACAGATGCTAAGAACACTAATAATACTATTAAGTCATAGAAAAAGCTGTTAGGCAGACAGGCATTACAGTTTGTGGATTAGTAACAAGGCATGACCCGGGTTTCTGAGCAAGGCAAGTGCAGCACTCTATGGGCTCTGTATTGGAACTGATGGGAATCGCTGCTCCCAGGTGGAAGTTGTGCAAAGTCACTAAGATCAAAGTTCCGCTGTTCTTGCTGAAGTGTAAAAGGCGTCACAGCCTCATGTCTTCTCCGAAAAGTAATTCTTGAATTGATCCACGAATCCATTTGCATACCTGCCTCAAGTTACTGATGCGCATCAAAGTGCTGAGCATGTGCAGGACCACAAGATTGCCTTTTCCAGTGCTGCTCTTTCTCTCCAGTTAATAGGTGCTGCGTGTCAGACTGTGATACGTGACAGCGCCAAACGGACAAGTCCTGTTACTTCCCTGGTGTGTGAATGTAGTTTAGGAAACCGGTGACCGCTTTTTGTGCAATCGTTGCGTTGTACAGCAGAAACCGTGCATTTCTAATAGGCCTGTGTCTCATGCAGGTGGGAAAGATGCCTAATGTTAAGGGACAATGAAGACTGTACGTTTTTATTTCGTTTGTCCTCCTCTTCCTTGTGGCATTTTCCATATTGGAACAGGTCTCTTGCCTCACATATAATAAGTCCTGTTCACATAATATGTGGCTCCCACTTTATAAAGCAACATTGACTGCTGTTTGACTTTCAATGGTAACCTTTTTCTGGTAATTGTCTTTAATGCTAGCTTCATTTTTTTTTTCCCCTCTGTCCTTCAGACACTTCTTGCTAGGAAAGGTAGTCCTGTACATAACCTTCACGTTCTCTTTCATTTCTTACACAGATGTTGAGTATTATCTGGCTGGGCTGATATCTCGCATCTCATCACTAATCTCTTTTGTCAGCTTGTCCATTCTTCAGATGTTATCTATTCTTTTGAAGTTCCTCACTTCTGTCCCTCCTATTCACTGAAGGAACAATGACAAAATATCCAGTGAAAATAGCAGCATAATTTACATATTTCAGCTCTTTCTTTAGGGTAATGCTGAATATATAGCGTTATGGTGTTCCTTGTCTCTTCTACCCATTGTTTCGTACCTAGGATTTTTTAAGGCTGTGTTGATCAATAAGAGATAAAAATTATAGCTTGTCGAACTTGTCTGTAGTTGAAAATATTAATATTTGACTCTCAATCGTGATGGAGGACTGCTCGTTTTGTATTTTTTCCTAGTTATTAACTCTCCCACACCAGCTGTCTTCAATACAAAGGCAGGCAGATCTCTGCTGACAGCTGTATTTAGAAATTAAAGTGCTTTCCAGATTCGAATCCAGGATCTAAAATTTTAAGATCAATGCACAGATACTATAGAGGTGAGAAAATGTTGTTTTCAGACGGATTTCATCTGAGTACTACATTGATCTATCATTCCAATCAGTGCTTCGTCACATTCCTATCCTAGGAAAACAGCAGCAGGCAAAATTGCACTGGTTCACAGAAGCTCTGCAAGCTGGTATTTATTTTTGAGAAGATGCCATATTTCCGAGAAATACAACACACATATATCAGACTGATGCTGTAGTAATCCTTATCTCTAGGGAAGTCCACCCAGGAGGAATGTTAAACTGGATTCGTATGTTTTCAGCGTTAATTTGCGTTCCAGATAGATTGCTGGGAGTGTGAGCCCTTAGGTTGCACCAGCACAGTGTCATTATTCAGAGCTGTGTAAGCACAGTAAAATTTCTAATCATGTGGTTTGTTCTTCTACCTCTGGCTCTTGTAGTCAAATATCTGTCAAACAAGTCAGTCAGAAAAGTTAAATATATTTATAAAGGCCTAAAGCTGTTTTCCCAAGTGGAACCGTGCACCTTGTGTAGGATTTTGGCATGGGGAAGAGCCTTTGCTTTGTTATTATCAACCTGTTGCGATATTTGTCAGGCAGCATCTGGGTATAAGAGAGGCTTCTGCATTTCTCCTGGTGGCTGTGGGGGGGAATAAGTTGCTCCTGATTGTAGTTTCAAGTTATATTATGAAAAAATAAAAAATTGCTCCTTAGGTTGGCCCCTAACCAGCAGCCATCCAGCTGCTCATTTACTCCCTTCTCCTGCAGGATAGGGAGAAAACCAGAGGAAAAGCAAGAAGACTGAGGGATCAAGATAGAGGCCATTTAGTAAGTGAGGCAACAGCTATGTGTGAAAGCAAAGCAAAATAAGGAATTGATTCACTTCTTGACATTGGCAGGCAGATCTCCAGCCTCTTCCTGGAAAGCAGGACCTAAGCCTGAGTTGTTTGGGAAAACAGCATCCCCACAAACACCCTGAATTCCTCCACCTTTTCCTTGAGCTTTTATTGCTGACCACATCGTAAAATATAGAATATCACTCCTTATTGCTGTGTGCAGCTGCCTGAAAGGAGGTTGGAGCATGGGGTGGTGTTGGTCTCTTCTCCCACGTAGCAAGGTGATGGGACAAGAGGAAATGGCCTCAAGTTGCACCAGGGGAGGTTTAGATTGGATATTAGGAAAAATTCATTCACGGAGGGGGCTGTCGGGCATTGGAACAGGCTGCCCAGGGCAGTGGTGGAGTCACCATCCCTGGAGGGGTTTAAAAGGCGTTTAGACGAGGTTCTTAGGGACGTGGTTTAGTGCTGGAGTTGGGTCAGGTTATGGTTGGACTCGCTGATCCTGAGGGTCTCTTCCAACCGAAATGATTCTGTGATTCTATGAGCATCACTTTAGTTCGACCACTGCCAGCGGCCGGTGCTTGCCCTCCAAACAGTGCACCCCACCTTCCTTCCACCCGTGTCTACTCAGAGCTCTGCCTGAAGACTCACTGCTCAGCCCTGAGCCCGTTACTGTTGTGCCTTGTGTCACTGCTCGTTGAGCCACGTCATAATTCTGCGTGCACCACCGCTTCTTCCCGTAGTAAAGATGCTTGGCACCCAGAGCTGGTGTTACGGTAGAGGTGGAGCGTGTGCTTCAGGGACAAAGGTCTCCAAAGGGTAAGAAATAGATTAGTAAAAGCTACAAAAGCAGCTGAGACATCCTATACATCCTATACATCCTATACATCCTATACATCCTATACATCCTATACATTATACAATACATTTGTGATGTATTTGAGGTTCTTGAGGGAAAATTAACCCCTAAGCTCATCACATGTCCGTTTCAAAAACAGTCTGGGTTTTCACAGCTAATGTATTTTCAATTCTATTTAAAAAATGCATGAGATGCCTGTAAGATAAAACAGCTTTATTCATTGGAGAGTTTTCTTCTCTCAAACTTATTAAAATTTCAAGTATCAAACATTCCAAGTCCCTGAGCCAAAATTTATAAAGCTTTTGATACATTATTTTACATAAACAAACAGCCATTATGCTTGATGAATTGATGTTGAATGTGTTATATTAAATTCTTGGATTCCCTGGTTGCTCAGATAGGGTTCTTCACTTTGCAGGATCGTCTGGTTTTACTTCTTGTATTACGCGGTGATTAATATACTAATTGTTCCTAGAATATTTTACCTGCTGTTCTTCAAATTCAGAACTGATCCCGCTCCGAAGAGCTTCCCCCACTCCTCCTCCACTTACAGAAAATAATAAGCCCATGTCTTTCCTTTTCAAAAGTAATTGAACCACTTTACATGTGAAAGTCTAGATTGTCTCTACGCTGTCTCTTCATTTCTCCCACGCTACTTCTTCCCCTCTCCTATCACTTTCCAATAGCTTCGTTGCCTTTTGTTTTCAGTATATTCTTCTTAATTTTAGCTTGTCTGAATGCCAGCTCTTGTTCTTTCTGATGTTGCTTTGGCTGGTGGGTTTCAGTTGCCATGATTTTGCATCATCTGCTCTTCTCCAGTCTATAACCTATATATCTTTGTTGCTTTTCAATAGTCTCTCCTCTTACTTGCTCTCCAAAGTATGCGTATCTTCCGTTGTCCAATTTCTTTCCAAAATTCACGTGTTTTGACCTCACTTTCCTGACAACTTCCTACTCATTTTCCCACTGTTCTTTCTCTGTACCTTGTATTTTTGTTCCCCCACATCTCTTCCTTCCTTGTGACTTGAGAATGTTTAGGGTGGACCTAAAAGAGCATGCTGGCCATGACGAAGATTTGCTAGGCCGACTTCCAAGCCTTACGTGCAAAATGAAGGAGTTTGATTTTTTAAATTTCTTTTACCTCCTCTAAGAAGGATTTAGCTCTATATTAGAGTCTAGTCATCAACCAAAGTTGTTTTTTTAACACATTTCTCAATTTTGCAGGGCCCAGGAATAATTTCCCTTATTTTCCTTGATGCTAATTTATCATTTTATGGCAAATTGTGTGGAAAATGACTTTAAAATAAAATAGGAAAAAAACAGACAAGAAATTTATTCGATCTGATTACCACAAGCAAAGAATTTTCCCCAGGAAAAAATAATGACATTAATAACAGATGTTTGGGGCAAATGAGGCCCACGTTTACTTCTGTTTCTATTTGATGCGTTCATTAAATATAGGTTTAGGTTGCATGAGCTGTTCAGAAAACGTATTTAGCTGCTACTCCGATGTTGATTTGTGGTCACAGGCCCCACATGTGTAGCCAGATGCAGTATTGCAATATATATTCTGAAGGCCAAGTAGAAGATTTAATGATAAACAGTTCTCATTCTCTCAAATTCTACCTAAAAATGGCGCTGGAATCCCAGCCATGGGCTGTGACTTTTCCACACGGGCAAACGTCTCCCTGCTTGAAAAAAAACACACAAGCTAAAAGAAGCGTAACAAATTCATAACTCTGATTAATTACACAAAAATCTTTATTACGCTCAAATTTTATTTGAACAGGCAGAGCGACACAGGTGATAGAGAAGGTCCTGGTGGGAGGAGTTACAGTAACCTCAGTTCATACTGATGAAGGCAGAAACAGGAATTTTAGGTAAAGAGAAAGCAGGAGAAAGGGTGGGCCCACTGAAGATACTGAGTAGAAACATTCAATAGCGCCTCTTCCACTAATTATCCTTCTTGAAACCCACCTTTTCTTCTGCCTTCTGTATAACTGAAATACCAATCCAATAAATCCTCAGCGGAAAGACGGCGAAAACTAGTAGGGGCTCCAGAAAATAAAATGGTCTTTTTCCGAAAAGACAGCAAATCTTTTGCTCTGTTCAGTTCCAACTGATGATGAATCTTCCAGAGAGGCAGACTCAGTATTGCCAGTCCTGCACGTTCAAACATAGTTGTCGGATGGGCACAAGGGGTATTTTTTAGTTTCTCCCTCTCCGTTGACATTTGGAATTTGGGTTTACCCTTCTCCCATGGGTATTTTCAATATCGTGTCCGCAGTTATTATTTTGAACGCTCTCATCTTTCACTTTTAAAAAGTTATGCAGATGTTTGCGTGTGATCCAAGACTTGAAGAACTAAATAGTGTTGAAAAGTTGGTTGTAAGAATATCTGGTTGTAAATTTCCTCATGCTTTTGGTTCTACAGTGATAACGAAGTTGAAATTTAAGTATAATTATGTAGCTAACTAAGGGCATACTTAGAACACCCACATATCCAAACAAAGTTTATTTAGATATATCCTGAGCCGTGTTATCTTTTTTAATAGAACTGAATAGCTTTAGATGCAGACTAGTCTACTGAGGTTGCTGGTTAATGTGCCTCTGTCATGTTCAACATTTCAAGAATCATATTTCAAAGAGAGTTTATTTTTAAATTGCATTTTAGTCTCCGATATAGCATCTACAGTTTAGAAAAAAATCAGCAAATGGGGCTAAGTAAATGCGATCACTTTTATCCTGTCAGTATTAATTTTCCATGCAATATTTGGAATGATTTCGTATCCTGTTTAAATGAAATACTTGGTGAAAGGATAGCACAGCTTCTGAATAAACGCATGGCCTGCTTCGCCTCTGTGCCTGCCTGCTTCGCAGGGTCGTATCTGGAATAAAGCTCATTCTGAGTTTGAGCAGATTTTTGCTTTTGGTAAAAGCAAAACGGTGAGGGCTGGAGAGGCACCAACAGCTGTGGGTGCTGCTCCTCATTCCTGCAGGAACTTCAGTTTTGAGAGGAGAAATGGAAAGCATGGTCGTCTCTTTGTTACGTGCAAGACAAATGAGTATAGGAGCGTGTTCAGTAAAATAGTTGGATGGATTGCATAAATGTCAGTGGCTTGAAATCCTGAGAAAAAGAAAAGGAATTAGATTATGCGTACTATAATTTCCATAGCTAAGGCTGGCATAATTGCTGTCTCAGTTCAGGAAACTATCTTCCCATGATGATGTTTGTACAGTTAAGCTCGCCTGCATCACGGTGGGAACAGTCCTGCTTGGAGATAGTTTTATATTCTTCCACTGAAAGAAGTGAGCAGTGAAGCTTCGCTTTTATTTTTGCGCTACATAAAATGCGGCTGTAGAAAGAGAAATACAAGCAGACAGATCTTGCTTCTGTGTTTAATCAATCGGTAAGCGCAAGGAAGCGTTTTTAACAAAGAGAGCGGACTCGGTTTCGTGCGGAGTCAGCGGTTCATTGAGTGATGCTGTGGGGCGATCGTGGGGAAGGTTCTCGGGCGTTTCTTGGAGGGAGCAGCAAGGGCAGCTCCTTCCCCAGCCTCTCAGCTTTGTCCAGATCACATTTAGTGTAAAACGGAGCCACGTCTAACAGGGAAGGAGACCTTGTTTGAAAGCGTGATAAATGACTCTTGAGAGTCATTTGCCACATCTCTAGAAAAGAGGCAGTTCCAACATGATGTTGGGATACTATGAAATGAATGGCGTTGCCGTCTTCTGCAGGCTGGCTACAGGGAAGGACACCGTTTATATGGGAATATTTATGTATTATGTTTTCTTTTGCTGCCAGTAGTGTTTTCTGATGAGAAAAGTTTTCTCTTTCTCCTTTTGCCTTTGTATAACTCAGCTGGTTTTAAGAGCAGGAGTTCTATTTTCTCCCACGCATTATGTCCTGGTTTATGTTGAGAAATGTCTTTATATCTTCTTTACGAGGGCAGTCAAAGCCTGGCAGAGGGTTCAGAGAGGCTATGGGGTTTCCATTCCTGGGGGTTTTCCAAACTCAGCAGGATGATGCCCTGAGCAACTGGATCTAATTTTGAAGTTAACCCTGTTTTGAGCAGGGGGTGACCCTAAAAGGTCTCTTCCAACATACATTTTTCTGCGTTTCTGTCATTATTAGAACTGAGCTGTGTTTTTTTTCAGGCTAATTATAGATGTGATATTAGATAGCCCTGAGACTGATCTATTTTGGCATACGAGTGAGTGATGGGAGTATATAATTAATTTATAGAGCAACTTTTTATATATATAATATAATATAATATAATATAATATAATATAATATTATATAATATAATATAATATAATATAATATAATATAATATAATATAATATAATATAATATAATATAATATAATATAATATAATATAATATAATATAATATAATATAATATAATATAATATAATATAATATAATATAATATAATATAATATAATATAATATAATATAATATAATATAATATAATATAATATAATATAATATAATATAATATAATATAATATAATATAATATAATATAATATAATATAATATAATATAATATAATATAATATAATATAATATAATATAATATAATATAATATAATATAATATAATATAATATAATATAATATAATATAATATAATATAATATAATATAATATAATATAATATAATATAATATAATATAATATAATATAATATAATATAATATAATATAATATAATATAATATAATATAATATAATATAATATAATATAATATAATATAATATAATATAATATAATATAATATAATATAATATAATATAATATAATATAATATAATATAATATAATATAATATAATATAATATAATATAATATAATATAATATTATATTATATTATATTATATTATATTATATTATATTATATTATATTTATTATATAATATTGTATTATATTGTATTATATTGTATTATATTGTATTATATTGTATTATATTGTATTATATTATATTATATATTTATAGAGCAACTTCTTAAATACACAACCAAGGAATTAGACATACAAACAGGGGGATGGGATGGTTTAGGGCTAAACCAGCATGACAATGGGTTATGAAGGAAGAGCAGCTCTCTCTAGCGTCTGGAATCTCTGCCGCCTGTCATTTATTTCATTTTTGCTAACCCAGAGAAACAGGGAATTGTGATAACTGTATAGTTTTGTTTACAACCTTGACGTGTTAATATATTTTCTGGTCACTTACAATGTGCAGCTATACAGCACTCCTATAATTAATAGCTTTCAGGTAACTGTTTATCAGCCTGCTCAAAGAGCAGTTAATGATTCACCCTATCTAAGCGTTCGTGATGTCTTTAACAGCTGTTTTACGAAGAGGTTCAGGATGTTGTAGTGCAGTTTTGTAGATCTGTCTCAAGGATGTGACTTGCTCGTTCTGTTGACTAGCAAAGCAAGTGGAAGAAATGAACTTTAGTTAACCTTAAAGAAACATATCGACCGTTGCAGAGAAGTAGGTATACACCATTCATAATTCCCTTCCTTTTATCAACCTAAAAATGCTCTGTAGCTTGTTACCAGCTCATAAGTGGAGAGGACATTTAAGACATCAGTAACATAGTAAAATTTTTAGAAGAGCCTATTAGAGCCTGCATTTCACACAAGTCTTAGGAACCACGTTTTATAGCAAGGGCAACACATTCAGCAAAATAAGTGGGTGTACATTTACACAATTTTCCCTTCTTTCCTTACTTGACTAGAGCAACCCCTTCACAAGTTTGTAGTAGAAGTGAAAAGGTGTGAACAAGCAGCAAGACTCAAGTACATCGTCCCTGGTTTTCTGGTCCTTTTGCAGAAATGCAGCTCAGTTAGTGACCTAATAAAATGTATTGCTGATAACTTTCGCGTGAGTTTGAAGGTTCCTTTGTCGTGTTCTTCCACGAACTGGACTACTTTGTAGGAGGTGAAGAAGAGAGAAACAAAAAGGACTGTTCGTATTAGAGATATGAGTGTATTTGGCAAAGTGAAGGAATTGAGTTGATTTAACACAAAAAAACTGAAGGCAGTAACACTGTTCAGTGACATCAAAAGTGACTGGAGGAGTGTCAGGAACAAAGGAGTCTCCAAATGTACGTAGGGCAAGAAATAATGGAAGCAGATTGCAGCAAGGGAGGCTGAGGTTAGGTATTAAAATACGCTTTTAAACTGTAGAGCTTGTGAAGCATTGGGAAAGATTGCCTGGGGAGACTCGAGTATTTCCATCTTCTGGAGGTTTTTAAGAATAGATTAGACAAATATCTGACAAGAATAGTTTATATTTAGTTGATCCTGCTGCAGGGACTTAAATGACCCCTTAAGATCCGTTCCAGCTCTCTTTTTTCCCCCCAATTCTTTGTAAATAGCGTGAATTGTGCAGACTTCTCAAGACGCTTGCTGAAATTCAAATTTTGTGGATTAGTTTTGTTGCCGCAATTAAAAAATGCTGTATATTCAAAAATGTATTACGTTTGGTCGTATATTTGTTTGATATTTTTGGTGTTGGACAGATAACACTAATTTTTACTACGTTATTACTAATTATTAGTAAATACTAACAGTAATGTAAAGTAGGGAAAATACGGTTTAATGCATCCCAAGAATAGAAAGGACAATTTTGATCGAAAGACATTTTCAGTGGGAAAAGTTACAGAAAAAAATCCATGTACCTCTGATTAGGTTGTATGGACTTTGATTAAAATTCCCTCCGAGAAATACAATGGGCAAATTATGAGGGTTTGGTTTGAGTGGAGTTTCATTTTAATCCCAAGCTTTGCTTTTTCACTTGTATGATGTTTCATTACGTAAGTCAAAGCACAAAATGATTTTGACATATCGCAATGTGATTGGTATATTCAAAATATGTCATGACTGGTTTAAAACAAAAAAAAGAGAGTTGTGAAACCAGTAAAGGCAACTAGTAAAGATTAGGGCATTATCTTTCCCTGGTCAGATTGTCCCTTGTTCATTTTGTAGTGAAATGGATGCAATCCAATGATATTATTTGTATTAAAACAACATCAGATGCATGTTACTGAAAAGAGGTGTTTGCATAGTTAGAACACAGACTCCTAAGCCTGTTCTTCCCAAATCAGCACGTCTTTTGCGTTCCATTTTCAACAAATTGCATTTCCATTTAAATTTTCCTTTTCACTATGTCACTTCTAAACAAGTCGGTCTCTTTCGCCTCCTTGAAAAGTGTACCAGAATAGCCGGTGCTGATGTTACAGGTGGAATAACTGAGAAGCTGGTGAATGTGAACTAAAAGCTTAGTTGTTTACCACATTATTAAGAAAAGATTTGATTAAACATTAAATGCTGCGAGTGAGTGTGAGGGATGTTTCTTTTTGGCTCACTAGTTACTCCCTTGTGATAGATTTCTGTAGATCGTTATTGTTGCTAATCCTCCACACCTGACTCTGAAGATTATCACCTGGGTTGATTGGGTTCTGGGTTGTATTAGGAACAAAGCCACAGACAGGTTGGTCCTTCACAATGTGGCTTCTTTTTGCGACTTCAGACTGAGGAGCTGAGAGGAGACCGTAGGCTTTTGACTTTTTAAGTGTATCCTCGTATGAAAAATTTCACAGAAGGTGAGTATAAGCTTGTTATTAATATTACAATGATCAATTTTTGCTGCAAATTCTCTGCTATGCGGGAATAGGATTATGAAGTAGTAGGTAATATAGTGGATTTAAGAAAATCCAGAAAGGTTTGAGTGTGGGTAAATTAATCCCTTTTTACATATTTAATAAAAAAAAATGTTAGTGTGAAGTTTGCATTACAGAGGCGAGGTAAAGAAGTAGTTATGATCTGTTAATCAAAATATACAGTTAATTGTAAATAATATTTTAAACCAGATTAAAAGTATTAACATATTCTGCTTGCTGAAATTACTGAAGAGAGAACTTTATTATATGGGGAGGAAAGCAATGGATAATGAAATAGCTGTTTCTCAATAGCTGAGTGCTTTATATTTCTAAGCAANGACAGAGGCGTGGTAAAAAAGTAGTTATGAGCTGTTAATTGAAACCAAAATATACAGTTAATTGTAAATAATATTTTAAACCAGATTAAAAGTATTAACATATTCTGCTTGCTGAAATTACTGAAGAGAGAACTTTATTATATGGGGAGGAAAGCAATGGATAATGAAATAGCTGTTTCTCAATAGCTGTGTGCTTTATATTTCTAAGCAAGAATAACTCGGAGGGGAAAGTGGGAAATGTTTTGCTTGCTTCAGCTGGAAAAGCTTTGCTGTGCTCCATATGTCTCAGTGTTGGGATCCTAGCTGGAAAGGAAAAAGAAGACTTTTCATTATATTGGCTTTGCGGTCCCAGGTAATAATGAGACCTGTGCTTTGGTGAGGGGTGAAGAGGTCGAAGTGAACTTGTGTTTTTTCCTTGCTTCGCTCCAAGTAAGGAGCAGGGGCCACTCCAGAGAGCTGCGTTTTCAGAAATGGTCCACGTGGCACTTCCCAAAGACAAAGCTTCCATATGAAATCTCATGTTCGGAACATAAAGACGTTAGATATAGTTGATAAAAATATTAACATGTCAGCAGTAGACAAAAAAACCAGCTTCACTTGTTTTTTGAGAAATATGTAAGTAATACTTGGTTAAAATAGGTCCTTTGTTTTGTTAACAAGCACAGATACAATTTCGAGAGAATATGTAATTTTTCTAAAAGTCTGAGGACCAGGGAACTTCACAGTTATAGTCTAACAGTATTTTTAGACTTTTTCCCTTACAAAATAAGGATTTGACCCTTTAGTCTGCAAGTGTTGTCTTCTGTGAATCCTTTTTAATACACAGTTTATTGACATGATAAGGAAGACTGACTCTTCTGAAATGCTTCACAATAGTTCAGTTTAGATATTTGACCTTGGTGAAAACCTCATTGAATCACAATGTTTAGAATTATTAAATAGTTGGAGAAGGGCGGGAGAGCTATTAGATCATAAAATCTGATTTTCTACTGTCTTTCAAACAGAGGGTGTATCTGATATTAAGCTGTTGCTCAACTTGATCTTGGACCAAGTGTTGGAGTGATTTAAGCTTTGTAATAACTCACCTTTTGAGTTTCCACTGGGGTCTGAACACATCATTGTAGCCGTCTGTAATAATTTCATTATAGATAGCTTTCTGAATTACAGCTGTCTTCCAACAGTTTTTGTTTGAAGAAAATTCTAAGAGAATATTCTTGTATTCTACATGAAATTGAAAATGCAATTTGAGAAGATAGAGGTCTTTTCTTCAGGCTTGATTTTGTTGCCCACATTTGCAAAGGATAAAAGTAATGTTTATTCCAACAAATATTGAGACAAAAGCACAATGACATTGTGGTAATGAGAAAAACAGTGACGAAAGTGTGTTTTATGGAATGGTGTGAAATAAGAACTTGTGTAGCACACATTTGCTAACTGAGAAAATGTATGGGTTCTGCTTGGTTTCCAACTACTACTTTTTTTTTCTGCTTTGTTTAATTACGCAGTTAAAATATATTAATTAACTGCAATATCAAGGTCTGTTGGTTGATACCTTCTGCTTATGTCTTTACGTCCTTTGAGGGAAACGTGGCTGTGCTATAGCTGAGAAATTCATGTTGTAATGAAATGTAATGGTGTATACGTAACCTTATATCCCGAGGTGAAAAGCATGTGTTTGTCTCATTTTCTTGTTGCTACGTAGGGCACTTTTTGGACGTAATTTCCAGTTGGCTGGGATCTAGGCCCGGTATACAGTCAGTCACAACCGAGAAGCTGATGTTGAACTATTGGGATAAACTACAGTTGGTGTTCTGCAAGTTTTGGTGCTGTTGAAGAGAGAAAATAAAAGAAAGGGGCAACGTACGTAGAGATATTGTCAGTGTTGTGATACAGGCATTTAAATAAAATGTAACATCTGGCTGATTGCCAAGCAGTTCATTGGGCAGATGCAGAATTATTCTAGCACCGCAGCTATATGCCAGGTTTTGTTATTTTTTTTTATACTCCATTTAATTACTGAACAGGGACATTTGTGAGAACTTTACTAAATTAGCTTTGGGGGGAGAACATGGTTTTTAGCATAGTTTGCGGGTTCCGATCACTTTGAGTCTGTGGTGTGTGTAGCTTTGCAGTGTTACTACTGCGTAGTGTTTCTAAAAATCGCTCCATTTGAGAGCGCAGCTCTGAGAAATCCTTTCCAACAAGTGTAAATGGGGATTCTGTGAGGCCGTGTATGTGTGCGGGCCCGCAGTAACACGTCTCTCGCTGGCCTTCCCAAAAAGCGGCGTTCTGCCGCAAGCTGCGCCCGAGCTTGTGCGCGGCCTCGGCATCTGCTATGGCAAAAAGGCACAATTATTCCTGATGCAGAGTGGCAGGATCTCGCCACTAGAAACGAAACCAGTAGCCTCTCCTCTCTGCTCGCTGAGATATTCCCTTTGACATTGATCTTTCTGCTTTAGCTGCAGCAGAAAAACGGCAAAGGCTGCGGCAAGAGGAGATGTCCCTCGGCGGCTGCGGAGCTAAGCTGGGCCTGTGACGTGGGTTTAAGAGTTGAGCTCAGAACCGAGGTGGTCGCTGGTGCTGTGTTGAACTACAGGCGTTCTCCCAAAACCCGTAATGAGGGAGAAGCGGCAGCAGCTCTCCCAGTGCGAGGTCGGACAGAGCGGTCTGGTTTTCTGTGCTCAGTGTCGTGCAGGACACAGGGCCGGTTTTCTCTCCGGTCGAAATCATGTGTGGGAGTCTCCCGATGGATTTCAGACAGCTTGGTACTTACAGGAAGACCAAAAACAAGGACTTCTATAGGGCTTTTACTTTTCTTCCGTCAACACCAACCACTCCGTCTCCAGTCTCACAGCCACAACAGCCAGATGTTTTTCCAAACTGAGCCATCAAATAGCTTTTCTTGAATTTCAGTGGAGCGCATAAGACGAAAGAGCTTTCGATCATTTCTGAAGTCAGGAAGCTGCAAAGATTGCCTTTAGCACTGTGTTTTCCTGGTTCTTATCTTACCTTTGCATCATCTTTTCCAAACCACGCATCGTGCAGTTGGTCACTAGCAAGACCTGGGGGTATGATGGATGGATGTGAGTGGCATAGGGGCTGTTTTGGGTATAAAGGAGCTGGAGATTTGAATGGGACCCATATTGAGATCTGACAAGGTTTGGGGAAAACCCCGTAATTCCGATGCTGAAGTAAAAGACTGGCAAGCTCAGTTGTTTCAAGACGCTTTGACACGTACCTGATATTAAGGGTTGGTTTTGTTGTTGTGGTGTGGTGGCTTTTTGTGTAATTTTGTTTGTTTGTTTGTTTTTTCTTTCTGAGGTCATTGGAATATTCTTTAGTGTGATACTTTATTAAATGGCTAAGCCTGCCCTTCAAAGTTTGGGGAGTCACACTGCTCTCTTAGCAGGAATCTGACTTCAAAATAGAGCTGGCTGCTAATGATTAATAGAAGATAGGAAAAAAAGCGAGCGCAGATGAGATATTACTAATTGTATTTAAATTTGTTTGAAAGTCAGTCTCAGTGGCCTAATCTGAATTGGAGGGCACAAAAATCTCTTGAGCCCTTCTGGTGGCTTTTCAGCTCAGATGTCAGTCAGTCTATGCGGTAAACTGGTTCTACAAGATTTGTTACTTTGAATGCTATCTGATTTTAAACCCTGTTATTAATTTCTCGTAAGGCTTCAAAGATCCAAACCAGAAGACATATTTGGAGGCAGGAATTAAAATGTAATGCCTTTCCCTTGAAAAAGGTGGAGCAGGAGTGAGTATGATAAATCTTCTTTTAGTCTGGCTCTTGAGGATGCTGTGCTTCCTGAGCGCCTTGAATCAAGGGTATTTTTAAAAGCTAATTTTCACTCACTTTTAGCAGCTATATCTTTAATACCAATAAGAAATGTCTTGGAAAACCGCTGTGAAAACTAAGAACAGAGACTTTGGGTATTTAGCCTGCCCCAGCGAACCATAGATCCCTCTCTACAGCCCATACCTACTGAATGCTGCAGGAAGAGAAATATGGTAAAAAGAATCAACACCAAGTTTGAGTGGAGTTTGGTAACAAAATTTGACTTATCTTTGTCCTGGGTAACAAAAACCTTAGCTCACTTGTATTGGTTTTTCTGTCTGCCTTCCGGTCTTTTTTCTCAGTATGCGTGTTCATATTTAACCTGATATTATTCTACTTTATTAACCACTTCCAATCAGCTTAATTCATGCCTATCCTTCACTATTTGAAAAAAGTTTGTTCCCGTCACTCTTAGTGATGTTAATAGGCTGTTGCTGTCATGTTTGCCATTCTACCTTACACATTTATTTTGGAGTGTATTTCCTTTGTGAGACAGCGGAGGGACCGGGTACTGAATATACTGACTTCTTGCTACTCGCCTGAGGTTCACTGCGATTAAATGGGAAAAGCCTTTTTATAGCTGCCTCAATGGAACGCGTAATCCACAGTGGCAGTGTACCAATGCAGTTGGGTTCAGCCGAGGCTTTGCGACTTACGGTTCAAACACAGCACTGTGAAAAAGCTGAAATTCGGATCAGCGGGATGCTGCAACGTTTAGGCATGGGGAGCTGAAATAGGATAGCATTCTTTAGGAGAATACAATCACGTTGTTGATAATCATGAGAGGTATAAAACAGGTGAATAAATAATTATTCATTTATTCACTTGTTGTTTCTCACAGTACTTGAATGGGGGTTGTATGTTGAGGAAAAGTCTGTGAAATTGTCTCAGAGAGCGTCTAAAGAAACAAAAGAACTGTCTATAGGCCCTGGAACTTGTTGCTCCTGGAACTTTTGCAGGCAACAAGTGACTTCAAAAAATGGGGCTTTTTTAGCACTCATCTTGGTAAACTCCCCGCTGCCTGGGAGGAAAACACCAGATAAATCTGCCCGTTAGGTAGTGAAGTGCGGACTAAGTTATGCTTATAATGCTTTTATCCAATTCACATGCCATAACCAGATCCAAACCGTCTAGCAGGTTCTTCCAAGTCGTGCGCTAATGCGTCTTGAAAATCCATTCAGAAATCTCGTTGGAGGCAGATGAGGCGTATGACAAGGCGGCAGGCTCTGCAGCCAGCTGTGTGCTGAATGGGTATCGCACTGTTCGTATGCGTTTGGAAACTAAGACTGGGAATTGAATAGCTGGAGGGGTCCTTGTGTGCGGTGTGGTACATCTATGGATGATGTGGAGCCCGGTCCTTACCCTGTGTTCTTGCTTTACGAACAGTTATCCCCCCAGGAGAAGGGTAATGCTGTTTGTCAGAGTGGCAAAATCAGGTTCCCCGAATCCAAACCGGTGACATTTCTCGTTTACTTTATCGCTTCCTTTTGTAATCGATCTGAAAGTTCAGCTCTTGCAGAGAAGTGACAAATGGTTGGAGCCCCGTATCTGTGAAAACTACCTGGGAGCCTTTGTAAAGGCTGGTAAACGTGTAATCTCGTGAACGGCAGAGCAATTGCAATCTGAGAGGCACAATGGAGATCTTAAAAAGTAAAAGAAACGTTGGGGAATGCCTGATGGAATCAGATAAAGCTGTGATTCATATGGAAAAGGATAAGCTGCTGACCTTTGCGGTTGGCTGCAGCTTTGCTGAGGCGTTTTCAAACAAACACTGCCTGGTGTTTCTCAAAAATGCGTCTGAAATTAAACTTATTGGGTCGTTCCTCCTCGCTGCCCTGCTACAGCATTTAGAGGGAAGGTAAATGAGGGTGCAGTGAAGGTCATGTTTTAATTTCACCCTCAGTTCTCCAGCTCTTAAAAATGTTTTATGAAGAACTTGGTCCTTGAATTTTAAAAATACGGGAGATGGCCTGAGTTCAGCTGCTCTTGACGTGCAGCATCAGTGAGTGGAAGCGTAGTCTTAAGTTCTGTTTAACCAAACTCGCTTAAGCACTAAAAGGGTTTTAAACAAGCAAGCAAATCTCCCCCAAAAAGGTCAGGATCAGTCCCGTTGGGAAGTAATGGGCTTTAAATACGTAAAAACCTCTCAGAGGTCTCCTGTGGCTCACTTATTTCAACTGAAATTACATGCTGGTTTGTACCTCCTTAGATATCTAGAATTAGCTACTAACTGTCTGAAAGTTTGTGAAGTGTTATGTAGTTACCGTAACTATGGAAGGTGGCGTATTTCTGCATATAACTTCGAAACTTTACTGTGTGTTTGATGGTTCTGATGATTGGCCTGGAGGTGGGATTTTCAAACAAAGCATACACTGAACACCCTTCAAATAGGTCTGCAAAGGTATCTCAAAGGTCTTTCAGTAGAAATGTTACGCTTCTGGTTCCTTTAATTCCTGTTACTTAAAACTGAAATCCCACAGATTCCAAAAAGCCTACACGAACTTTTCAGAATCTTAAAACACGTAATTGAAATTAATTTTTATTAAAAAGAAAATATTATTTAACAGTAAAACTCTCCTCCATGTAAAACTAAATTAAGTAGATAAATCTTTCTACCAGAACGGGGCAAAGAGTAAGCATGTTTTATTCATGTAGAAAGCTGCTATTTTATACTGCTGCAAATGAAACTACATGTGAACTAACAGCTGCTCTCAAACAGATTGCTGCATCTCCCAATCTGCTAAGGGAGCACAGCTAGAGAAATCTGCAGAATATTTTTATCTGTAAATCAAACATAAACTAGGAAAGCATTAAGTGCATACAATAGCATCAATGCTTACGATAGGTTTCCCTGTGCTGTATGTAGGGAAAATGAGTTCTGGTTTTAGTCTGTCTCCTACAAAATAGCCAGCCAACCCCATCTTCATCATGTCATGCCATAGCAGAAGAGCACAGATACATTTGCGTATAAGATAGGGTATAAAAGAACTGTAAATACGTGGTATATTTGAAGTGTTGTAAAGCCTGGCATTGTTTACAGCTGAGAACTCCATGGCAGGTAATTGCTTATTCTTAAATATTTACATAACTTCCAGAAGCAGTTAAAGAGTTTTGACTGGAAGAAAATTATCTTTCTAATGCCTTTAAGGATTTATTTTTGGTCGAAAGGTTTCTTTTTCTCAATATACCAAGTGACTTTTAGCTCTTTATAAGTTCAAATGCTCATTTCCCTTTTATAGATGAGTGCTCGAAGTGGCTGTAAGTGCTAAAAGGTCCTGATTCAGCAGAGTATCCTCACAGGCACACGTAAGCTTTGCTGTATCAGGAATATTGCATAGAGAACTACAATTCTATTTAGTTCACATAGTTCAAAAATCATTACCTGAAGTCAGTGCTTGATGCTCAGGGCCAGTTCTGTCTCTTTAACCAGAAATTATTTCTTTTCACGGTATGGTGTGGAAAAAATTGCGTTTTTTCTTTGCGTTTTAGTTAGCGGCCATGGTACTGTGGCATTTCATTCACATCTTGATCCTTTCATTGTTGTGGTGTGACTTAATTAGTTATAAATAACGTTTCTTTAGGTTCGTGCCTGGTAACTTCTTCCTATGCTTCCAGGTTAAGTGGAGAGATTCAGAATTCTGCCTTTCTATGGCAATAGCCGTTTACATGAGTCTGGTTACAAAATGATGCACAGTGTGTTTCAAAAAGATGGACCCAATTTGAAACAACTATGTCTCTGAAACTGAGTCCATCTCTTTAAAACACCCTGTATTCTGGAACAGAGTTCTTCGGGAACAGAGATATGTCAATAAATTTTGCGAGAGAAGGAAAACTTACTGATGGGATGGAAGTTAAAACGTCTCCTTTTGTGGTGAAGGAGAGTGTGTTTTTTCCTATTGTCTTTGATTTGTCATCAGTCTTCATTATTTTCCGGCTTCTTCAGCTCGTAATTAAAGTTTTATTGCTTAAATACCGCTTTAATTTCCAGTTAAAACAAAGTGAGTATAGCTGTAATGAAGCATTATCTGCAAAGAGTGATTTTGAGTTACAAATTACTTTTTTTGGAGGCACTGCAACTTATTTTTTATTTTACTGCGTCATGCTTGTATCTACATTAAAAACAATTTGCTCCATAATATTTCATATTCAGGCATTGCTTCCTGAATAAGAGATTTGCTTTGTTATTAAAGGACATCTGAAGCATATAAATAAGAAACCTAGAAAAGCAACCACAATCAGAAAATCTTAGCAGTTTCTGTAGTCCCATTAAACAAGATGAAAACGAATGGCGCTGTTTTCCCCTTGCATGGGTTAGAGCTTTCTCTTCTGAGGGTATGCAGACACAAGATGAGACAGATTAGCAATAGTTGCGGAATATATAAAAGCTATTTAAGTGCCCCAAACTTGTCTTACGATACTGACGCTTTCCTAAACCCTGCTTTGATATCTCATAATTCCACCCAGCCCCGTTTTCCAAAAGTGACTAGAAGAATGTTAATTTAGACAAACTAGACTTGTTAAACTGGAATTACTTATTCTATTTCCATTGCAATAGGCTTTACTTATTGTCGCTCTGAACTCGCTGGGGTGGCCATGAAACCCCTTAATGCTTCACTAGGAGTTCTAACGTTGTTATGGCTTGTGTCGATTACCAGCTGTCTTAGTTACCCAGAGTGCAATATATTTTCATCCCATTTAATTCTGGGGAAGGATAAAGGTCTGATACAGAAGCAGCTTTCAGCCATAAGAGATAATGAAAGGAGCGATTTTTTGTGAATGGCTCAGATAAGTAGTTGCCAAATGCAGATTTGAAGTTGAGTGTTCGGAGTAGCGTGGGTTGTGATGTTGATGTTGGTGGTGTCGGTTCTTTTGGTTTTGTTTTGTTGATGGGTTTGTTTGTTTAATTTGACGTTGCAATCAGGTTTATGCTGTTTGAGGTAATATCACAGTTATTTGTTAAATAAAGCATTACAGTATCTTCCGCACTGTTCTTTTGCACTGGAAAATGGATTGTTGTACCATCCTCCTTTACATTTCACAGTCAGAACAACAGATACATTATTTTAAAAACGAGCCACTTAATGCAGAATACTCCTGGAGGTTGAAGTTAAGTTCATGTTGAAATTGTAGAGACGTGCTTGATCAGAAAGGAAAAATAGAACAGAACAATTTTTCATCAAACTAGCCTTTGCTTTTAAAGTGACGTTATTTTTCAAGAGAAAAATTGATGACTATTAGATTAAAAAAAAAAAAAAGTAGCTGAGTTATTTTGATACTGACAGGCAAAGCAAAACTATTTCAGAAGTTACAACTGGAGATACATAACAATTAACAGTAAGGTGGCTTTCAACATCTTATTCAGGCGAACGTGTACTAAATTGCATTTATTGTAATTGATATTGCATTCCTGGTTCATTTGGAAGGGTTTTCTTCACAGCCTCCTTCACATTCTGGTGCAAGATGGAGAGTTTTCCGTATCAGATTTTACAGGGGAAAATACAGGGTTCTTTCGAAAAACCTGAGTGGTAATGAGCAAGCATTTATCTGAGATTTAAATGGGCTGAAGCTACCTGGAAAGGCTACAACACAGTTAAGCCTACAAGAAGGTTTTTTTTTTAAACTATAGAATATTTTTTCTCTGTCCACCTCATAACCATGCCAATGCACAGAAAACAAATAATGAATATACATTGTATATATGTGCATTACTTCCAGGAATATTAAATAGTTTTGAGGCATTTTTAGGGAAATAGTGCCATAACACAGCACTAATAGAAATTATAGACAGGGATTTGTTCGAAAAACAGGCCTACATATTGATTTTAAGTTTTCAGACTGCAGGAAGATATTCAATAGAAGCGAATGATGAATCTTTCTCATCTGTCATGTGCAAGTAAATAACAAACAAAAGGGTAATTATTCTACCCACAGAATTTAAGTTTTCGACAGTTTATCTCCCATGTCAGTAGCTAAATGAAGTGTGAGTTAATCTTCTTGAAGACCAAGTGAATTCTTGGGGACTTGATGTTTCAAATGAAAATGATAGAGTTGCCACCTCCTTTTCTCAGACCATGAAACATCTCAGGAGCTTCTCTGTGCCTCAGACCGATGGGATTGGGTAAGGGATTCAGTTTCTAGGTACTGGGTACGACGGGAATGAGTAAATCACTGATCGTGATCATCCAACTGAAGCTTCAGGTGATTTCGAGAAGGCAGCGTGTGATGTGATTCTGAGCTCCAGCTTTCTTTTAGTTGAGGTAACTTCTCCGTGCTCCCACAAGGCTGGATTTAGAGAATTTACAGCAACAGAATGGGAAACACATTGTGAGAGCTGGGTGCGCTACATGCCGTGTTCACAGGAGCATAAAATGTACATACGGCCCTAACCGAGGCCTGCAACTACTGCAAGGGAACCTGATTTAAAATTTGATAGAAGAGACATGAGCATCTGGGTTTGGTTTTGAAAGAATGTATTAAGCAGGGTTGAGAGTAAAAACAAAACCAATAAAATAATAATGATGAAAAAAAAACCCAAACAAACAAAAAACAAAACAAAGGAAAAAAAAAACAAACACAGCAACAATAGTAGTGTCCTTTGGATAAAATATATTAGTGCAATTAAAGGGTGTTAATTATAGAATGCAGTAAACAGTAAGAGAGAAAAAGAACTCATGAGCCCTCCAGAGACAGTGTTGACATAATTGTAGGTACAGACATCATGTTTTATCGTGGTTAATGTTCTAGATAGAAGAGACTCACAGGCTGTAAGAGAAGGGCAGAGTGCCCCCATTTATTTTGTGATTACCAGTTTTTCTGAGTTTGGAGGAATATTTTTTTTTCCTACTTCAAATGTTAATCGAATTTGGACTCTCAGTTTAGCTCTGCCTTGAACAAACCAAATGTGTCTAGAGAGGTTGGTACATTACTGTTTTGGTTAGTTCGGTTTTTTGTTTGTTTTTTTGTTGTTGTTTTTGTTGGATTTTGTTAAATAAAAACTGGAGGATAAAATGTTTTTTCAGCCTATTTCAACTTTTTCCCCATCCTCACCCCTCTGCCAGAAAACAGAAACCTGACCGTGACAGGGAGTCCTTTAAATGAATCGTCTTCACTGGAAAATCACACAGAGAAATTAAGAATGAAGTTATACACTCAATATCATTCCAATTTACTTTTTTTTCCCTCATGACCATTTATAGTAATTCTCTTTAATTCATTTTCTTTATTTTTTTAGTATCTGTCTATCTCAATCAAGACAGCAGATGTCTACAAGAGATTGCAATGTTAGATGAGTCTGCTAGATTATATTATGGTTTGTTATTCATATTTACATCAAGCCTTATATCACTGCATGGTATTTGTATTTGGAGTAAGCAGCTGGTATAAAGCCAAGAAGACACGGTGCCAAAATAAGTGCCATTCTAACAAAGTTATCAGGGCCGTTTTTTCTCAGATTGCTTCTTTTTCTCTTGGTTTTTCTTTCCTATTTTTATTCTGTTCTTTTAGTGACAGTTTCTCTCTTGCTTTCTTTGCTGAAAATAAGATGAACATTCAAAAAAAACTTTTGAAGTCTTCTTGCCACAGTGGGTGTTTCAAGTAGCAAACAGAGTTTACACTTGCCAGCAAAAAATTCTCTTTATAACCACGACATAGACCTTGTGCTATGCTTGGTAGGCTTTATGTAGCCAATGTTTAACAAGCACTTTGGGTGTCAAGCTTTGCTTATGCTTAAGGGCCTCCTGTTTTTTTAATATGACACGGTTAATTATATGAAGCGTTGGAAGGCGCACAGTTCCGTTCAAAGACTTGCCTTTTTGTCTTCCTTGCAAGTATGCTCTGAAATGACTGAAAGAGGAATCAAGATATTATAGGGAAGTAGTCATGTACAGTTAATTGTCAGATCTCAATTTAAAAAGCAGCAGCAAATGGGTTCTCTCTGTTCCCAGAGATATAATTGGGAATGTCTCAGGGTGAAATTCACTCAGCGGGGGAACATGGAGTTTTCCACTTTTTCCTTCTCGCAAATGCGTACGGCAGCATCCTGTGTGATCTCCTTTTGTTTCATTGCAACAGACTTATTAGAGTCAGGGCAGCAGTGAGACATCTCTGATGAGACTGATTTGGCATAATGAGAGGGAATGGAGATGACTGTGGCCTAATTGGGACATTTTAACTAAGAATTCCACTTAATGAAGATGCATTCAACAAGTGCCAAGGGTAAAAGTGTGGTTAACCAAGTCTTAAATAAGCATGAAATTCTAGACTTTGGACATTTAACATAGTTTCCAGATAAAAGTTAAAGAGAAGATTATTTTTGTATTTATTATTTTGTTTTCAATGTGTGTGTATGTGTGTGTGTGTGTATATATGTATGTAAGTGCTTTGAATATCCAGTTGCCTCAGCCAGGGCAATGGTGCTCTGCTGAGGGTTCTGTCCAAGTTTGTGAGGTTACAGACTTATTTATTTACTGAAAAGTTTAATTAGTGCTGAATGACTCAACCATATTTGCAATTTGTTGAGTCACAGTGCACTTACCAAAAAGACAATAGAAGCATCAGTCATTAGCAAATGCCCGGCAAAAGCTCCATCTGTGGTGAAGCACAAAGAAATAAAACAGAACTGGTCATCGTTATCAAATACTTCCACTTCTTCTGATATTTTGTAGATTATCTAAAGTGGATCTTAAGTAGCTCTGTTTGGGGATTTTCAGAAAAAAATCCAATGTCATTTTCCCCCCTTTATTTGGAAACAGTGGGCTAAGCTACTGACAAGGTATGCTGAGTATCAAAGTATGGTGACAACCTCAGCAAAGCAAAGAGCACATGGAAGTGCAGGATGTTAGAAAAATTGTCCTGGAAATCATATAAATAGTCAATGTAATGTATATTTTTTTTGAATATGTTACTTTTCCAGGGGGAACAGCTCTATGGTTCTGTCTCTGCAGTTCTGTTATACTTCTCTTTTTCCATAGGTATAGATAGTTGGAAGCATCTGTCTCAAATTAAAAACATTGGCGTTGTAATGTTGCAGGAACGTCTGTCTAGTTTAATATCCTATTGAAAATCGGAGTAAAATCTAGTGCTCCAGAAGTTTGGTTGCATTGTTAGTTGTTGCTGCACCTGAAATGTAATGGACACCATGGATGTAATTGATTATATACTTTGACGAATAAGCTTGGAAGAGAAAAGGAGCCATGAGTTCATGTGAATTTTCCTGTTCGTATCTGAAAATTCCTCTGTCTTGGGGCTTTTGTTTTAACAGGTCAATTAGACTTTTCTAGAGACGTTTGATAGGAAGGCAATAATATAATTTCTCTAGATGTCGAAGTGAAAAAAATGTAGTGCTTCTGATTGAGGAGGAGCTGACTGTAGAGATAGAGGGTCTTGGGTGGGTGGTTATCTCTGACCAACCAGCACCCTCACCCTGGACCCACAGGCTTGAGGATGATGCTCAGTGTGGTGAATCAACCCGTAAGCTGCTGCTGATTTTTTGTATCTAAAGGATCATTTTGTTGTTAAACCGGCGGCAAATATCTGTTGTGGGATGTCGCGTGTTCCAGGGAAGCACGTGTGGTCTGAAGCGGAAGGGGGTGAGGGATGGGGAAGGGAATAAGGCAGAGCGGTTGGTGTGAGCCTTTGGTCAAGGCCTCACTTGGCTGTTCCCATGGCAACCGAGCTCAGCGCTCTCCTTAGGCAGCTGCTGATTGCACTTTGAATTTTATTTGCATTCGCGATGAGGGCGGAGTATGAAAGGACTGAGGTGAAGAATTAAAAAAGCAATAGGAGGATAAAAGACCTTTCAATCAGTGTTCCTTAGAAGCTTTAATTGAAAAAGTAGAAGGAGAGGAAGGGAAAGAAACAGAGGTGGGAAATTGTGGTAAAATTTTATAAACTTTTACAAAATTTGTTTAATGGGCGAATGACTGTTTCCAGAGATATTGAAAGGATTGCTAGCATCCCCATGAACTCCTTACATTTCATAGCTTTATACCATGTAAAAAGTAGAAGATTTCTTCCTAATAGGGAGGGCTACTGTGCTTCAGTGTAAAAAAGAAAGAAAATCTATCAAGACTTTAAGTGAAGGATTTACGTGATGTTAAAACACTGTGGATTTTTCAGGCCTGACTTGTACTTTTCACAAGGCTGCTCTGAAAGTGCCCGTCACCCTGGCTTTTTGGTCTGTTTTATTGTGTCTTGTATTATTTTTATGCATCCTCAGGGACTTTTGTGTAATAAATACACGTCCCGTGAATACTACATGTTTGTGTGTGTATAATACGTATGCGTATATTACAGCTGTGTAAAGAGGAGGAGGCTACCTCTGAAATTCAGAAGCAATGCCAGCTTACAAAAGTCTTCTCTTCTGCCCTCAGTAACTGATTTGCAACCCAGTCACATTTCTGATGTCATTGAAACAAAAAGCAAAATTTGGCATTTCAGATATGCTTTGGAGTAGGTGATTGTGAACTTTTTAACGTTCCTTCTAATAAAATAAAACTTTGTAAGAGTCTGAGAGCAAGCAAACAGTCCCTTGCTTTCTAAGAAAAGGGGAATATGTTGGTAGGAGTAGGATTCACGAAGCAGAGTTTAGCCATTGCTTTCAGTAGAATTAAGTTTTCTGTATCAATCTTCGTCTTCCAAGTGCTGTAGCCCAGTCATGAAAAACTGCATTTTTCATGACAATCGATATTTTGTGTGATATCATTAATAGCTCCAAGTTAAACCACTGTAAAAGTTGCAATAGAGTATCATACTACAGCTAGTTAATATATTTATTATTACTGAGCTGGTACAGGATTTGTCATGTCCAGATACAGAAACCTGACTCTAAACAGCTTTGTTGTCTAATTTCTGTTTCTGCTTTCGTCTATCCAGTCTCTTTCTAGCCAAATAAGAAGGAAGAGCTGGTTTTAGATAGCAGCTTTCACCTGGCTGAAGATATGGGTGTTTTGCTCAAGTGGTCATGGTTAACAGGTATTCCTTGTGTCTGGTTCATTGCAGCAAAATGTTGAGCTTATTTGCCAGCTGGTGGAAATATTCTTTGGAATAATGTAATGGCAAGGGAGACATAGGCTAGTGGAAATAAACATACCTAAGTATCTAATGTGTAGGTAAGTATACATGAAATTAGTTCTACAGAGCTTTTGGAAACTTTGAAATTGCTTACGTTCAAAATTAGAAGTCATGTGTTTCCCTATTAGCTGTTAAAATGAGAGGTGTATAAATATGAAAAACAAGTTCCCAGTATTAAATCCTCACGCCTGAAAAGAGGTCCGTGTAAGGACTGAACAAAGCAAAACAAAATACATAGCTTTCCGCTCAGAGATGTTTATGTCTTTTAACAGACAGTTCTAAAGTAAAATGGTTCACCTTTAGAAATACTTTCTTTTAAAAATTGTTTAAGGTTTAAGTCAGCCTCTGTCTTCTACGACAAACTACCAGAGCTTTTCAGGAAACTTGATTTGGCACAGACATCCCACCTATTGAATGCCTCGTTCCCTCCTCCAGTAGTAGTTGGAGTTTTGATGCTGCAAGATTTAATATTTTTTATTGAACCACTAGCCTGTCTATTATGTCAAAAGATGATTCAAACTTTTAAAGGATACTCAGCAGGGAACACTGAAGAAAATAGATATTGAGAAGATAAGTGAGAAAAAACTGCAGAGGGTATCATTTGTCACTGCTGAAACTCATTACTGATGTGAAAGAGATCTGGGAAGAGCTGAGCTTTTCTACTAGAAAATGTCAGAATCATGTTTAAGTGAGATTTGTAACAATACCCGTGATGAAAATGAACGTTTACCGCTACTGTGTGGTGGTAAATGTGGTGCTACAAGGAGCCAGGGTACAAATACACCCAGAGCAGTGACCATTGCCTCCCCACTCTGATCCTTTCAGGTATGAGATGTTCATCTTGCATGGATGGATGTCAGCTCTGCAGTGGAGCACCTTCTCCTTCGGCTCCAACCTTTGTCTTTTCTGCTATTTTCATCACCCTCTTTGTGTTCCCTCCTCCTCTCTCCCATGTTTTCTGCCCTTTCTTAAATGCCCATTCCCTCCTGTTGGAGAATTATAACAGGCCACCTTGAAAATATTTTGCATTTATAAGGATGGTGTCTGTTGTTCTTCGTACCCATCAGAGGATATTGACAGTCAAGCAAGTGCCCAGGACTGTATTTTCTGCATTGTACTTGCCAAATTAAATAATGGGACTACGTATGTATTTTTATATACGGTTCCTCCCCGTTGTGCCACACAAATCACACAGAGTGGTAGATCCTGGCAATATAAGTTTCATCAATGTGAAAAAAATTTAGTAAGGAGAAGTTCTCAGGTGTTAAATTCCAACAAATAGATATAGTTTACTGTCATTTTTCAGGCTAGGAAATATACTGAGAAACTGCCATGTCAAGGAAACAAGTTCAGCTCAGCTGTACAAGTCTCATGAAGTATGAAATAGTCTCATGAAAGTAATCTGAATTTTTCGCCTGTGTTTTTCTTCTAAATCAATGTTGTAGAGGAAAATGACCCTAGATTGGTAGCGTCTGTGAAGTGTTCTGATTGTAGAAAACAACTTCTGCATACTAAACTAATGTGACTGCCAGTTAAGCTAAAGAATAAACATAGATTGCCTTAAAAATAAGGCATTTGGATGAATGTTTCCCATTCCCGATTAAGGAGTCTTTTAGATGTGTTAATTTCTGAAGCAAACATAGAGGTTTTCTATGCTTTAAATGAATTGAAATTGATGTGGTCTGAATGATTTGAGATGTGCGCTTGCACGCATGAATGTGATAAAAAATAACCACGCAGAGCACATAAATGCTTGAGTAATGCATGTCGTAATTGTAACGTCTAGCTTTAGCACTCGCAAAACGATGGCAATATACATGGACGGAGGGACATATTTTTAAATCCACGGCCAAAATGGACTGCAGTCAAATTTGAGCTAGCTAAAGCATTTGGAAAAAGTTCAGGTAGTTGGCGAGCCAGGAGCTGGCGGGTAATGAAAGCAGGATACAGTCCCATCTTCTTCTGGGCGTGGGGATGTTGCTGTGCTTGGATTTTATTGAAATTTTGGATAATATATATGTTTACTTGGTTTTATTCCTCTCGTACACCACCACCCCCTGCATCCCCAAATTCTGTTTTTAAAAGAAAAATACTTGTTTGTCATTCTGGCAAGGAGTCTGTCGCATATTTCACGTCACGGTGGGTGTGGTGTGCCGGTGGAAAATTGCATTCTGATGAGAGTTGGTACGTGTTGGCTTGGCAACGGGGTTTTTTAATTTAATTTCTCCCATCCTAGATGTTACGAGAATATATAATCTAGATGCCCCTACTCCTAGGAAATAATTTATTCTGAAAAGTGAATGTTTCTCATGTGCTGTAAATGTGGGACGTTTTGATAAATCACTGCATCTGATGAACAAGGTTCTCTGACATCTGCGAGTCACTGGCGAGCCCCAGTCCTAGAGGTCACTGCTTCCAACACCTTTTCTTTAACATTTAAATTTATTTTTTCTTCTCCTTAAGCTGGCAAATGTGATATAGCAGGGAACAAATGCCTCTGTCAGCGTGGCCTGCACTTCAGTTGTAATGGATTGACTGGCCAACAACCATTCTCACAATTGGCTATTTTTGTGGGTTTTGCACACACGAGCCAATAGAGCACTCATAACTAATATTTATTTACAATGTTTTTTCTCGGTTTCTTTTTCACACCCCCCCCCCTTTCTTTTAAATAAGCTAAAAATCAGTGCAGCTTTCTGAGGTTTGGTTTTTTTGAAGGGATGCAATATCTCTGTTGTTTGCTCTCTCTGTGATGATGCTGCCATAGTTCTTGTGGTCAATCATCAGTCGGTGTTGCCCACAGAGAAGATTCTGCTCCTCGAGTGGGACAGTTTAGTCCATTTCATGTCTCTTGGGCTGTCATTGCCATCTGACTTTTCCTTGGTGGAGCTAACAGCAAGTCAGCTTCTGTAAAGGCTGGGAAATTTGGGGCACCCTGCTTAATTTTCTTATAAATCTGAGAATATTGATTCCTCGAAAACCTCTCTACCGATGCTTTTCTGTTTCTCTCAACCTGCTGAAGTTGTTTAGATGTGTGGGTCTCTCAAAATGTTCTCTTTACAAGTCCTGGAGAGAGATGCTGTGAAGCGGTAGTACATGGCAGTACCTTGCAATCGTTTAAGGAATCACTGTAAAAATAATGAAGATTGATTTGCTGCTTATTTTGTAGGCTTTTTTCCTAAATACATCCGGGTAGGGACACGCCTGAGCCACTATCAGGTAGGCTTAGTAGTTCTTTGATCTTTCTAGTAAGTGTTTGGGGTAAGGCAACTTTCCCCTGGGAAAAATGGTACCAAAGAAATAGAGGGCAGACAAAAGCATAGTGGATTGTTTTTTACCAATTCCGTAACAGCACGGAGTTCCATTGCTTATAGTGGGTTTGAATTTGACCCAATTTTTCCACTCAGAACAAATTAATTCTTGCTGATGGGAATTACACTGACACTTTTTTCCTGTTATATCTGAAAATGGAGCTGTTGTGTGTGCTCCAGCAGAACATGTTTGGAAATACTTATGCAGATCCACAGTGGGTGTTTTTTTCCTCAAAGTAACCAGACAGGCTAACGTGGTGACCAGATGTAGAATATTTGCCTTCCTATTTCTATTTTCAGTGGTTTTTTTGGATCAGTATCTTCAAATTTTTGGGTTGCCCCTTATCCCCGATGAATGCCCGGAACATTATTTCTGGCTTATTGTGGGGTGGTCCTGGTTCAGTCTTTCCCACTGTAGCAGTTTCAGACTATATAAAGAAATAGTTACTGATCCCTTTAACTTTTCTTTTTTTCACCTGCACTCTCTCATTAAATGTAGACAAGGGTTGGAGTTTGCTCGTTGTCATTTTTGTGTTTTTCATGTTGTCGATAGCAGAGCTTTTAGATATATTTGTTTTGTTTGGATATGAAACAATAGTGATTAATGAAATCTTAAAATATCTAGGGGAGGTCAGTTGTCTCCCATGTAACTCTAAGTTCAATATCTGCTATCACTGTCTTGTGGATTTTTAGTTGAGTTGGGTTTGGGGGGTGCAGGGGTGTTGTGGTTTGGTTGTTGTTGTTTAAAACAAACACCCCAAACAAACCAACCAAACCAAAACCTGGAATAACACAAAGAAGTGAGCCCTCCTGGGCAATTCCTTGTAAGTATTACTCTCTCTGGCGATCTAAAAAATGGCAAAATATTGGTTAAACATCACATCCTGTTGCGTACTTGTTTTGATTTCATAATGTCATCTACCCTAAATTGAATCATACATATTTGTCTTTAAAAATCTACGTAAAATATCACCACAGGATTCTTTATATTGCTGAATCTGAAGATTGTATATCTGGGTTTTTTGCGCCTGGATTTTAGAGGGACATCTCATTTACGTTTGGAAGGCAGATTATGAGACTGTGGCATAGAAAACATGTTGTTGGGTACTAGGACAGAGTGTAAGGTTTTTGTTTGTCAAAGACTAACAAAAAGGAGATAAGTTACATTTTCTCACAGGTCACGAGAGGGTAAGATTAAATACATTAATTACAATGGTAGTGATGTGCATTTATTATACCTTATCTCACTTGAGTGCCATATCATTTGTCCTTAAGAAGAGCGAGAAAATGTAATTCCTTTCCTTTAGGATGCTTGCTGGATATGTGGTCCATATACCTTCTCATCAGTCTACTAAAGGCATCTTGGATGATATGGGATTTCATGCCTGCGTGCAATTAGACTTCTTGGTTTGGCTGCTGAAAATAAGAGATTAAAAGAATAAAATAAAACTTTATTCCAGCAGACGAGAAGTGTCTGCTCTACCCGAAGCAAAATGGTTTGTCTGAAGTTTTTGTAAGCAGCAGCAAGGGAGGCGAGAGTCCAGATTCGCACAATTCCTAAGGGAGGAGATTTTCTTCTTTTCCACGATAGCTGAGTGATTCATGCACACAGTCGGGATACGGGAGGCACAAGTTCTTCTCTGCCAAGAAGGATTTCAAGTTATATCTCTGATAATCGCTGTGCCGTAAGGACAGAGTGTCTGATGGGAGAATGGCAGGACCCCCGCGTTCCAGACCTTGTTCCGTGGGGTGTTTGCCAGCCTGTGCCAAGTGAAATGGTCGGAGAGCAGTCTGAGGCATCACCACCCAGTGTATTCCTGTCCCTTGGGCTGGGGCACATCAGGTGGTGGTCAGAAGAAAGGTGGGGTCTTCATCACCCACGTACTGAATCATCACTTCAATTGCTTAGGTGTGTAGGCATTGCTCACAGGTGGGGAGTCTCTCCAAGTAAGCAGGGCAACAAAAATTGTGTTTTCCAGCAAGCTGTTTATTAATGAAACACAAATACCCTGGTACTGCAGGCCCTCAGTGAATATCCGCGTTCTGGTTGCAAAGGGCTGTATGGCATAAAGGAGAAGTAATTTAGCACTGTGGCAGAGCACGTGGGGAAAGACAGGAGTTCATGAGCACAGGTTCAGGTGAACCAATTTAATATTGTAATGTGAAGGCGTCAGCAGCCGTCTGGGTGAAAAGCTGCTGACCTTTGCTTGCAGAGACAATTACTGGTAAGGGTTACGCAGGGGTCCTGTCTTGAGTCTTCCAAAACACTGTGCTGGGGGGTTTATCCGTCCTGCCTGGAACAACTCCAGTGGGTAGTGGTAGATTTCCCCAAAAGATGATGGACCTGAATTGCTAAAACTCACAATACCATGGTTATGGACTATAATAGCCCTTCTTTTAATGTTATATTATAAATACGTGGCATGCAAAGTAAACATAATACTGCGTTGTGCCTGCATTGGACTGGTTGGTATTTTTTTTCCCCCTGTAATTTAGATTGCTTTGGGTTATGTGCTAGTTTAGCTCAATTTGTAAGACCTGGTCTGTAGTTTGTTTAAATTGCCATAATTTATAGCGTTTCTGGTAGTGACCCCTTCCTGTTCGTACCAGCTTGGAAAACCAAGTGGTATTGTACACGGAAGTTATGGGCTAAAAAAAGGGAAAATGTAGAAAGGTGGAGTTCTGCTTCGCTGGTTTTTAAATGAATGTGGAAAGCAGCATGGCGATGTGTAACTAATGGCAAAACTGGACAAAAAGTGATGTTTTCCAGCCTCTCCTCCTCTGTCCCACGTCTGCCAGGCTGCCTGTCCTCACCTGAAGGTTTCTCATTCACAGAACTGCTCATCCTCTTTATTTCAGCCGCAGGGAAGTGGTCATAGCCTGTATTCTAAACCGGTTGCCCTACTAATTTTACCGTTCTTCACGTGAGCAGCATTCTCCATACAGTGTATTGTTTTGTCTAATCTATTTTTCGTAACAGCAGCACTGTTAACAATTCCCTTTGCGGCTGTATCTATTAAAAGTAAAACAACGGGCATCAGTCCGCTGAAGCAGTGTTATGTGCTATAGCCTTTTCTTCGTGAAAGGAGGAAACTGTTCCCGAAGAACAGTGGTCCCTGAGCCCATGCCAACCCCTATTAACAGCAAAAAGCCGTATTCTGCAGCCAGAGGAGTTTCTATTTCTGTTGTACTCCTAGGTATAAAAATATTGCATGTGAAGAAAGCTGCCCTTTAGCTGGGGGAAACACAAAATACAGCGACATCTCGGTATCTGCGTGATTACAAGGCGATAGGATATGGTCGATTGGGGATTATATTGCAGAACTAACCATGGCCTGAACAGCTGAGTCAGATCCTAGAAAATATGATCTGTGAGGATGGCTTGAGGTCTGCAGCCCTCTGAAAACTCCTCCCGCCTTCTAAGAGCTTTTGTGGAACATTTCATTGCTGTTCCCCGGTGAAATCTACAAATCCGGCTTTTGGTGGGAGGTGTGGAGACCTTCCCAAGAATCTGTCTGTGGGAATACAAGGGTACTGAGCCCCCAGGTTCCTCTGTGGAAGCTCATGTAGAGGACTTGACTGCGAATCACATTGTAGAGGGAGGAATATCCGTATAGCTGATTGTCTTTACGGCAGACGCCGAAAGTGAAGTTAACACACAAGTTTCATGGTGAAAATGTGAAAATCTCGGGGTGCCTTAAGTACCAATTGGCACCAAGCATGCTGAAAATCATGAGGTGATGGGAGGAAAGTGTTTATTCCTGGAAGAAATTGTTGAGGCTTGTTAAATTAAAGGGAAAATTGCTTTAAGGAGGGCTTTTTACTGCATTTTCAGGACTCTGTCCTTTTTTTCAAATACTTGAAGACTGAGAACAGGGCTGGGGTTTTTGTTGGTTTTGTTTTTTTTTATTTCATGTTTTAAATATTCTACAAATTTCTGTTGTTCACAGATCTTAGAGATCCGTGAAGATGCTAGGCTTACTTTTTGTCATTTTTCTATTTAACATCCCTGGATTTTAACACTGTTTGGTTTTGGCTCTAGAAATGGCAGTGATACTGAGAATAAGAGGATTTTTTTTTTTTTAATTTTTTTTTTTTTTTCTCCTTGCTCTGTCTCCTCTTTTATTTCTTACTTTGGGAAGTGTGGTAATTTTACTGTCATTATATGTGTTTCAAACTTCTGTGCAAATCATCTTATTCTGTGGTATTTGACATTGCTCATCTGCCTTTGTCCAAAATGAAAGCTGCATTAATTCAAATGTCAATTTCAGGCTAGAAAAGACTTTAATTTTCTATTGTGGGGACAAAACCACTGGGTTTTGGGTCATCTCTTGCACTGATACTAAATGTGCGCCTGTGTTAATTGAAGCTTTGCAAAGCACTGACCTTAGACTTAAAGACTTAGAAATATGAGCAGCTTCTGTAAATGATGGAGGTTATGTTCTTAAAGTTAAAGCCTGTCTTTTTCTCTTGGTTTTGCATTTTAGCCCATGCAGGTTGTCCCAGGATATTGCCATGCACAAGAAGCTGGAGGTGGTCATGGGATATTTTCCATGTATACATACAGATTTGTGTGTATGGCTGCTGCAAATAGGAAAATGCTTCGTTGAATTCCTCAGAATAATTTCTGGCGTATCAACTACTTTCCTGTTAAAAATAGGCTGGTATCAAGGGGGAGAGGATTGGAGAAAAATGCAGGTGAATTAACAGTGCCAAAGCAGTCTGAAACTCCCCTGCTAACCAAGGGAAATAATTGATCGTATGGCACTTGAAGAACGGCAGAGTATACCTGACTCTCCGCTCACTCATTCGTAGGCGAAGATCAGGCATAACTCTTGGAAAAGTCAGACAACTTCACCCCTTCCAGAACCGGTGAAATGAGATCAGGGCTATTTGCTGAGGTCATGCCTCCCGTTTTATATAAGTTCTGCAGAAACGGGCTTATAGCCAATGGAGTCATGTATTATGATTATGCATGTTCATGCATTACGGTGCATTTTGAAATTATTTACTCTTGGCAGCTAGTCAGGTGACATTATGTTTCTGAAAGCTGTCCTCCTGCCTTTTGTCAGTGGACGTCCTCGTGCAGCGCACCGATGAGACAGGTGCCATAGGAGAGGTGGGCAGCGTCTGCTCTTGGATCAGGCCGGCCCAATGGCAGAAAAACTGCGTAGGCGTTACTACAACACCCTTGGCGCTGCCCACGTTACTGAGAAAATTGTGCTTTATTCGATCCGAAAGAAGCCGTTTTGAAACTTCAGCATTTTTTTCTATCGCGCGTGCAGGATTCAAACAGCAGGCTTTGGTGTTTAGAGTCACGATTTGTGTATATATGGATTAGCCTGTTACTGCTGCGTTTCCCGTGCCACTTACATGTATCTGGGCCAGCCTTTTACTGCCTACCTATCTACTGGGTGGGAAAACAAACTTGTGTTTTGCAACTCCAGCTTTTCAGGTATGCTGCTTCATCTCTTACATACTTCAGATATTGTGGCAAAACAGGAATAACTAAACTTCCTTTCATAAAGTATTTGACATTCCTGAATTTTTTTTTTTTTTTTTTTGGTGTAAATTCTTTCATATTTTTTGCCTCTTTGTCTGCTCTGGCTTGATACCCATAGTACTGCAGCTCTCTGGTTTAGTGCCGGTTCCAAGGCAGCCCTGCGAGCTGAATGATGGTGGGTCCTTTTTTCCATACGGGTGCAGAACTTGGTACTGGAGCTAAATGCAGAGTTGTGATGCCCCGGAGGCATTTGACAGCTGAACCAAGCGTTGCCTGAGTTTTGTGCCTCCCCTGTGATGTTGAATTGAAAAATAAAGCTGAAGGGAATGACACTGTTTGCAACGCACAGCCAGGAGCTCTCGGTATAGACAATAAACCTGGTTCCCCTCTCCTTCACATCTGTAGTGACAGACAAACTCGCTTGAAACTCATGAGGTCATACCAGTGCAAAATAAGAAAATGTGGTAAGAAGGCAAAATTGTGTAGTTGGAGTTAATAGTTTTGTTGTAGGGAGTTACTGTGTCAGTGCATTTCATGGAAGAGCTGGAGAAAGGGGAGAAAATCATGTCAGTTGCTACATGAAATGCTGCACCCACAGCATTGACCGCAATGGGGGAATGAAGTTTCTGGTATCTGAAGTGGGCGCTGGTGCTTGGTTCCAATAGGAATCAAAAGTTTTAAGAGAGCCAGGAAGAAAAATGCGACTTGCATTTGAGGGAAGGGTGGGTAGGCGACTCGGTGGATGAAGAGCTTCGCTCCACGTGATGCTCCTGCACGAGGCGCCGCAGCCCTGTGCTGCACGGGCTCTGCAAAAGTCCTTCTGCTCCAGTTTCAGAAGCCGAGACCATTTGTTTTTTCCTCCCCGCGTGATTCTGGGCTTGTTGCTGACAGATACAGTTCTAAAACGTTACTTAAAGGGAAGCTTTGCTTCTGATTCTGAGCAGGATTTGCGTCACTTGGTTTCTTGTAGTCGGTTGGGTGTGCGTCTTTCGTTGGACGCGTGTCTCTTCGTTGTCGCAGATGGGTTTTAAATCTCCTGGCAATCCTGCTTTACCGTGATGTGCATGGTTTAGATCAACTGCTGCTTCCAATTAAGCTTAAGTGTTTAGTATCACCCAAATGCTCCTTATTGAAAATGTATTTTTTCCATTTCAGAGCTATGCAAATTTCTCTTTCTGTGACATTGGGAAAAGTCAAGGGAAAAGAAAAGGTGCGTTACCTTCTTCTCCTGGCATCTCTCGCAGCCATTAAATTCAAAGCAATCTCAGTAAAAGGTTGCAACTGGCACCAGAAGAACACTACACCGTTATTATTCTTGGAGTAAGAAAGCAAAAATAGCCGTTCAGACTTCGGCACGTTTTGTCTTCTCTCTGGCTGCTGCCAAGCCCTGCTGGGGCTTTGTCCGTGACACACATCACGTTGATTTTTTGCCCTTTTAAGGGACACGTTTGTCAATGCGTTGGCCACCTACTGCTTCAGCTGTGGCCGTGTCGCTGGCCTCCTCGCTCCATCTTCTGCTCTCGCCCATTATTCCCGCCTCCTCCGCTGTGGTGTCTACACGGATTTATTACTTCCCGAAGGCAAATCTCTACTGCCTCATCACTTACTGGCCAACATTTAACACTCTCCTCTATGACCTCAAGGCTGGGATTACATCCCTTTACTCTTCATATTCCTTCACTGTTGTTCCTTGCGAAAACCTGTTGGTTCTCTTTTTTGCTATACCCATGCCTTCCACTAGTACTGTTTTAATATTTCTGTATTCACTCTGTAAGCATGGTACCGTCAACCCTTTTTAAACGTGTTCTGGGTTTCACCATCTTACATGGGTTTCAGTGAATACGTAGCTTATCCAAGGTTGTTAGAACCAATCGAGCTGCACATCACATATGAAGCCACATTGAGGACGTTTGTAACAGGAGCTGCAATGCTGGATTCGCTGTTGCTGGTACCAGATACCAGTCTAAGTATGTGCCTTCCTCCAAAATGCCTGATCGTGTTTATTTCCCAGGAAATGCATGAGTTTCCTGCCCCCCCCCCCTTTAATACCTTACAAGTTCCCTACAGTTAAACGCTGTATTTATAATTTTCCTTGTGAAATGATTACTCCTTTATTGGATGCTTACATTACATTCCCCACATCTGCTGGCATTTTGCGATATCCACCAAGACTTTGCCTCCCACCTACAGCTCTGTTCCATTCCTCTCATTCACTCTCCATCACATACAGGCCCATGTCTCAGTTTCGTGGCACGTGCCCCCATCCCTCAGCATCAGCCATGCTCTGCTCAGGGGTCACTGTATATCTGGAACTCTTTGTCACTTAATTCTGTTGTTGTAGGAAGCGTGGCCTTGCCCTTCAAATCTTTCCTCTTCATAAAGCTTAGTTATGTTGGGGTCGGAACGTACAGCGCTTTCAATGGCACGTTAATGCGCAAAACAAACAATGAAAAGCTGCAACAAAAGACTTTGGTTTTGGTCTTTGTGCGTGTTTTAGCTTGGCACAGAAAACAATTTCCTTGCTTTGCTTTCTGACCTTGGGCAAGTAATTCCCCTTGGCACATCTGGGTTTTTTTTTTTTCTTATGTGAAATAGAGATGAAGATGCTGAGCTTCTTTGCAAAGCGTTTTCAGAGCTACAAATAAAAAAGTGTTCTATAAAAGGTAGCTGATATTTTTATTCTTATCATTATTGTTATTCTGTGTGTCAGTCAGCGAAATAAGCACAGTGTCTATTCTTAGCAAATAATAACGGTGATAGTTGTTTTGACTGGCCTGAGGTTTTCTTGAGCGGCTAAGTCGCTAATGGAACTCGTGTTCTGAACTCCTACAGACTTCTGTTTTTTCACACCCATGTATTTTTTTGCAACTGCTGTACTGTGTTCCTTGCTTGCTTTTATTCTCATACAAAGCTCTCTTATCTCGATGTAGAGTCTGTTTCCCTCTTTCATGGAAAATGCAAGATCTGGCCTTAGTATTGTTTGCTCTTCAAATTGCTCTGTTCAATTCACTTGTCTAGTAGAATTGCCTCTTTTTTTCATTTCTTTTTTTTTTTTAATGAAAAAGAACGGAATTAAATGTGTGCCTTTTTTGGCTTATGAAAATACTTTTCTCTCCTCACAATGCCACATTAAAGGAAAAAAAAAAAAGTTGCTCTACTGTCCTGTTAGCAGAACATTCCCTGAATGTTTGCTCTTTGCACTGTAGGAAAGAAAGCTCTCCAAGCTCTCCCAGATTGCTGTTCACACATTTCTTTTGGGGGGGGATGGTCTTATTTTGAGCAGTATTGTTCAGTAATATCTATGCTTGGGAGAATGCCAAGCCCATCCAGGGCAGCGCAGGCAGCTCTTTCCATTGTAGGGCTTCCAATTAAACTAATGTTACCAGCTGTGTGTTCTTTTGTCTGCCCTGGACGAGGTTGTGGTGCTGTGCCTCATTCTGCATCTCTCCAGCACAGCCTGTTGTCTCCAATATTAATAGTTTGGGCAGGAATGGGGAGCTGTGAAACGTGCACGTTCAGAAAAGAGAGGGGATGTAAAGGAACTTCTGGCAATGTCAATTATGCTAGGAAGCAGCCCTTCTAACCTTGGAGAAATGGTGGGGGGGGAACACAAATATAATAATTTGTATTTAGATCGTGCAAATGCGTTTTAGAAAGTTGTCAAGTATTGTAATCGTCAAAGCAGAAGAGAAAATCAGATTACTCGTCCAAAATCAGTCATGCAACAGAGGCAGGACCGGGATATGAGCCTTTGAATTCTCAGTCCGGTGACAAGTCCTCTAGGTCTTGGTGTTCCTTCACATTAGAGGAGATGGGGCAAAGTAGGTGGGGAAAAGCAATTTGAAGAGATGGAGGAGGAAACACGAAGAGGGAGAGCAAGTAGCGTTGCCTGGCTGGAGCAGATCCTAAGGAGAGAGGGAGAACAGACAATGGAGGGATGACATTCTGAGGGTGCCAGTGCTCGGAGAAGCAGATAGGAAGGTGGAGTTAGATCCGAGAGAGAAACGCTGGAAGGGAAAATTGCCTGACAATCCGACTGATAGGTGGCAAGGAAAGTGTCATTTTTGTCAAATGGCATCAAGTTCAGTGTTTTGTTCTCTTAACCAGAATGTTGTCCTGGCTTGTTTTGAGCAAGTCCATAGAATGAGAATTGTTGATGCTCATGGTTTAAAGAGCTTTTGTTGTTGATGGTTTTTTTCCCCCAGCACTTTTACACAGACTTTCAGAGAACACAGAACTAGAGTAAATCCCTATGATTTTATCAGGATGTTGTCTTTTGATAAAATGGTCTTTAATTTTATATTAAGCTACTCAAGTCTTTTTGTTTCCATATAATTGGTGCTATGCAGCAATTGTCTGCTCTGCAGCAGGCAAGCTAGCTATTTAAAAGGGTATCAGATACTATGTTCTGCTTAATAACTTCTCAAATAGTGCTGGTTAGGAAAATTAAACGATTCAGCAACAGTGCAAGGGCAAAGATGAACAAAGGAAGGCATGGAGGAAGCTGCACTCTATATTAAAGTAATATATGCTTTGTCATTAAATAGGTAATTGAGTGTAATCTACCAACGGTTACACATGAAATGGAAAGTTTTCATTTTGCTGAATGGATGAATGGAAATTGCTCATGCAACACTTTGAGCAAGGATGCTTGGCAGTCGGTGAGATTTGGTGTGTCAGGGAGGGATCAGCACACACAAAAAGGAGGATTTTGGAGTCATTCTTGGAATCCAGGCCCAGGTTTCCTTGCATTCCTTGTTTTCTGGTGAGCTACGTTAACTTTGCAGATGGGCGTCCCTGTTGGGATGCCAGGATCCTAGAGGTCCGTTTTGTGATGCATCCCTTTCTCCAAGAATATCACTGCCTGGATTTAATTGATTTAACCCCTTTCTTTCCCTCCCCTTCACCCGTTAGCACTCATATCAAACCTTTCTACGACAGTGCTGGCTGGCACAGCCTCTTCTTTCCTTTTTCTGCCTCTCAACCACAGATATCCTGAGAAGCTGTGGCACTTTATTGGGACTGTAGTCATGTTCACGTGCTAGAGGAGATGGCAGCTGAGTACGTTCTTCGTCTGAAGATGTGTGGATGTGTAACTTCTTTAAAATGTTGGGGGGGTTTCTAATGTTTTTCAAAGCAGTTCAGGCTTCTTGAAGGGCCAGGAGTTATCACTCCTCTGAGACAAAGCATGGGCGCAATTGGTGCATACCGGGGTGAAAACAGATTTGAAAACTATAAATACAAGAAGTTGTAGAGCTGTTCCTCCACCTGATATGATAATGTGGCAAGACACGTGCCCTCTGCATAGAACTGAGGAGCTGCAGGTTGACTTGCAGGAAAAAAATAAGTAATTCTGGGCTTTTGCCCAAAAAGAAAACTTGCAGATCCTTCCATTTGGTAGCATTTGCAAGCTCTGCTTCTTTGAAGCTCTCTCCTATTGCATCCTTTTGTGTATAAATCTTGCCCCGCTCCGAACTTGTGAGGCTGCTAGTTTATTTTTTCAGGGTTCAGATGAATTATTAAATTTTAATGTGATGGATTTAACATTACCATAATCGGCAAAGCCTGTACGTGGGAAGAAATCTGACCCAGAAAAGACTTGCAAAATGCTTTTCAATAAAAACATCTAAAAGTGGTCGTGGTGTTTTGTGCAACAGAGATGCAAATGTGCTCTCTGGTAATATTTTTTACACTGAGATATCAGAAGTTTGGATTATTTTTTCCCAAACAAAGAAATCCCAAGGCTTAGGAAGCACAGCTGTTAAGACTCAAACATAAGTTTGTTTTACGGTCAGAACAAACTAAAATCCCTCAAAGGTTAATTACAAGTGAATTTAAAATACTGTTAGCAGCCTGAGTTGTGTATAATGTAGTGGAGGGGAGGGGGAGATTGGCTGATGTTTACACTGAAGTTGTAAATGAAGTGGCTTTCTATAACCTTATCAAGAAAAGGATCAGGATAGAGTCTGTTATCTGCACTGCAGAGGAGAATATTCTTTAAAATCCAGTCAATAATATTTCCCCCTCATCTTACCCTTATTTCCTTTTGAACAGATTTCCGGATATATTAAAAATGCGCTCTCACTCATCTTGCAATAATTCAATTCTAAGTCTGGGATGAACCATTGTGTTATGAAGGAAAAATAATTTGCAAGAGCAGAAATGCTATCCAAAAGTGGCTAAAAAGATTTATTGAAAATTTGAAGGCAGACTCACTTGATCATGGGTCTTACAATCCCATTTTATCCTTACTTCTTGCATCTTAGATTATGAACACCAAGCTAAAAGACCTATAGTTTATCTGTTTAAACTTCTTGTAAGTTTTCATGGCTTTTTTTTTTTTTTTTTTTTTAATTTTTTTTTTATTTTTTTTTTTTTTTTTTTTTTTTTTTTTTTTAAATGTGAGTAGATTATCTTTCTGCAATGAATTCATGGATGTTTTGGGAATGTTATTTAAAGACAAAGACTAAAAAAAAAATTGATTGTGGTTAGCATGGCCAGTTGATGAGGAGGATATTTTCACAGCTATATAGAAGTTCTGATTGCCTAATGTCCATTTGTAGGTGCTCAAGTCACCTGGTGTTTTATTTTGCCCCTTGAATCCGCTGTTCATCCTGATTTGCTTGTGGATTAGTACAAGTAGGGTGATGGAAAGGATGATGAAGTTCCAGGCTGTCTCCAGAGAAGGAGGCTCCACAGCCTCTCTGGGCAGCCTGTTCCAGGGCTCTGGTCCCTCAAAGTACAGAAGTTTCTCTTTGTATTCAGATGGAACTCCTGTGTTTCAGTCTGTGCCCATTGCCCCTCATCCTCTGGTTGGGCACCACTGAAAAGAGTCTGGTCCATCCTCTTGACACCTACCCTGGCGTCATTTATGAGCATTGATAAGATTTCCTCTCAACCTTCTCTTCTCCAGGCTGAACAACCCCAGCTCTCTCAGTCTTTCCTCATCAGGAAGATGCTCCAGACCCCCGACCATCTTTGCAGCTCTCTGCTGGACTCCCTCCGCTAATTCCTGGTGCTTCTTAAACCGGGGAGCCCAGAACCGGACCCAGTACTCCAAATGTGGCCTCACCAGTGCAGAGGAGAGGGGGAGGATTCACCTCTCTCGATCTGCTCCTCACACTCTTAATGCCCCCCCGGGGACCATTGGCCTCTTGGCCACAGGGCGCATCGCTGGCTCATGGTCACCTGTTTCCAACCAGAACTCCAGGTCCTTCTCTGCAGAGCTGCTTTCCAGCAGGTCACCCCAACCTGTGCTGGTGCCTGGGGTTGTTCCTCCCCAGGTGCAGGACCCTGCACTTGCCCTTGTTGAATTTCATCAGGTTCTTCTCTGGTCAGCCCTTCGTCTCAGTTTGGTGTCATCAGCAAACATTCTGAGGGTGCACTTAGTCTCTTCATCCAGGTCATCGATGAACAGGTTAAACAAGACTGTTTTCAAGTTCTTCCTGGCTAAGGAATATATGAATATCATCCGTGGTAATTTGACATATCCTGCAGGCTTTATTTGTATGTGTATATGTTGTAGAAATTATATTTCTGTTCAAAGAATAATCCATTCAGACTGACTTGGAGGCGAACTCAGCAATTCATACACTCATTTTCTAGAAAAGCCTGGTTCTGAGATAACAGCCCTTTCTCCAGCAGCTAACTCTGTGTGTTAAATAGTCTCTAAGCGTACAAGAATAAGGTCCATTTGCGAGGATAATTAAGTGCATATTGACCCAGTCCAGCACATGTAATTCTTACAAGCGTAGCATGGAAAAAAGGGCCACATTGGTAACTTCAGTCCTGAGGCTATTGTAACAACTGTGGTGCAATGTCAAGAGAGAAGATTTTAATCCTTTATTCAGTCTGTTTGCCAGTATTAGCATTCGGCCCTGTGGAGCTAAATGTTCCGTGCTGTTTTCTTCCCCTTCGTGTTTCAATATAACAATTTTCACGAAAAGCATGGGTTTTTTTTTACTTCACAGCGTTATGGAGAATAGTGTACTGGTTATTTTCAGTCTCAAAATGTGGCTGGAAATTTAGACGTTTTCAAGCAATTTTTAATGCATTTTGATTCTGCTATATTTTAAAACTCATATTTGAGAGACTTGGAGGGTCACACTACAGATTTTGTTTGAACAGGTGGCATCAGGACCACATACACTTGCATTTTCATTGAATTAAATGCAGGCTTTTGCAAAATCTAATACAATTTTGTTTATCTATATATACCTATCAAGAATATCTGTTGACATATAGATTGCTACAGGTATTTGTTGATGCATAGATCAATATATTGATAAAAATAGTTTGTTTCTCAAGCAGTAGCATTGTCACTTGGACATGCAACCTAGATAATACAGTACTTAATGCAGGAGAACCATATCAAGAAAGAGATACATCATCTTCCCCAAAAGATAACTTGACGAGCTTTTTGTCTTTGAAGGTGATGATGAAGAATGTAACAAGCAGCATAAAAGATGAATAGCTAATAAGAGTGTTTTGAAATGTTCTGAATATTAGAAGCTTGTGAGATACTGATACTTTTTTTGGTCCATTTATTAATGATGTTTAATACTTTTCTGAGAAAGGATACTTGTGGTTATTGAGAATAAATTACCTTTGACCTGAAGCTCAGAAGTTGGCCCAAAAGCTGAGCTATGCTCGGAGCACATACAGAGGGGAACACACGCTGTAAACGTTCCCATTGAGCTGAATAGTGGTTGCAAAGTAAAACATTACTCACTGTGAGTAAGAGCCATATGATACGAGACAACAGGTCTGGCACTAAAATATGTTTTTGTATTTTTAGGGGAATGTATTCTCACATGTGGGTTTCTGGGTTTTGCTTGCACCTGTTGTGTGCACAGAATATTCCTAAAAAAAAAAGTAATTGCACGGTTTAGTATTAGATATTCGTATGTAAATAGATATTACTCTTTGCCATCCCATTACCTAATTTACATCTGCAAACGCAGGTTAACTGCATGTGTAGTGGCAAATTGAGTAATGCAAAAATGAGCCTTGGGTGTGTTCTGGGGAATTCTGTCACAAACCCATGTTGTTTCTTCTTTGAAGATCTCAAGTCTGTTAGAGACCCAATATAAACACTTAACTCTGCTTTATTTCGCAGGATAATCCTTCAAAATTACAGACCTAATCATTATTAATTCTTTTGATATTTATTGATTGCATTAACATTAATAATGATAAACACCTTTGGTATTAATGTGGATGTCGTTGTCACTGCCTGATGTAACTCAGCCCTCATTAACAGGACTCTTAATTACAAGGTGTTATTTCTTGCATAAACAACTCAATGCCTTTCTTACGGAAGTGAGGGGAGTAAATGTATATAAGCTGCTCACTTAATTTTGAAAATATTTTGCTACTTATAAGACTAGCTTTTAAAAAAAAACAACCTGAAGTTACATAAGATTGTTGTTTACATCTCGTATCTAATAAAACCCAAAAGCAACTCAGATTTTGCTTGGACAAGTTGATGTACATAATCATATTCAGTTGTCTTCAAAAGTTGACAGCGAGCCTGAGCTGCTATTTCTTCGAGTTTTCTCTGTATAATGCAAAGATTCTATTAACGGAGCTGTTGTGCTAGACTTTGAGGAGTGCTTGTCTCCTTGGGTGGTCACGTTAATTCGGCAGCTGGAATCTGTTCTAAATGTTCCTCAGAGGGCCCGGGGTGGGCCGTGTTTCCAAGGGATAAATCATCTCTGGGCAAGGTGGACAGGGCAGCCTTCCAGCTTTCACCACAAGGCAGCTCAACGTGAATAGAGAAGCCTCCTGATTTTGATGAATTTCAGGTCTGAATTACTCGATGTGCAAAATTTTATCCGTATTTCACTTGATTGAGCCTGTTGGGTTTCAGTTTCCAGTGTTACAACAGCAATATAATGGCAGGAAGATGTGCTGGGGAGGGTCAGTTGGACATTGGGAAAAGATTCTTCACCCAGAGGTGCTGGACACTGGAACAGGGTCCCCAGGGAGGGGTCACGGCCCCAACCTGACAGTGTTCAATAGGAGACTGGACAATGTCCTCAGACACACGGTGTGACCTGTGGGGTTGTCAATGCAGGGATGGGAGTTGGACTCCGTGATCCTTGTGGTTCCCTCCCAACTCAGGACATTCATGATTCTATAGGCCCCATGCACTAAACCTGTCTCACCTCGCGTCTCGCTGTGTTTCCTTCCAGCCTGCGACCTGATGAACCAAGGCATCCTGGCCCTCGTCAGCTCCATCGGCTGCACGTCCGCGGGGTCCCTGCAGTCGCTGGCGGACGCCATGCACATCCCTCACCTCTTCATCCAGCGCGCCACGGCGGGAACGCCCAGGAGCGGCTGTGGGCTCACCAGGAGCACCCGCAACGACGACTACACCCTCTCCGTCCGACCCCCCGTCTACTTAAACGACGTCATCTTGAGGGTGGTCACGGAATACGCCTGGCAGAAATTCATTATCTTTTACGATATCGACTACGGTAAGTATTTATTTAGCAGGGTGATCCTTGCCGAATCCGTAATTCTGCTGAAGGCAGTGCCGTTACATCTTTATAGTCTTCCGATAGATTCTGTTTTGCTTGTGAACGTTTATGGTTCTGTCAGCATTTCGCAGCACCTCGGAGAAATCTATTTCTAAAATCCATCAGTGTCTACAGGCTTATTTGATAATTTCTCTGTCAGAGTTAGCTGATAAATTGAGAACTTTTCTGGCTTCGTATTCTGCCGGTGTTAATGAAGCATAACAGTTTTTAGCAAGCTCTCTTGGTTTTTTTTGGACCGTAGACATAGAAGATGACAATTCAGGAAGCAACGAGTGAGATTTTACGTTCTGTAGAATTGTGTATTGCATGATGAATCTGTCCCGTTTGTTGGCATATATTTGATGGCCAGAAGCTGGAGCAGTGGTGAATGTAGGTCAGAGGCCTCGGCAAGAACAAGCTGCTATTCACAAATGCGGAACTTGCAGCGAGAACTTCTGTAGAGTGAAGAACTGGAGGAGGAGGGCCTGGAGAAGACAATGTTCCTTCTTTTTTGAGGTCACTTTTTGTTCCTGAAAGGTGCCGAGTTGACGGTTGTTAGGTGATAGAGTAAGTGCGACACAGACGGCGGCATCACAAGACTGCGCCATCCAGCTCAGTGACTCAGACACGTTCGGTACAGATATTTTTCTATATTTTCTATGGCTCAGAGGTGAGCTGGATAGATTTCTCTAGTACAGGTGCATTATTTAACTAATTTTATGATCTTTTTTCCAATGGAAAATTGCTTTGAAACCAGACCTGTTTTCTTCAGATGCATCCATTATTCATAAATAATCATGGCTGGTTTGGATGAACATTTGAAAACTTATTTCAAAGTTAAATCTTTAAGTTATGGAAAAATGCTCACTTCAGCGATTTGCTGTGAATAATATCTGGTTCATTCAGGTCAGGCGTTATTGATTTTTGTTCCCTGGCTACATAATAAATTCTTAAATTAGAATGATAGAAAATGATGAATAGGAGAACTATTTATAACAAAGCAGCACCTAAAAGCGCTAGCCAGAGGATGAGAAACACACACAGACAGAAATCCAAAAAGCTTGCAGCAAAGAGTGTTTTTGCTCATGTTTTATGAGTTTGTGCATTTAAGTACCTATGAAGAAGACCATAATCTTGCCATCTAAAAGATATTTTTGCATGTATTTTTGAGTTTAAAAAAAGTTAACCAAATTTTATAACTAATGTTTTTGAATAATAATATTCATAAATACTAGTTTGAAATTTTTCAGGTTTTGCTATTGAATTTGAGAATGCAGTTCAGACACCATGTCGTTTTGTCCTTGATTTCTGGGTAAGAATTTCATCATGGTGTGACTTCTGTAACACAAATGACTTGTCTGCATGGAATAAGTTTCACACCAGTAGCTCATTCAGCGACACATCAGCCCCAGATGTGGCAGATATGGAAGATATGACTTGTGGAGAATAGAGAGATGATTTGGGACAGCCAGCGTGGCTTCACGAAGGGCAAATTGTGCCTGACAAGTGGCATTCCCTGTGGGTCGGTATCGATACCAACGCTCTTTCAGTTTAAACATTTTAACGCTTCTGCTATATCAATGCTAGAAGATTCAAGTCTACTTAAAGGTTCTTTACCAACGAAGTATTTGGTGGAAGCAGTTCTTTCATTAAGTCGTACGCAGCTGGGTGTTGAAGAAGTGATGTAGAAATGCATTTCTGAAATAATTGGCATCTAAGTTTTTAACGGATGGGTTTTTTCGAAGTAGAATTGTAGGTAGCCTGACTATTCTAACACAAAAGACACCTTGATAATAATGAAGTATTTTACTGCTATTGACTTAGTTGAGTAACTGGTGAAAGATTTTAGTAAAGCTTGTCAGCAGTAGAGCCTTGCTAGTAACAGATGTGATGGGAACACACAGGAACAGTTAATGAATGAGGAGGTGGAAACACAGAAGATTGTAACTTGCACAGACTTAGGTGATGTTTGTTTGCATTTCATTTACTACAACTTGCATCTTTGCCTTTACTGTATAAATTCAGATGAATTTGAGAAAATCAGAATGAGCTGATTTTTCCCTCATCCCTGCTCTCTGCCACGATGATCTGGATCAAACTCCCAGTGAAAACGGTGCAGTCAGCCCCCTTGTATCCACCGTGGTTTGTTCCTTAAGTAGAACAAGATAAAGACCTGCCCAGGACCTGAAATCTGGTTTTCTTTCAGAAAATTTCGTGTGAGGACGTGAAAAGTCATTTACAGAGGAAAACAAAGGAAGGAGTTATTTGAGATCTGAATGTGTGAGCCCAGACTACGTAAGCAGAGTAACTGCCATGGAATCTCAGCATATTGTTGGTTTGGTTGTGTCAACGAGGCTCAAGCTTTTGTGATTCACGTCTTATTCTTCACGCAGTTTACGGTTCACTGTATTTTCCAGGAATGCGTAGGTACTTTTCTGTAGTAGTAAATTCTTCATGAAGAAGCCAAGAACATAAATGTGAATTTTGCGCAGTTTACAGTCCGGTTATTTCTGCAAAATTGAAAGGGAGAAATTCTAGCTGTTTGAAAACATTTATTTTTAATGTTCTGTTGGTGCCAAAGCAGACAGAAAGATTCTGCACTTTATCTAGAAAGGATGGGGGAATAAGATCGTTCCTGGAGAATGAATTTTGTCTTATTTCCTATTCTCTTTTGTAGTCATGGCAGTAATATTTTAAAACCCTTCGATATATTAAAAAAGAAAAAAAGTTATGCTCCGCTTCTCTGTCCAAACCTTGTGTTTTCAACCTAATGTGCCTCTGATACGCACCGTCACTGTTGATTTATGCGATATTTACTGATTCCAGGACTGAGATTTCTTTACTTACAGTTTTCTGACCTTCCTACGAGTACTATGTGTATTTAGCAGTGGATACACAGGGGTTTCAGATTATGTGTGCACCAGGAAAGGATGAAGTTAGTGGTGCTTGCTGTGTTGTAAGAGGGGAGATGGTCTGAGAGGATTCCTTATCTGTATGTATGGGCCCTGGGTCCCCAGTATCTCCTTTAAAACCAGTATCGAGTAAGTAATTCCATTGACACTTTCCTGCAAGCACATTTTCCAGAAATGATGACCACTGACAAAGATGTGCTTGAAACCATAACATTTTCAGATCATTTAAAGTTTTAATGCAAGTTTAATAAAGATTCATAAAAGAATCATGCTCTCTTTAATCGATTGCAAATGCTTATAATTACCCCGAGGCTGTTTTCAGCTGCCTGATGACTATAATATTCTCAAGTCAGTCTCCAGACAGTCTTAAAACTGTTTATTATTCATCTGGCTCTTTGCCAACTTCCCGTACTCATTTACTTCACTGTGCCTCAATAAACGTATAATTAATTCAAGCTTATTATTGAGCTCTTTTTTTTTTTTCCCATTAGTATTTATTATGTCAACCAGATAAGGAAAGGAACACGTATTTTTCATCTGTGTAACTTTAATGAGTCACTTAATTATATTGCAAGTTAGCAGCTGTTCGTGAGAACTTTCGTAACAACTTGCTTTTGCTGATTGGCATTACCACTAGAAATTGAATATATATTTTGATTGACACTAAAATTATTCAACTTCTGAGATGACTGTTTGATGAAATTTCTCTAGTGGAACGGTAGCCACACTTCTGCTTTTTAATTTTTTAATGTAGTTGGGGAAATGCATTTCAGGAGCTGTAAGTGAATGTGTAGAAAGGTAAGAGAGGGTTTATCATTTGCTCATATTGTTGTCCTTAAGGATGGAATGGATAAAGTATATGAAGGTTTGGCCTGACAGCCATCTGTGTTACTAAGTAAGGAAGACCAGATTTTTAATTTTATCTAGAATTTCAGTGCTGAGGTCAAAATAAAGCTGTAGATATTCTCCTAACATCTGTGTAATGCGCAATTGCTTTAAATGAGGTGATATCTCAAGGGTTTGCAGAGATACGAGATTTCTTTTGTATATGCACAGTCTGCAAGTATCAGAAGAAAAGTGACTTATTTTAAGAATATTTGAATAGCTAAGCTTTGTAATGATCTCCATTACTGTTTGCTAAGTATTTCTCACCTCTCAACACTTTTTTTTTAGTATCTTCTCAAAAGTATTAAAATTGAGTTTGTAAACCGATATTTTTTGGCAGCTAAGTAAACAAACAGTTATCGAACGAGGAAACTATTGAACAAAGTACTTTCTATATTGAATGGAAGAAATTATACCACCATTGGCAAAAAGGGCATGAGTTAGGTATAATAACATCGTAAATGTCAGGTAGTATCATAAAACTCTCAGAGAGAAGTTCTATTTTCAGTTTAACCAGTCAAGAAAAAGAGGAGGCAGAGAGACAGGAAAAAGCTACTTACTATGTTATTTCTAAATCTTAGCTTATCAGCATTGCTTTCGTAGGATTTAAGTATAATTTTTCAAGTTTGGCGTGATTTTTAACAAGAGAATAAGTGCTGCAGATAAAGAGCTCTAGGCTGTAAGCCATTATCATCTTTGGAGGCACAAGTCAAGGAAAATTTATTTCTTTGCAAGAGGTTGCTTTGCTCAAAGGCAACTCCTTGAAGCATTTTGGAACTCTCTAATGCAAACCGTAGTCAAAAAGAAATGGAATGAAGAGGTAGGAAGCAGGTTACACTGTCAAAAGTTATAGAATATATTATATATTGCCTTGTCATCCTCCTCAAGTGAGGGGTGATCACAATCTCACTCCCTTTCTATTCTTGAGAAGCCAAGGTAGCAGCTGATACTCTTCAGGATTAGTTCTCGCTTCAATTTTATTTATCTTTTTTATCCTTTGCCTTTTTTCCACCCCCCCCCTCTTTCTTTCCAGTTAAAAAACTGAGAAACTCGAAGGGAAAATCTTGTGTCGATCACCAGCAAGGTTGGAAACACAAGTCTTGCAGGAGACTGCAAAAGTTAATGTCTCTCCCTCAACATTAACTCAGCTACTTGAGACTTGGTTTTTCTTATTTAGAGGATAATCTCTAATAATTGATACATGACATGAAAAAATAAGTAGCTCATGTAAACGACATTTGGGTGATCTTTTAAAATAAGGATTACCTAGGCATTGTGGTAGTGCCGCAGTAATTCATGTCAAACAACAAAATTGAAGTTACTTGCTTTTATTATGGTATGAAATGGAAGAATCTTCAAAAAAGGAAAAAAGGTATTTAAGTATATTTTTCTTCCTTATTCTCAACTGGATAATATTAAGAAATTTGAGAAAATTTGGTTTGTTTTTTTCAGATGTTTCAAATTTCAGAAAATTGTAAGCAAGGGAGGAAAAACCAGTCATTCTTACCATGTACAAATTTTCAGTTTCCCCCAAGAAATATCATCCCCACTTGCCAGGTTCCAGAAATTTTGATAATGTAAATGAGATTTCATATGTAATTACACATATGATCTTGATTTTCCCTATAACGAGTTTGAACTACTGCTGTATTCTTTGAGACTGGATCATCCAGCTGAATTAGTTCAGGTAACTGCTCCTTCGCAGTTCCCAAGTGCTAATATGATGGAGTTACGTGGATTTGTTTGATTTTTTTACTTTGGAGGTTCACTGAATTTGCGTATAAGCTGACTAATGAGAGGGAATCCCACTGCTGGGAAAGCAGGATGAAGGACTGTGATTGAATCATTATGCTGAATTGTTGTTTTCCTCGGTCTGCATCTTAAATACGTTAATAAATATCGACACGTGCACAGGAACGCGAACGCTTTGCTCAAGGCTTGAAGCAGGACAGTGCCTGGAGCTGCACATCTCCCTGGTGTACGGTGCGTTTCCGTAATTCGTAGTTGCCGTCATTGTGCAAGGAAGAATCACTGTGCCAGACTTAGAAAGCTTTCTCGATGAGAATTTGAACAGTGTCATTTGTTACGCAGTGGCTTTTCTCATCAACTGGACGAATAAAGTGGTCTTTTCTGTAAATCGGACAGTAGATATTTATGATGGGTGTGTTCACCTTTACTGCAACAGCTGGATCAGTTGGTATTTATCAGCTGGGTGCTGCGAGGAGAATATTCCCAGATCTAAAATGGTATCAGGGGGAGGATGGGGAGGATGATCTGAGGACTGCACACCAGCTTTGAGATAACCAAACTGCTGAGCGAGCGCCTTGCTATTTAGGTTGAATACAATGGCAGAGGTGGATGGATTGATTAATTAATTACCATTGGTGAATAGCACCATCTTTCTCTTCTCCTGGTCATAGTGGGATCTGATTATTTTTTTTTTTTAGGAACTTTGCATCTATTTGTAATGTGCAGATTTATCATTTTTAATAAGCGTATAAGAGGTACTTAGCATGTGAGTTGTTTATTTTGTACAGTTTATAAAATCTTCAGTGCATATATTAACACGTACTGGTTTTCCTGTATGAGATGCCTGAACTGTAGCGTATTTTTTTCTAGGATATCCTTATCATTAGAATTCCCCAGGATGGTTTAGGGACTTGCTCCCTCTGAAGTTATTGCTCTGCATAGAATCAGAGATGCCAAAGGAAAGTTACACAGGGCCAGAGAGAATAAAGTAAGAGAAACACCTGANAGACCCCAATGAAAAGAGAGCAACAACACAATTTCTCCTGTAATCCGGTGTCAAGGAAAGCTGCGGAGCTTGAATCCTCCCCATTTCCCAACAACACTGGTTCCTTTTTCCTATCACCTCGCTCCACACAAGTGTGGAGCTTTGCATTAAATGGTGCTATTATTTGTGTTGGGTGAGGTCTGAGTGTTCCTGCGGGGTTGGTTATTTCAGGAGATTTAGGTATAGGACCTCTGAAATCAGCCATGCTTCTGGTTGTAAAAAGATAATGTTTGATAATGTTTCTTTTTATTATGATTTCCAGCTCGGTTTAACCCTGTGGCTGATGCTGAGTATCTGACTGCAGAATGGTCGGATGTTCTTGTGCACGTGTGTGGAGTGGAAGTGATGGCTGTATGGGGAAAAACCAGAAAACATAATACTAACAGTGCTGCCGAGCTGGGAGAGGAGATAGCAGCGTTGGCTCTACCATCTCTCTGTCTTTGTGTGGCAACCTTGGCGTTCATCACCAGGGAGGATAATTAATACTAGTGTTAATGGGCAGCTCTTCTGCATTTCTGGAAATGGCTGTGACTCATCTCGTTTAAATAGAAAATAGAAATGCATCTCCTGGCTGGGCAACAGGTTGGCTAGCCAATGCAGGGCGAGGAACACCTGTGCTCCAGGCACGAACGGTCCCGTGTCTCGGCAGCAGAGCCATCTGTGCCACAGGGCGCTTGCCAGGTTTTGCTGCAGAAGGAGTTGATCTATTAGAAAGCCGATTCCGCAGCGCGGTGTGGATACGTGCCATTTTCGGACAATCCGCGCAGGAGAGATAGTGCTGTCCATTCAGGGGCAGCATCTGCTCTTTGGCGTGCGCTTGGAGTGTGATCCTTGCTAGCGACTTGCTGCTGAAATATTGGAAGCACCACGATTTAAATAGCAGGGTGTTTTAATGTGCTGTCCGCTGTTCCACAGCAGCAGGTGAGCATCACCGGTACCTCCATTCTTCTGCTGGGTAAGCTGAGGTGTAAGCAAAGCCTCGTAGTTATTTTTGTGTTGTATCGGTGCCAAAGGCAGAAGTGGTAAAGAAGTTTTACGCCACCTTGTTTGGTATCTTTTCTATTAGAATGGTGCTGTTTTCCTAAAAGCATATCGCACAGATACTGTGCTTTTGGCATGGTCACCCTAATGATTGTAGAACTGTAGGGTAATGCTGGACCTCTGTCCCTTTTGTCCCCTCGTCTGCTGAAGATTCAATATAATTGTTTCATTGTTTATATTTGCAGATATTTGTGGCAGCAAACAAAGCCATTTGATCCCATAATCTGGCTTCTGGGACAGCACAGATAACACAGAATATCAGCCAGTAACCCCAGTGTGTTCATAAATTCAGGTCAAGTGAAATTATGTTCTTGTTTTGAAAGGACAAATAAAACTTTGGTTCCTGCTTAGCCTGTTCTGGTGTCAGAGAAGAATATATGGATTTATGCTATAGAATTTAAGGTTTTAAAAAGTCTTTCATGGTCTTAGTAGCTTCTTCCCCCAGTATTTTAATAGTGTGTCTGAATCCCTTCTACACATGTTGTACTTTCGTGATTTTGACTCCAACTGGTCATTTTTTTCCATTTTTTTTCTATTTTTTCTGGATGTTGAGTAACTCTCAGGTACTTTAAATGAAGGAGTTAAAGTGAAAAGAAGTTATTTTATCATTTGCATAAAACTAGGCATATTTGTAGCAGTTCAAGTCTTGTTGCTTCTTAAATTGATATTTAAAGTGCCCAAAAAAACCCCACCAAAACCTAACATCTCTGATTAGACTGAATTTAATTTTCCTGATTTAGATATTAAATAGAAGCTGTAATTAGTATCTGATTCTCTTATGGAATTTTATTTTTAGGGCAAGCCTGTATTTTATTTATGTTTCAACTGGTTTTCAAGTGTTTAGTAATCCTGGTATTTCATCAGGGTCTGAAGAATGGGCTGAATGCTTAAAATAGCCTGAATGCCTAAACCACCATTTCTTCCCAGGTCGTGCTGTTTTAGAGCTCTAGACCAGACTCGACTTGCTGATGAGGATAGTCTGACTTCTAAGACTAACCTGGTTGAATTGGTTTTGGGGCTGTTTGGTTGTAAGCTGTTCTGTGGTTATTTCTTTGTAATTTGAGGTATCCTGTGGTGCTGGAGGAGGATGGTGTGAATGTCTAAGCCTCATATTTTCTTGATAGAGCTGCTGGACTTCTGTGAAACCCAGAACTTCTCAACTATCTTATTTTGCCATAACGCCAAGTCAAATACTTCAGAGTATTAATATAATTACATTAATATTTGTCAGTTTGTTTTCTAATGGTTGGCTATGTGTGGCCGTTCTTTCTCCTGTTATAGTGCTTTAAGAAATGCCATGAGCTTAGCAAGAGCTCCGAGGAATATTAAGTAAAAGCTTACAGGGGTCTACATGACACCGAGCAAAATATTTACATGAGATGAATTGAACAGTTGTGTCTTTTTTCCGCTTAGAAATTAACATCTTGTTTGGCTTTTGATTTTTCCTAGATATCCGTGGCATACAAGAGTTTTTGGACAAAATCTCTCAACAGGGAATGGATGTAGCGTTGCAAAAAGTAGAGAACAACATCAATAAAATGATCACAGGACTTTTTGCCACTATGCGAATAGAAGAACTGAACCGGTACCGGGATACTCTGAGACGGGCTATTCTTATAATGAACCCTTCGACGGCCAAATCGTTCCTAACAGAGGTATGTGTTTGTCACTGGTAACTTGTTTTGTTGACCGAGACTGCAGCTGTTTGTCAAAAGATTCGGTTTATTTGACTTCAGAAAAACAATCAAACAAATGAAACAAACAAAAAGACCCCGACTAAAAACTTAAATATTCTCTCTTCAACGATTGTCATACAAGGGTGTTTTTTTATTCTTAAAAATATGCAGGCAGAAGAGCTTAACTACATTCTGCATGAGCAAAAGCATTTAGGAATTATGCAGAAGAATTATTCCTCCAAGTTCTCTTTGCAGCTTGTGGATATTGTATTGCTATTTCCTTTCGCATTGTGTCCCTCACTAAAACATCTTTATGACTGACAACTTAATTCCATAGAAGATATCTGTGATATGTGTTTGTGAATCAAATGCGTTTACTCGATTGGCATTCATTTAACGTTCAATAATGATCTGTTATGTACCACTGAGTAAGTAGTAAGGTAATGGAATTTATAAAGGATTGGATCTGAATGCAGAATTTAAGATGATAGGCTAGAATTACGCTTATGTATTTAAACAAAAACTGCAAAGGACAGAATTTTCAAAAAGCTCTTCAGGATTTAGAGACAGAACGCTTCCATATTGCGTTCGACTGTGACATGTGATTTATTAAAATGTGTGTTGTGGTTCTTTTTACACAGCACTGTGCTGTTTCAAATGTGGTTTTTTACATACATTTCAACTCTTCATCATCAACCAGTAGTTAAAAATATATTTGTTCCATAGAAATACAGTTTCTCTGCAATAATTTCTCTTCGGATTTATGTGCAACTTGCGTTACTTTTATACTTTGCTCTTCCCTAGGTCTTCAGAAATTGGGGCTTAAAAACTAACTCTGCCTATGTGAATGCCTTTTAGGGACATTAGTTAGAAGAGGCCTTTTTTGTTTCCTTTTGGGTTTTTTTTTTTGCCTTTTTTTCCCCTTTGGGAAGCCATTCTGCCGTCCTCATTACACGCTGAAGCTGGCCAATTCTGAATGATGCGGCTTTGCTGCTCTCTCCACACGTCTGCAGTGCCTTACAAGATGTAGACAATTTGTGGGCGTGTTTTAGATGGTTCTGCATTGTTTTCATCACTCAAGTCACAAACGTTGTATTTTTCAGTAAGAGGCATTGTAGGATATTTCCCATGTGAACCCGAAAGTTCAGGGCTCCAGCTACAAGAGCTTGGTGAAACAAAACTCCTGTGTTGTTCCTAAAGGGGAACGCTCTTTTTAAGAAACACGCTTTCATTACCATTTGTTTTTACACACTTGAGCATAGTAACAAAGTCATTGTCATCTTTTGCATTTTCTGTGTGTGTTGTCAGGAAATAAATCATTTATTTTAGAGTTTGCACTTTGGCTTTGGCCACTTAAAACTCAAAAAAAAAAACAAACCCCAAAACCAGCTAAACCAAACCCACAGTCCTCCTCCCATCCCCGAAACAAGAAAACCCCAACCAAACAAAAAATGCTCCCAATGCTTCTCCTTTCTTGGAGACTTTAAGACTATCAGGAAAGGTCATTTTCTTCTTTTGGGAGTGGGGTTCAAAGAGGGTCTCACGTCAGGCACCACATTACAGCTATCGCCAGCACAACAGCGTTTATTTGGAGTGCAGCGTGTGGTTGGTAAAACTGACAGCGAGGTCCTCTTAATAGCCGGAATCACTCCAATGGAACTTTGGTTACTGATGCACTTCATTTCTGTGGGCGGTGGGGAATGAATCCCACAAGTGCGCTCCAACACTCATTGTCGGTGCAAGCAGAAAAGTTTCTGGGGTGGCTTTGCCGATAGATAACATAAACTGTCATTTTGCAGTTGAACCAGCAGCTGCACTGTATAGGAAAACAAATTATAAAGCCTGTGGGTTAAGATATTTCTATACAATTCGCGTGTGAATATGCTCATTCCAAAGACTGTGCCTTGCGTGTAATCAGTTTAACCCGGAAATTCAGTTTAAACTAGTGGATTTAGCATGTAAACCGCACGAAGTTAATAGGAATCAGCTGCATGTGCAGGAAAGGGGTTTTTTTTCTGGCTTTTCTGGCCGGGAGGTGCTCTTGGCTGCTTCTGTCCCCAGACCTCGCGTAGTCTCTGGTGCTCGGTCCCGTCTTAGATGGGTGATTTGGCTGAGCCCCCTCATTGTTTAGCTGAGAAGAGGGTTCATTCACTCTGCAACAGCTGGAGAAAGCGGGGACCTGATTACTATGCAAGTAACAACTTTTCCAGGGTAAATAGACACTGGCCTGTGTAAATAGGCAGTCTGTAAATTAGAGATTCCTTGTGGAAGAATTTATCTTTGTTCTGACTCTTTGAAATTCTTATTTTTAACTAAGAACGTTCTGGTGGGTGGGTTTTGCTTGTTTTTCTTTCTGTTCTGGCGTGTGTTTGTTTTTCCTTAAAGGAGCATTGCTTTTTTTGTGTTAGATCCCTTCTTTCTTGCCAGCTTTTTGCATCTCTGGAGCTTGCAGGGATGAGATCTATGCTTGCACACACAAGAAAACGTAGGTGAAGGTGCAGGTATCACAGCACTTCTTACTGGCTAAAGGTTTAACATAACTTTTGCGATTACTGAAGAGCACCTCAGAACCAACCACCTTGTACTAAAATTGCTATGCTGTTTGACAGTGTTGGTGACTGATGTGAACCGTGTGCTGCTTGTTTGCTTTTTAATTTGAGTGTTTTGGCGGGTTGTGGGGTTTTTTTTTGCATGCATGTGTTCTTCTGATTTGTGAGGAACTTGCAGGACGTGAAAAGCCACGTAGGGGAAAAGGAATAGGATGTCCTTGCCAGCTCAGCGCGAGAGCAAAATCCAGGGTCAAGTGACAGAAAACAGAAGCAGAAGAAAGAAAAAACATTCACCTGGTGCTTTAGCAAAAGAGCGGGGACTTCATAGGCCAAGAAAGTCTCTGTCACCATCTCAGCCTTGCCGGGAAGGCATCCTGAAACAAGAGGGGGAAAGGGAAGAGAGAAACCACTCCTATGTTGAGCTCGTCTTGCAAAGCGAGGGCTTGTAAATCCAGGTGTGAGAAGGAGCGGGCCAGGAAACTCAGGTTACAAAAGAGATTCTGGAGGATAACAAAGCAGCTTTGGGAAGCCAGGTGCCCGCAGTGGGGCCGAAATGCTGTCAGTGCAGCCCTGCTTATAACTTCTTCTGTTTAGCTAAGGAAACGACTGTATAGCTGTGTGCAGGAGTCTGAACGTGGTGTTCTGTGCAAAGAGTCCAGGGGCTGGTAACGATGCTACAAGGAAGGGGTGATGCAGCTCATTCGCTTTTTCAGATATAGAGGAAAATTACGCCCTTGTGAGGGCTCGACAATTACAAACCATCAATGCAATGAGCGCTGTCAGTTCCCAGGCTGGAGAGGATGCTGCTCTTCAGCTCAGTGTACACTATTTGTTTTGCATAATTAAAAATATGGGCTTTTTATTAGTCCAAAGGCTCCGTCCTGCAGGGAACTTGAAGCTACTGAGCAACTCTTAAGTTTCATTACAATTTCACAAGTGATTTCTCACAAATATTTACGAAAACTATAGTTCGAACTGTGAGTGTGTTTGAGAGAAATGAAGAGGAGCTTTAGTGATTAAGTACTGAGTAGAAGATGTATGATGCGCTTTATGAGAATCTCTTAATATCTGCTGGTGTGCAGACAACTGTTTGGTTATGCTTTCCTATAAATATATTTCTGTTGCTCTCTATGGCTTTTACTATCTCAGTCACTGACATTCTCTTCTTTGGGTTCTTACTGGATATGCTGTTTTCTGGAATAAAGCAAATAACTGAGGGGCTGACCTCCCATGACCCTTGAAGATGTATAATAATAATTCTTTTCTTCTTCTGTTTGTGTTGTCTGTTCTCTGTCCTGCTTTCTTAAATTGCTCTCGTACTTGATTGCGTTCTCCTATTGTTACACCAGCCATTTTAATTGGATCTGATGGTCCTGGTTACTGCTTATCTTTCCTCCCTGCTTTTATAGCTTCACCGTAAACACTTCTGTTGTGTTCCTCTTGAGAGATAAATGTCTTCCCATAGAGAGCAAATTGCTTCAGCCAGCCAAACAGAGTAAATAAATTTAAAAATAATAATAATAACAATGAAACTGACCTATTATATACACATTGGTAGAGACAGCCTATTAAAGTGTGTATTTTCCACAGAACTGAGGGAGGCTGATTCATGTAGGTGTTGGAAAAAGCCCACTCCGAGCATCTGCAAAGCTAATATGCTGCCACGTGGATGAGTCTTTCTCAAGTAAAATGAATAAAATGGCATCTAGGGAGGATTAACTTAAAGTGGAGGTAAGATCTGACAAAACTCTAATTGAAGTCTTCCTTCCAAAGTCATGTTGCCTGATGGGCAGAACTGTTCTGCCTCCTCCCTCCTCACTAGTAAATATATATATATATATATATATATATACACACACAGTGTACTAGTGCAAGTATAGCAAATGCATTAGCTAAACCTCAGTTTCCCTAGAATGTAACTGTTTTTCTAGCTGCCATGAAAATTTGGTATTGAATGTTTCTAAGCCTGAAACATAATTAATTGGCTCACAGTCAATTAATATCTAAATCGTTTTGTCCATCTGTTAGACTGAAACGAGGAGAACTAACAATCATTATTTCTTCTATTTTAAAAGTTTTCCCTGTGGCACTGATGAAACTATCTCATTAGTTTGCCCTAAAGTAAAGACAGAAGTTTATACACTGTCTTTATAAAGACAGTGAGTTTGCTTATGAAATTGGGCTGAGCAGGGGCTCCCATGTTTTTCCACTTTTTCGGTAGTTTTATTCTGACTAATGTTTCTGCCGTGTAAGCTTCAGTGATCTTCCTGTCAATTTAAATTTTTTTCTTTTGAAAATTGGTCAACCAAACTGGATGATTATCCGCAAATAGATTAACAGCACATTGATAAAAATGCGTAGTACACCTTTAGAAACAATTGCTATAATGATGGTGCCTCAAGCATCGGCTTTTGTGGATGCTTCCTAATCAGCAGTGATACTTTTGAGGACTGTCGTAAGGTGATTTATGCTATTTTGGAAGTATTTAGCAGACAGTAGCTGAATCTGTGGTCTCCACAGAGGGTAAGAAGTTGTGGGCTGCTGGTATCAAAAGCTGATTTTAGCTGTAGGCAATATTAGTTTCTCACTAGTTTCCCTAGTTAGGACTTGTATTATTTAGCTTATAAATGGCCCCAAAAGATTTTTTTTGTTGTTGTTGTCCCTAATGCTGTCATTTCAAATGGAAAATTAATGACTGTGATTCATCTCGGAATTTCCATAAATAAAATTAACAGCTGCTTCTGCTGATTGTGAGAATAGGTGTGAAAAGTATCACTTTGATTTTGTGAACACGTTATCTACTGGTTTCCTATGGCATCCCCACCTAGGGCCCTATCTCCTAAGGGGAGCTGTGTCCTTTCTTGGAGGGTTCACTCATATTATGTCTACTTAGAAGTGACCGGACAGCGTTACTAAAGCTGACAAGAAAACCAAATTCTGCAATGAAAAAAAAAAATAGAGGCCTCTCTAACTTTTGCTCGTGGAAATGCTAATTACACAAGAACTAAGGAGTGTGTGTGTGTTAGACTAACCTGCTTTTGGGATGGTGGTGACACTAAACCTTCTGAGACCAGATGATCAAATCCCTTCCAACGCAAACCATTCCATGATCCTATAGTTTTCTGAAAAGTGATCGCATGCTCCATACTGTTAGGGCTTCTTGAAGCAAACTTCAGAACCACGCGGGATTATCTGAAGACAGATAAATATTTTTATCTTGCAGAAGTTCCTGTATTTCAGAGCAAATAAAGAATGTGAAGCAGCAGGAATTTATGCTGTCAGCACAAATTAATTTAAGCAGCGGTGGCTGGACATGAAAACGCAAAGAGAAAGAACAAGAGGAAAACGAAATTTGCAAGATGATACCATTTGCCTGCTGCGTTAAAGGAGAAAAGATGCGTGTTTTGTTTGGTCTTTTGTGCTTTACCTGGCCCCTGAGCGGCATTCCTGAGGAGTTAGGTGGACGCAAATTCAGAAGTGATTAAATGGAGAGATAGATTTTTGTCAGCTTGCTTTAGGAATTTGCTAAATGAAGTGGCCATAAAGAGTGATTCACATAAGAGATCCGTTTAGTTAGAAAGACACCGGAGCAGGGGCTCCTTTCATCTTATCCTTGGGTAGCTGGAGATGGGCCGCAAGTGGGGAAGGGGACTGATTGACATGGTGTGACTGGATTCTGTGGGATTCCAGTGGAAAAAACAAAATCCCACAGTTTACTACATGTGTTATTCACCGTTTTTACATTGAGCAAGAAGTGAGATGTGCGGGGGGGGGAGCAAAAGGGAAAAAGGGGGGAAGCGGATGATTCAAGCTTTCTTCATTTTCAATCCACCAATGATGAAAGCAGCTTCCCACAAGCTCTAATTTAAGCAGGCTTTTGAAAATAACATACTTGTCGTTTTGAGATGCTCTGAGGAATGAAAGCTTTTCACGTGTGATCTCCTTCAAACAGAGTTCATGTTTGATTTACCTGGATGTGTATAAACAAAGAAAGATAACGCGTCCTGAGAGCCCTTGCGGCTTTCAGAGGTAGATAATATTTTTCATAAATAAACACTCCAGTGCTGAAATTTTCCTCTCTCGGGAGTTCGGGGGCTGTTGGGTCTACAGAGAGCAATGCAGCTGTGGCCATGGCATCTGCAAGCCCAGGTGATAACATGGGAGAGATGTATCTCGGGGTGCTTCGGGTCAGGACTTTTCCAGGTGATTTGATGTCCTGTCAAGGCAAAAATACAACTTTCCGTCTCTTCAGCTGTTCAAATTGACGTGAGCTCTTCGAACCTGAGCTGTGCAGTAGCTCTGGTCCCCCCCAGGGTGTGACTCAACGTGTCAGTCTGATGATGAACCATTCCGTGGTTTATAAAATATTTGAGTCCACTTAAAATGAATAAATTACACTGCGGTCCGTATCCCCTGTTAATTCTTTGGCACGTCCTCACGTTAGCAATGTAAATGTGGATCTGATTTGTCTAGCTTTGATTTTTATTTATTTTTTTTTTTAACAGTTTGCCTGAATTTTAGGAAGTGGAAATTAATAATCATAAAATAAAAACATGTTTTATTTATATCCTGGTTTACATATATTTGTCAAACACATACATAAGCCAAAAACTGTGCTTGTAGTGCAGAAATCGTGCCAGCAGTACGCTGCCGTTGTAATCAGTATTTAAGGAATAAACCCTGTGGTTTCTGTTCAGTAAATTAGTTAAATGTGGGGAAAAAATGCACTGACTTTAAAAGCTGGGATCCTGAGTAAGGCCAGCTAAGATTTTTTTTTCTTTTTTTCCATCAAAAAAATGTCAAGTTTCCTGTGGTCTGTGGTTCCGAGATAGTCGGGCAGAATACCTGAGGGCCTGGGCTCTGAAACCTCTTTCATAGAATTTCAAACCTCTTGGGTTTCATTGCAAGCTGGAATAAAACCAGATCTTCAAATGCCTACATCCTCTGCAGAGTTACGTGACCTTTTTTCACGCTGCTGTTCTCCTGACTGGCTTTTAAATTTACTTCCAACCTGAGCGCTTTACATTTCAGCGCGGCGTATTGCGGTCGTGGGTCTTTCATTACAGAGAGAATGTTACTGTCTTTGCTGCTAAGTCATCCACATTAGGGCGTTTAAGTGTATCTGTATTGCCAACTGCTAAGTTTGGGCTGAAAGTACTTTTTCATTGTTCGTTTCATCAATCTTCATTTTAATCTTGGTTAGATAGTGGCTGCCAGCCTGCCATTACTGAGCATCCTAATCAGGCTTGCAACTGTGAATCCGAGCCGAGCGTCAAAGCGGCGTTCAAAGCAGATGCAGAAAGCCGAGCTCTGTCTTCAGGCTGGCTTATATGGGCTAAGGCGCAGGTGGATCCGCCGCACGTACATTGAACGGGGTGAGAGATCCCATAATGTGCTGCCACCTTCCCTTCCCAGCCGTCTGGCCACATCTGGAATGTGTGAAAAGACAAACCCCTCGGGCTGTGTTTCCTACCTTTGCTATTGCCCGTGGAGATGAGCCACGGGAAGTGGGGTAAACCGCATCCAAAGGCTGCTGACACATCCGAAAATCAGCGCCGTCATTGGCCTTCTGTCCGTTTCCAAAGGGAAACGATCGACTGAATAAATAGGAAAGTGTCTAAAGGTAGACGGATATGTAGAAGGCAGGACATTAATATCTGATTTCTCACACCTATTTTGCCACAAGCAGATTTACATATAACCTCTGTAGGTATATCTACTAATAATACAGAAGTTCAGCGAAAGAACTAGTAATGAAATACAGGGCCAGTTCTGATAAGAGATACTTTTATTTGTGCTGAATTTTTTTTTCTAGTCCAGACGTCTGGGAGAGACGAGTTGAGATTTGTTTTCAGAAAAGAGTATTAAGGACATATGAAATTAACCGAAATTTTATTTGAGTCCAAACCTAAAACTTAATCCCACGTTGTCATTTCTGTTTACTCTCCTTGTTCTATCAAGCAGCCGGATGAGAGGCTTGACGATGTGTTTTCTGTGTCTCTGTCGGTGCTGCGATGTTCCCTGAGGTACAACTGTTAGTGTTTGCTCAGGGAAATTTTTGTTGTGTTTGTACAAAACAAAAAAGTTACAGGTTCTCAAGACTTGATGCTTCTAATGTGTGTTACAAAATATGGGGAAAAGAGGTATGTGTCAAGTGCACGATGCTTTCCCGTGGGAGAAGAGGAATAGGCACATAGAATTCCCCTGGGAGGAACTGCTGGAGCTGCTTTCAGGTTTGACAAATACTCGGTTTGGATTTTAAAATAAATTTGACCGGATTAAATTTTTGGAGTTCAAATATACACATATGTAGTAAGAGTGTGAAAAACGATTTTAAGCCTGGTACAGATGTGCATCCCCTCACAAGGCTGGCAAGTAATATCGCTTGGTGTGAAAAGCTGCTTTTCTGATTGGGGGGCTCTGTTGCAGAACGACTTGAGAAAGTGGAAAGAGTCAATGAAGGGCAAGGAAAATCCATGATTGGTGAGGATCAATTTAGGTGAATAGATACAAAATAAATGTATATGCATAGTTTGCGTGCATTCTGAATACTTGATATAGTTTGTTCTTCGAACAATTCATATAGTTCCCACTTAAGAGCATTTTATTCTTTTGTGTACATTTACCTCTTCTTTTTAATGTAAGTCTTACTGGTGTCTTGAGATGCCCTTCCTCCTTGGAAGCACAAAGGGTGGAGATACGACTGCTTTATTATGTCCCTGCAAACTTTATCAGTATTCTGCTTTGTCTTTTTGAATTTGTCCCATTCAGTCAACCTGACCTAGAGACAGGGTGCTTGGGATGTGAAGGTGCTGAGCTGCCTCCCTTGTGTGCACATTTCTTGCTTGCCCGAGCCCATCACACCTGCTGCACTCAGGAAGACTAAACTGGGACTTTTAGCGTCTGGTTGCTTGAAAATTGTTGTTTTTCTTGGTTTGATCCACCAAATTTGATGCTTGTTTTCAGGGCAGAGGACCCTGTAACTTTCTCATAGCTCATAGCTCAACTTCCATTGCAGCCTGCTTCTCCTTTACCATGCTGACTTGGAATTATTATTAGTACTATTATTACTACTACTACTTACTACTATTACTACTATTATTACTATTACCACTATTGTTATTACTACTATTATGATTACTATTATTACTACTATTATTATTTGCTTGGTCCTGCACCTCTGCTTGCTCAAGTATTTCGCTTCTTGACTTGATGGGTTTTGCTACTTTGATTTAATCTTATGTGACATACAAAATTTCCAGATTTTCAGCAAGGAGAATTTCATCAGTTTTGCCAGAAAATGCATCCCTTTGTGGTGAAAGTTTATTCTGAGGCAGAAGACAGTTGGTGAATTTAACACAGACAGACTTTGAGAAGTTTTTCACAAGAGCATATTTCACACCAAAGCATGCCTGTGAAAACAAATAGCAGTTTTCTGCTTTTCCACAATTGACTTGTTTTTCGCAAAAGGTGTTCCTGGATTCCTTTTGTGTGACTTTTAACTGATTTTCCTGGTGGTTCTCATTTTTTCAAGGAGCTCACATCTCACATGATAGCTGTCGGGTGGATTTGTTTGACACAAGCCATTGTTGTTCATATCTTTTGCTCAATGTGGAGAATTTGATTCTTCTGTCACATTTCTGCATATTCTGTACGAGGAGGTTTCATTTTTTCTGTATTAGTGATATGTGTTATGTGTTTCCATACTGATGATTCCCTTTGAAGTTCTTTGTTTTTTAACAGTAACAAAGGTATACATTAATCTCATCTTTTCACTACATGATAATTTTAAGATGTGCACAATCACGTTTAGGATGGAAAGGGTAGTTCTCTTTAAGATTTTGACAGTAATAGTTATTAGTCCACAACATTTACCAATGTCAGTAAGTCCTTGACTCTCAAAGGTTACTGTGGTGAGCTTTATCAATAGAATAGTTGAGTAGTTCTCAGCTTTCATCCTATGGATGGCTATCCCAGTATGGATGCTGGTGATTTGCAGTGGGCACGATTATTTCCTGCCGCCTTCTCTACATACGTAATGTCTGGAAAATTATGTTTGTGAACGTAAATTCAGGACCTGTCTGTGCCAATGACTCACAGCTTTACCGTCTCTCTGGATCTTTGTCCAAATTAAATGTGTTCCCTGTCTTTCAGACATCTGCTTAATGTCTGATCACCTAAACATGAGCGAGTTTATTTGTTTACTCTGATTGTTCTGGGCAAGCTGCTATGTTCTCATCCATCCTTTATTGCTCGATGTTTTCCTTTCTCGGGATCTTCACATCTGTCCAGCATTTAAATATAGGTAATTCTGTCTAGAAAGTAACTTTTAAGGTGCAGACTTTCTCAATAAAGGTGCACAGCTACAATGTGTTCAATGCAACTGCAAAATCTCTTTCTCTGGTCTTGATAAATACAGTCTCACTCAGCTTGAAGCCATTCAAAATACTGATGAAAGGTTATTTTTCTAGCTTGTTGCTCTAATCATCTACCTGTTCTTTGGTCTGCCTTCTTAGTGGCGTGAAATATAAAAGGTTTTGCTTTCTCTCGGAGCCTTTTTTGAAGTATTGAATGTTGCCTTTTATATTTTAAATGGCGTTCAGATGTCAGCCCTTGTTTGCTTTGCCCATCTATTACTGTTCGTTGCTTTCTTGGGGATCTTGCTTCTGCCCTGGCTTTCCCTTGCACGTGGAAAGCGCACGCTACTGATTTCACACTAAACCAATTCATTATCCTGTTTCAGACCTTTCCTCAGAACCTTTTTGTCACATCGCCTGTGATTAACTTGACAATGTACAGGGAGCTGCTACGCTGAGACAACTGCCTGTTGCGGTGACTAATGTTCCTGTGCTGCTTTGAACTCCTCATCCATGTCTTTATTTTACTGCACCCGTATCACCAATTAGAACTTGAAATGCCAAGTGCGTTTCTTGGTGTTGTCATAAAACCATGAAATAATAAGAATATTTAGTGTGGGTCTAGCGTGAATTGGTTGGCGCAAAGAATTGTTAAAATGCGTGTAGAAATTGTTAACTAAATCATTACTGAAAACCTTGGAAATAAAAGAGAGAATCAGGAGACATTTCAGGTAACACAAAATATGACAAAACCACTTGTAGTTAAAAGCGAAAGGAAATGCCGGTAGAACTGGCAGATTAAATTCTTGTAGCATTGTGATGGAAGAATGAGGTTTCGGTTCCCGTAGTTAATGCATTCAGATATATTGTAACCTAAAGAATGATATTTAAAAGAGCTGAGTAATACTGAATGCACAAGTGTGTGCAGTTGTAGTGACCGCACTGTGCAACTTGCATCTTTTCTAGTTTACTAAGGTTATGTTCATTGACACTTATCTCTCTGGTACCTGATCCCGTCATAACTCCCTATTTTCAAAGAGCCTACTCTGTCAACTTTGATTCCTCATGGTTTGCTTTATTTGTAACATCAGAACATTATATCTGGATATGAGCTGTTACTCAACGTGCGTATCCTAATTAAATTTCGGGTGCTGTTTTACAGCCATAGCCACTGAGATGCAAAATTATGATCTCCATCTTCTATCCACGGTTATTGCTGAAAGGAAAATAAAAACAGCCGCAAACATTTGCTCAGATTAAATCCTAGGTGTTCTTCATAAACTAAGCTATCTTGGAGAATTTCTTAAATCACTGGGAAAAGTGACATCATTTCATTTTCTGCAGTTTAAACACATTGGTTAGAGGTGGGTTTCTTTCTATTGTTGGTCGCTGGTATGTAGTTGCTCACATTTTTATTTCTCTAGTGCAACGTTATCTGCACACTTGCCCTTCTGCATATCTGCATTCTCTGGAAAGAGAAATTAGCCTTTTGTGCTCTCACTTTTAACATTTCCCAAAAATGAGTGTGTTCTTCAATATTTGTATACTCCTATAAAGAGACAACAATGTGTCTCTGGCTGTAAGGTTGCATTTCCTTCCCTCTTGCATCCCAGATGAATGATCTGTGACATTTCCAGTTTTGGTGATGATGGAACCACAAATATTTCATTTTTAAAAAATCAAATTATCCGTAGCAATTAGTTCCGTCATAGAATGTCAGGAACACTGTTTTGTGTGACAGATGGGTAAATATTTTCCCTTGGTTAACAAACAACAAATGTTTCTGGTAATGTGGAAGTTTGGGGCATAATTTAATCACGGTCTTTAAATTCTTTAGAGGAATACATTTATTTAACCTTTGTTAAACTTTCTATATTGCTGGCGTAGTAAGACTGTAGGAAGAATTTTCTGAAGCAGTAAGATGTTAAAGGACCGTAAGTCTCACTGGAAATGTGATGCGCATTTGTGCTTGGAAGCTCCAGCAATGCTGAAGTAGAGTTCCCATCTCAAATACCAAAGTCACTCCAAGGAAGAGCTTAATCCAATGTAGAAGTCAGGATCACAGACTACGCCAAAGCAGAGGAGCATCTTCTCTCACACTGCAGTTTCCGCTTGTGCAGTGGATTATCTTTCATTTCTATGAACGAATCATTTGCCTATATGCGTGACTCAAGCTGAAATTTGACATCGAATTTAAAGAACCAAAGAGAATTTTAGGTATCAGATTACCATTAAACATTAGGAGTTCACCAGTCAGCACTTGGGGTTGGTAGAAGAATCTGTTTTTCACAGTCAGAGATGATCAGGACCTCTGTCATGTGTCTCCTTCATATGATTTTATGTACGTTATTTGAAATCAGTTTAGAAAAGATTTAGGGCTCTAAGCACAGACTCATTTAAAAATGTCAGACACAATTAATTCAATAAGCTTTCACGTTGCAGTAGGAAAATCAAGACAGGTCATGCTTTTGTTTTCAGAACCAAAAAAGGACAAGATGTATTCCTGTATTTGATTCAGAGAGCAGCGAGGTTTCCAGTATCAGTGTTATCAGACATTAAGGTAACTGATGCTCTACAAGGCAGACAAAGCAGCCAGCTTTGAATCTAAATTTAGATACCCACAGCAGGCTCCTGATGTTATGAAATGAAAATACTTCATCAAGCTATTCATATAGATCGGGCTAAATTGTCTGGTTTCGGAATCTGAAGGCAAAACTGTTTGAGGTGCATTCAGTTAAAATTCTTAAATATGTTAAACATTAAAAATGTTGCCCTTAAATCTATAGTGATACCTGAAAATCAATTGCTGATTTGTAGGGAGGTTAGACATTTAAAATTCCCTTTGATTTTTAACCGGAGTTTTCCTCAATGGGAATTGATGTGATGTGGACCTTTTTGAACCCTGGCAGGTGGGTCAGTGTTCAAGTGTGCACTTTGGTATTGCTTTGGCTACACTCTTTTTAAAATGTTGGCTTTATGGTATAATGCAGATGGCAGAGGCTGGAAAGATAAAAGATGCTCCTCAACTAATAATAGGCAAGTTCAACTATCTACATTATAAATACTTGGAAGAGAATTCCATTACATTTTTAAGCGTATATAAAAAAGGGAAGATTTTCAACTTTACCTGTAAAGGGACCTGATCAGAAGAGGGAATTTTTGAGACATCTAAATGTTAATGAGCTGCAATGGAAGGCCAGTATTTGAAAGTTTCTTTTGGAATGTAAAGTCAGGAAAAGAAATGCTTCTGAGACATTTTCTTTTCATGATGCTAAAATGTAACTACTAAAGTATAAATACAATGCCATATTAATAATAAGAATAGATATACAGGCATAAAAGCATAAACCCATAGCAACAACAATATCAAGCTGCTTGGATGTGGATGAAATGAGAAAGTCAAATTCAATCTGTCTACAGTTAGAGCAGGTAGGAACCTGACCAAGTGCAGATGGTATGATGCTGAATATCACTTAATTATCTCTGCCGACAGGAAGGGTATGTTAGTACGCAGTGTGGGCTTCGCCTGACTCTTATTCAGGCCAGAGAATGGGTGGAGCAAGTTCATATTCGTAATATATTGTGTAGATGCAAAAACTGAAATAAATCAAAATACCATTTGGAAATACAGAGTACACAAGGCTTTGGGTTGTTGCGGTTTTGATCAGGTTAAATGGATCTTTTGAGTAGTCTTATTATTTCAGAGAGATCTAAGACTTTATTACAATTCCTCTAGGTTTTTAAATCTCTCTTTTGGGCGCAACTAGCATATTCATAATGGAAATATCAGTGGCATTTCTCAGAAATAGAACAATTTACAAGTCTTGATTCTTTTAATATATATATTAATCCATATTTACAGAAATGGTTATAGTGTTGGAACATCGTGTGTTCTAATAGAAAGGAGAGCTTGGAAATCCAATTGTGTAATCAGAAAGTTCTAATGGACTGTATTGCAATTTCATTTAATGTATTTATTTTTCCTTATTGCCTAATAATTACCATTATTTGCCCCCGCTCCCCAGATCACTTCTCTGTCTTGAAGCGATGCTGTAAGTCTGGGCAATTACATAATGTAGCAAGAAGCAGGGGAAGCCTCTTTTTGAGTACATTTGCCATTGAGGTAGCTTTTTTTTTTTTTAATTATGTTTTAAAGCTGTTCCTAGGAATCTTTTTTTCTCATCTTGGGAGCTGCGGTCTGCTGTCCTCATCTCTTTGTCAGACATAAATCCTTTGTTTTTCTTGAACTTCTGAGTATTAACATTTTAAAGAGAGACATTTGGAGGAGAGGAGGGAGGTTACAAACTATTCAGCAAAGCTTATGAAAACACCAAATGAGTTTCAAGGCTACAGAGAACACAAACCAAGCTCTATAGTTTAAGCCTTTAAAATTAGAAAGTAGGTAAACATGATTTTTATGGAAATTTCACAGAAAGGCTTGTATTTCCAAACACCAGTATAATATCTGAATGGAGGTGAAATCCACATGAGATTTGCTGACTTTAAAATTCAGCACTTTCATTTTATGCCATTGAGCAAAAGACTAATTTTATTTTTTTTTTTTAATCCATATTGCATAACTAACAGAATGCAATTTTAGTCTCTGATGACTGGCAATACCTTGCATTAGCCAAGATGAAGTCATTAGAGAAGCATTATAGCTTTGCTGCATTTCAGGGTCTGCTGATGTTCCCATTTACAAGCCTTGGCTTTTTGGGTTATGTAAAACCATGAGTCAAAATTTATGTCCAAGGAAAATTGAAAACTTCCGTCATCACAGAAGCAGGGGGGTTTGCAATAAAATAGAGAAAAGGAACCTTGAAGATATACGAAGACCCCTTGCATTGATTGTAGGGGTGGTAAATCTAAACTCCTCTACCTGCTAATGACTTGCTCTGTAATTGTGGACAAGTCCCTTCACTTCTTTGTCTTTTCGAGATTTAAATACTTGGTTAAAAGAGCCTTTTGCTTTGGGTTTTAGGCACTTGGCTGACTTTAGCCTGGGTAAAGTGACCTAAAAACGAAGATTTTCAGAGCTGCGAAATGCAGGAGCGTGTTTCTGTTTTCAAGGTGTTTGGAAGGCAGATTGATCTTCAGTGGCATTTGCCTGGATAATTTCAAATGGGACGGATTCCAGCGCCGTTGAAGGGCAGACCCGCAGCTGTGTCTCCCACCCAATAAGCTACACTGACGCAGGTGATTTACGGATCTCAGTCCCCATTTTTTGTCGTGCAGACGAAACTACACCAAGATTAACACTAAAACTGTTCTGCATTCTAGCAAAGTGTCCTTGTCTTACCTTCCGCTTTCAGCTGTTTGAATAATACAAACATGTGAAATATAATTTGTCTTCTGGTAACTTATCTGACACTTTTTTCTCAGGCAGTTTTCGAGATTTGTGCTTCAAATGAGACAATTTAGTGATATACCATCTTTATCACTTTGGATTCCTAAACAATATTTGGAAGAGTCGGGGAAAAAAAGAGAAAGTTTAAAGTTTATAGTCAGAGCTGTGTATGTTGTCCAAATGCACCAGTAAATGCTGCTTCTAGTGACGAGACTTAGTGCAGTCGTTTGTTGTTTGGAAAGTTATTGAATAGCTGCTTTAACAAGCTTAAGTCAACACTGTAATTCAGGAGCTTTTTTAGCGTCTTAACAAAGGAGGAATGTCTCATTAGCCTAGTGTCTGAAAAGTGTCATTTTCTAAAGCGTAAAAAGCATTTGAAATATTTTCTCGGTGGTCCAGGCTAGAAAGCTGCAGAAAGGGAAGATGGTTTGCTGGGTCTTTAATCTGTTTTCAGTGGCTACAGAACGAGGACTGAAGTCCAGATCTTCCGTGGAAAGGTTCCTTCCACTTCTTTCCCTTTTGCTACAGCGCAACGAAAAAAGTGGGGAAAAGTGAAGGGTTTCTTGGGCCTTGTTCTGGCACTTCTGTTGTGTTTCCGGTTTTGTTCGGGGCTCACGCTCCTGCAAGCAGTTGGAATGGCCTCTCGGAAACATTAGGAAGATTGGTAGCTGCCTTTTTGGTAGAAGCTTAGGATTTTAGATGAAATGCATAGTTGGAAATCAAACCCGAGTGCCTGGTAGAGACAGTGCTAGCAGCTTAACTGTTTCCCTATATAATGCTCCTTCCATCTTTAGCAGAAGCTGAGCTGCAGCAGTGGAAGGTCTAGGTGAAGGAAAGCCCTGCTGTGCCTTTATCTGGAAGGCGGCTGCTTACAGCAGAGAGAAGAGCTAAGCGAGGAGGAGGAGGGGGAGGAGAAGGTCTTCTGGGTCTTCCCTCTCTTTTAACCTGATTGTAGCTATCGCAGTGGGCTACAAGAAATGGTCACGACACGCTCAGGTGCTGTGGGAGAAGAGTGTGACCTTGTGATGGGCAGAGCAGTCCCTGCTGTCCCTGCCTAAACAACGCGCTGAGGCACTCCTGGCAAGTCATCGTCACTCTTGCAGGGTTATCTTTGTTTTGGGGAGCGGGGAGGTTGGGCTAGAAATTAAACCAGCTCTTCTTTCTTTCTGATATCGAGTACCTGTGTGTAGGCTGTTAGAATTTCCTCCTCTTATACCATCAAAGGAAAGTTCAGGCTATTGCACCTGTGCCCACCAAAGGTAGAGAAGAAAGGAGCAGTGCAGACGTCCTCCTTTCTTCTTTTATTTTATCCTGTCTGATAACAGAGGGTTATGAACTGAAACAGTCCCTTCAGAATGAGTCCTTTGCTCCTCTCTTCCATTTTCCATCCTCTACATCCATGGATTGTCTAATCTGACCATGTTAGGTAATAAAAAATATTTTTCTGAGTAATTTGAGCACTCATTAACTGTCGGTTTTAATTCCTTCTAGCAAGTATAGTTAAGCAAAAGTAAAATGCTGAGTAGGTCTGCAGTTTATTTCTCATATAATCTAAATTTTTACCAATAATACTATATTACCCTGAACAAATCCCGTACACTGGCAATTAACATCGTGTAAAGAAGCTTTCATTAATGGTACTTTGGAGAAAACAGAAGAACAGAAACGTGCAAATCCAGACCAAGAAATGAATCCCCTTACCAGCAGTCACGTAAAAAGCTTTTGCAAGCTGAAAGCTACAGAAATATTATTATTAATACACATTTTTTTAAAAGCAGCACTCCTCCTATATTGTTATAGTATAAATTACACGTCACCCCAGAAATCATCATATAGTAAGTATTCTAAAAAAAGATACTGTACTATATAGAATCTAAACTATTACAATGTCAAAATACTGCCAACAAAAGCGATAGCTTTGCATGGAATTTTGATGTATATATTGCTGTTTTTCCTTACAAACACAGAAGATATATGTAGGAGAAGTCAGACACATAACTGGCTGGCTGCTCATCACTGCCATGCTCTCTGAAGAACACCAGTCATCCATATATTGCAATTACAGAAAATACTGTATTTATACTGAAATAAATCTGAAAAAAAAAAAAACAGAAGCAACATGTTCTACCCCTGGAAAATGTTTTCAGCTTGGCTTTATTATGATTTACAATTTAAATTCACTGTGTTATTGGGCTGTGGAGAGGAAAGAACTGAACCAGCAGTCGGGTACCCTGAGGACACTGGCACCACCTCTTTCTTTTTCATATTCCACTCAAATAATTTTGGAGACCAAGACATAAAGAGAGCAATGTAGATGCAAATGGCCATTCAAAAAGTTGGGGTTTCTGTTGTTCTTTGAATTAATCCTGTCCTTAGGCATTTAAAAAACCATGTTTTATCTGCAGAATTGTTCCATGCGTCAAGGGGAAAAATAATCTTTTGCGTAGATTTGGACATAATGGATTTTTACTTGGGGCAGAACATCAGGTTCGTATAATTGTCTTTTTTAACTGTTGGTAAGCCAGGAATGATTATATTATTGTGCTATGAATCCAAGGGCCTAACGAATTAGCTAATGAGTTTTCATTAAGTTTCCTTATTTCCGGAATGGGCAATTCAGGTGATGCAAACATCTCGATGCATTCATGAAACAGAAAAAAATACTCTCCCTATCTGGTATTTGAAAAATATTTGGTATTTAGTATTGGCAGTACTTTACATAAAATATCAGCAATTATTACATATAGTAAACACCTCATGAGAGAGTAGGAGTGAATCACTTGGAAATATTAGACTAGCTGAATTACAGTAATGAAAAGTACCCAGACTACAGAATGAGTTGCTGCATGAAACCATTTGGAACAGTTGTATGCAAAATATTTACGAGCTAATTAGAAAATGTGGCCACACCCTTAAATACTGATGCAAATGGTTATTACGTTTAGAAGATGAGCACTCTGACTTTATCATCATCCTCAGGCCGCTGTCCTACGTGGCTTATTTCTTACTGTCCCTTTGTATAAAAGATTTTGCCAGGATTTGTCAAGAACCTGCAGAAATTGCACCTCTTTCTTGTCTTCTCTTTTTTATTCCCGGTTTCTTATCTAATTATATAACTACAGTTAAATCTGAGAAAGGCTTTTTAGGAGGCAAGATCTGTATTTTCACCTCCTCTCATTTTGAGCTGGAGCCACTCTGCTTAGTTTTGCATTCATATTCCACTTCTTTTACTCAATTGTGACTGAAAATGTAAGAGGCGAAGGTAGCGGAGTAGTTCGTGTGAGAGAAGAATAAGGATTTTTCAGTCTATACAGTTGCTCCAGAAAAACTGTTCCAGGGTGATTTCTCTACAATCCGCTTTTCCACTTGGAATAGGATGTTTTATTCTCTTACAAATCAGTTCTCTCTGAAAGCAAAGGTTTCTAATGAAACTGGAGATGAAGACACACAAATCTTGGGCTTAACTCAGAGCCGTGCTGAGGCATAGTATCTGTTGTGCTTTTTAAAACCCAATATTAGTTGAATTCCAGGTATAAACACTGAGTTTTACATTCCCGGACCTCACCTTTTTTCATGATTGGTTATTTCATTCCACTGAGCTGGGTCAAGTAATCTTAAAATGAAAGGAACTTTAATTTGGGGTCAGTTTAGGACTTTGGCTATGGAAACATAATTTGAGTCTTAAAACGTATGAGACACCTTGATCAGCGTTAAGTGCACTTTTAGTTATCTCTTTCCGTATTAAAATTTGATGTCACTTCCAAACTTTTCTTATGAATTCCTTAATACAGCTTTTCTAAATAACTGTCTTCCTCTTTTTACCATTCGTAGCCCAGCTAGCAAATACTTGTGCTGTTAAACTGCTTCTCCCATTCTGGCAAATCGTTGTAAATCATTGTCAATCCGAACGGCAGCGGGTGGGAATTGTTCGCGTGTAGGTTTGGCGGCACCTCATTAGCTGGTGTTACAGCTGCTCTTGTTTTAAACTCTCTCCTCTTAGACACTCTCCTGGACATGGTCTGTGGGCATTCAGAAGAAAACGTTTGCTAATTAATGAGCCGGGGGAAGTGAAAGAAATCACTGTTGCTGCAGAGGATTCTGCCTTATTTCTCAGGATAGTCGTTTTGTCGCTTGCTGTCAATTACGATTCAAACAGTGTACAGAAAAAGAGGTGGGAGGGAATGCGAATCGAGGTGACTTTTCATAAGCATACGTCAGAGGCAGAAATTTTGCTGGTCCCTTGAAGTTTCATGGCCTATTTTTATCCCCAGTTTGCAGTTCTGTTTGTTTTCCTGGTGTCTTGAACCAATTTCGTTTTAATATGGATTGCATCAGCAGCCTTATTAGGAACGTGCCAGCTGAGAGAATGAGGCTCCAAGATGTGTATTATCTCTAAAGACCATCACAGAAAATAGGAGGAAGTCTAAAGGAGGTTTTTTTAGCAAAGGTCAGCATTATGGTGAGGTTTTTGACAACAGGTAGTTGTCAACATCCTACCCCTGTCCTTGTCTTGTGTTTAATTTACTGCCAACCTCAGCTTCTGAACAAGATGCAAAGAATAACATAGTCCCTGCACCGTGACAGCCTTTTAACCTTGAAAATCAGGGTAATGTGTAAAGAGACTTAAATCAGTCACCGAACAGGCCTCAGTCTCAGTGCTGCGTGTCTGATGCTGTTAACTCAGTGAAGAGAAAGGAGCTGCTCAGCTGGCGTTTCGCGCAACAGACTCGATGCAGCGTTTGATTATTGGAAAATGCACCATACAAATAGGTAGCCTGGCACAAAACTCTGTTTTTACCTGAAGACTGCAAGTCTGTCTTTAAAAAAAAAAATTTAAAAAAAAAAAAAAAAGTAATAATTCTTCACCTATGGTTTTAATCCGAATTTATGCATTTATTTTAATAAGGCATGACAGACCTGGTGCCCTGGCCCTTTGCCCTGCTCTGCCAGGTCGCGCTTATGCTGTCATTTCCAAAGGGTGAAAAGACTTGCCCTCTGTCTGTAATTTGTAAAGCAAGCTGGGAAGATATTATCGCTGCTCCTCATTAGCAGTTTGTCCATGTTTTCTGCTGTTTTGGGTGTTTTGTCTTTTTGTGCGTATGAGGCAGCAGAGATGCTTCACTGACAAATGGTATGTCCGTATCTTTTCAAGTAGAATTGTATACAGGTTGCTCATGCTGACTGAGGCAACCTGTTTGGGGAGGATTCAGGGACATGTCCCTTATTTTAAAAAAGGAGAAAAAACCATATAGCTGAAATGCCTTCATTATGAATATCTGAACAGCTGACTAATGATGGAGAAAACTGGCTGTGTTCTGTCTTTTATTTCAGCTGTGAAATCCGTGTTATAGGGAAATACTTGCAGAAGCTCTTGCTTAATCTGAATGGACGGACGTATCTATTGCTGGGTTCCTACTTCTGGTATACCCCACTTCTAATGGTGCTGTGCGTTCATGATGAAATAGAAATAGTGGGACTTTGTGTGTGTAGATAGATATATATATATAGTATGGACCTGTATGGACTGAACTGGGCTTGTCTGCTCTTCCATTTACCCTTGACCAGTGCAGTCTCTGCTTGCTCACCCTCAAGCACCTGTTGTGTGGGGAAAAATATGTAAAAAATCAACCGCAACAGCGAGGAATGATTGCTTAGAAATTGCACACGGAGTGTGTCTATGGGGAGTGATCAAGAGCTTTCCAATGACCACCAAAAGTGTCCTTTCTCCCACAGAAAATAAGACTTATTACACGTTTTTGTCAAGTTGTCTTGAGTGTCTGAGGCGAAACACAAGAAATCAGTTTTCATAACTGTCTGTTCGCAAATAAACTTACAGATCCTTAAGCATTTGAGTTGTACCTGCTATTGTTTATATGAGATTTAGGATTCTTAAGTAACCTCACAGTTGCCGTACTGTTATTTCCATATTTTTTCACCGAATACCAACTATATGTTTTACATTTAATAGGTAAGGCACGTTGTATATTAATATGGACTGTGAGCTATCTGGAATGCACTACGGAGTATGGAGCATTATGTATTCCTACTCTGAACTGGAAGTATTAATTACCTAAAATAATAAAACCATAATAACACCTTCAGTGGGTATATATTTTGCATGGGGGGGAGGGCAGGAAAAATGGAGATAAAGATACGGTTATTGCCGTGACATTTTGGTAATGGGATTTTATGCTGACTGGAGTTCAGAAAAGGCACAGCAAGGGAAACTAATAGAAAATGGGAAGGAAAAGAGCAAAGGTTGGAAGGTACAGGGGGGAGGTTTGAGGTGCCACATAATTACACTCATCTCCTCTGCTGAGCTTCCCCCGCTCGCCTGCTTCTGACAAGATCAGACCGAGGTGGGGGGAACCAGAGCATCACTGTGGTGATCCAGTGTTTTCCAGTCACTTCATGAGCAAAAGTTCAGATGTTTCGTATGCATGTAAAAGCATGTAGCTTTAAGCCTGCATATGAGACCGTGGAACTACCTAAGTACGTATTTCATACTGATTCACTTGTCATTTTGAATGTAGCTTTAAGATGCTCTTTGAGAGCTCGCACGTGAAGATCTCAGTATCGCTATCATTGATTCAAGCTGTGGGGAATCATTCCCATAGGCGTAATGGAATTTTCATTTTGGATAGATATATAATTTGACATGAAAGTGCAGTGTGCTTGTTGAAGCAGATAGGAGAGGGGCTTAGCAACAGGTAGCCTTGTGGTTATAAAAGAGCGAGTGGGCCAAGGTAAAAGTCATTATATGTAATTAATAAGGTGTTTTCTCAGGCTCTGGCCCAAGAGGGGCGTATGTCTGTTGTCTTCTCTTCTCGTTTTAAATTGTCAGAAAGGTTAAAGTAAACTCCCCAGTTAATATATTCTTACACGCAGCTGAACCAACTGCTGTGAGAATTCAGTGGGGCTATAGAGTATCTATAGGACTCTATGTATAACACATTTTGGCTCAGGGCCCCAGAGAGACTTCTGAATAGAAGGATATGTGGACATATGTGAGATTTTTGCTTTTTGTGCTTCATTCAAATAGTTCTTAATTACTATTCTTACTTTCTTCTGACTTTTCTCTTTCATCGGCAAGTATATTACATTTTACGCCAAACAATCTCATTTCTGTACCTACGTACCCATATATGCAGAGCTACTTTTTCCCCTGTAGCTGAAAGATTTTCTTCAAAACAGTACAGCTACGAAATTGAGACAAAAGCTCTACTTCTCAGTATTACCTAAGAACATAATACTTTGGTTTGTATGTCAAAACGCTTCTTCAAATGTAGTTTTGCAGGAGTACTCCGAGAAGCAATTATTGTGAGAGAAAAAGGTAGAAATAAAGGTCTGTTTTCTCTGGTTATTCAGCGTGTTTTCCAGTATGTGGTAGACCCATTTCCAGAATGGGTAAACGATAAACAATCCCAAGTTTGGTGAAAATAAACATATGGGGGCATTTGCAGCTAACAAAACAGTTTTTAGCCTGGAAAACACCAAAGAATCCTTTTTCAATAACCCTTGTAATATTCTGAGGTTCTCGTAAGATCAGAAATACTACAAAATTAACTGTGTTTTCTCAGGGTGTGTTTTAAAACTTCACTCAAATCCTGGGAACTGAAAATCAACTACTCTTGAAGAAAACTCTTCAAAACTTTGTGGGATGATTTGAATTTAGTTCCATTCGTTCTTTGATTCAATCGGACTGCAAATTTGTCACACGAAAGCATCTTGCTTGCTGTAATTGCCTTTTTTTTTTAATGAATAGCGAGCACTCTAGATTTTCAAGGCAATGAATTTGTGAAAAGAACATTTTATTACGAGAACTGTTAATTGTGTGTTTATTGGAATCACTAGAGTGTTGTGTGAAAGTAGCAACTAAACAAGAAGTAAATAAGAAACTCTCTATTATCCAAAACTTTAATGGTTTCATCACCAGGACTATCCATAGTGGCTTAGTCTTGGTGAAATTTGTGTCTGTAACTCATTTTGTATTTGAAATGAAAAGTTTCTCAAGAAGTTGTTCACAGCTGAGTTGTAGATCTGGTGGGAAAATTTCATGCTTTCTCTAAATTAAAAGGAAAAAACTGCCTTAATAATGGGAGTGAAATGAGGCTAGCCACTATGGTTGATATGCTAATGTGCTATTTAAAAAAAAAAGAAGATATAATTAATTTGTTCTATCATAAATTGTTAATTTGAAAGCAAGACAGATTATACCAGTTCCATAATTAACTGTAAACGCTTCACCCCAAGGACTTCATTTAGCGCAGTAACTGATTGAATAGAAAGGATTGAATAACTGCAAGTAAATCAGCGGGTCTTAAACAGCTTGTGTCCAAACCTCTGTTCTCCTTGTGGCTCCCAAGTGTTGCCGTGGCACATCAGTAATTAACGTCCTCGGAAGGGGAAGGTGGACTCTTGGTTTATTTTGTGAGATCTAACCGGGTATATTGATGCTGTTCTGGGCTCTGATGCGCAGCTTCCCACGATCCATGAGCTGAGGCGTTTGCTGTTGGACTCGGAGTTCACACCCAGCTTCAAATCTCACTGAGAAATGGTTCCCAGAGAATATTGTATTCTGTTTGGGGGCTTAACTTCAGGCGCTTTGTGGTCGCTGTAGGAACGCTGCCTTTTTCACTGTAGCACTTACGGGTGGTTTAAATATAATAATAAGTTTCCATGATTTGTGTTTGAGAGGGTGTTGTACCACCATTTGTATCAATGCACTGCACTGCAGGAATTCAGTGCCTTCAGTATGAAACTCGATAAACCGTGAAAAAGCACAAATGTAATAAAACGAGACGTGGCCATGTGGGGATGCGTACGCCTGGGACTGTTTTTTATTTTCTTATTTAAAATAAGCGTGGTAGAGGCTACCTTTGTCAGTATTTGCTACATGCTTTACCTGCCGTTTACAGAGCTAGAGACACCAACAAGCTAATTCATTGTAGTCTCCTCCATCCTTAGTCATTTGCATGGGTACTCATCTATGAAGAAAATACACAGTAACACGAGGAAGGTGAGTTTCTCTGTATCTCAACATTGGAGAATCTCACTGTCATTAAAGCCAAGGCAGACAAGAGCTCCTTGCACCAAAACTCTATTTTTTTCAGAATTACTGGAAAAGTCTTTTTAAGTGCCTCTATACGATTATTTTCAGAGATGCTTTCTCTTCATTCCCGTGAGCAAGTTGTGCTTCTGCCCTAGTAAATCCCTAATATCATCCCGTTATTCTGGAAATGAAGTGATAGCAATGGCAAATAGCAGGAATTGGCTGGAAACAGCTTCCGGTGCATGAAGCAGCATCAAAGGTCCTGAGGTTCTAGATACAGGTTTGTTCCCCCCTTGACTGAGGCAGCAAATAGACCTTCAGGGAAAGTATTTCCTTGCATATAGTTTCCACAATATAAAATGTAAATATATATATTAAAAAATATAAAATCTTGTATCATTTTAACTATACTTATTAAAATCTGTGTGTCTAAGTTCAGCAAGTGTAAATTGGCAAAGGTCTGACTTAGCTCTCTTTTTGGGGACCAGAAGCTCAGATGGTAAAACGTGATTATTGGACCTATTTTACAGGGCGATACTGTGGTAAAGAGAAGTCACTTGTTTACATGAACATTACACAGCAGTTTTCCAGCTCCTGTAAGGAGAAAGGCTGGATCAATTTATATTGGCTTCATTATCTCGGTAGCCAACATAGATCCTTCACTTCTAAGTTTTGGACACAGTAATAAATAATTCACATAAAATACTCTAAGCTCCTTTCTCTAGGTTTCTCTGTGCTGTCATGGAAACAATATAATTTGGTTTAGTGTGAATCAAAGCTTCTTAAAATTACCTTTGTGAGGGATATAATTTTGGACCAAATTTAATGTGGCCACATATCCGTTTTCTGTTGTTTTTATATCATCGTGTTGAGCAAAGAGGGAGGTAGAGGGTTGAAAAAGAGGGTGCAGAATTTGCAAGAATTGCTACTGAGTGTTCTCAGTAAGGAATTGTGACACCCTCTTGTGTTTTCCACTTGTCCCTAGGACCAGAGAAGGAGTATTTTTACTTGTAGAGACTTTAAGGTGCAGGTTTGATTAACCTAACACGATATTTTTAGTGCATCCATCTCCCTGAATTAGTACGTAAATAGTTTGTTAAAAAAAAATAGAGTTTCAAGAACATACATCCAGAGACTGAACAAAGCCTCAGAGACTTCCAAAGGAGGCAGTATGTGATTTTTTTGGGGGTGATGCCAAGTACTTTTGTACATTGAATGGACTTTAAACGAGTGAAAACCGGCTTTGGGGAGCGTTGGTTGCATGTGTAAGAGTATAGTACAAATGGAGTTGGTCCTGGAATGTGATGAAAAACATGCTGCCTCCAAAAAGAGGTTTTGCGCCTACAGCATGATACATTCCAAGATGTAAACCGTTATTTCAGTTGCTTTAGGTGGAGGAGTATGACCTTGTATACCTTTCCATATATCCCCCCCTCATACTGAAGCAAAGCAGGAATTCCTGTCATGATACCTCTAATTCCAGCTACTCTCAGCTCAAATTTGATTTTGAGATTGGGAGATATGGTACTGCATATTTAATTTTAAGGTTTTTTTGTTGCATTTGTTCTCAAAGTAAAGGCAAAAATTATAGCCCTTTCTTCAAAATGTCAAAGTATAATCATAAGAACAGTGATAATGTCTTGCCAGAGAAGGTATCTCATTAGTTTCTGTTATTGCTCAGTCATGTGCCAGGATGCCATTGTTAGACATACAAGCGCAGAACAATAGTGATAAAAATATCTTTTATTGCCATAAATATATTAAAAAATAGAAAAAGTCATCCATTGGTTGTTGAAATGTACATTCAGGAAGATTCATATTTTGACAGAAATATGGTACTGCTCTGCCTTTATCTTCTTTTGCCCAGGGGAGAGTGAAATAGATACACAATAAGCAATTTTGATGACTACTTTTTCATTTTGGAGACATGTTCTGGTGTGCAGAGAGTCATGGATCTTTCTCAGTAGGAGAAATTTTCTATGATGTTTATGAGGATAATTTTCTGTATTCCAGGATCCTGGAAAATGCCTGGTTTGGGAAACAAATTTAGGGACTGGATTTTATAAGTGATGCAAAAGACTAAATGAATTGTGTGTTGTAGAACAATAGGAAAATAAGCTTGTTTTGTTTAGTCAGCACAGTATTATGTTTTCAGATAGCTGTATGTTGCAGCCGACGTTGCAAGCATCAGACATTGCAGTAATTAGGGTTTTTAATATATCTCCAGGATGCCAGTGCAGAAAATGGTCTGAACTTGAATTTCTCATGATTCCTTAGAGCTTTTTTTTCTTTCTCGCTGAGCTTTAATCTCTATCTGTCTCTCCTGAACTTTAATACATCTTTAGAAAGTCTTTCCCATTCGCTTCTCCGAGTTTCTGGTTGATGCTTGGAGGCCCACAGGACTCCTGATGTACTCGCTCCCAGCTGAAAATACAGCCTTATAGCCAACTTGTTTTTCCTATCAATCAGTCTGGAGGGAACACTGCTCTATCTTGTTGATCATTCTTGTGTAAAGCTCATGTATCACTTCAAGGATTGTCTGGCTATTGGTTCTGTCAGTTTGCTTCTATCACCGTCCAAAAGCAAAGACCGTGTGCCCATAATATTAATAGTTGGAATAGGAGAGATATATATCACTCTTCTGCTTCAGGATAGTCAAAAAGGATGATTGAAAGAACGCTACGAGAATGCAGTGCTTAAAGGTAAAAAGATGTTTGACAGTACCTGCAGGAAAAAGAAATGTGATTCTAGAAAAGTTATTACCTTCTGTAATACGTGCCTTTCGTTATTTACATCAAGGTGCCTGTGCCAGTAATCTCTTATACGTGTGAATTATTTTCCTCACATGAGTAATTTCATCAGCTTAGTGATTACACTGACTTTAGAGGGGCTGTCACCATCAGTATGAGTCAGGTTACTGATGTTTATAGATCTAAACTCAAAACAAACAAACAAGCAATAAGGCAATTAAAAATTATGTTTTTAGCTTATTTTCCATGAAAAAATATAGTTGGTATCCAGGCTTAGACTGGGATGTTCTTCAGTACTTCTTTTTGCAAAAGTTGAAAAGGTCTTCATTTTTCTTTATAACTCATTTTGCTAAGGCTATCGCCGCTTTCACAAACTTAAAATGCAGAACTAATTGTATTTGTAGCAAAGTGCGTGCTGGTTTTCTTTTACCGGAATGTTCGAATCCTCTTAAAGTTCTCCCACTCTTTTCACTTTTCTCCATCAAAGCTTTCCATTTTATTTTTAAAATATGGTAGCAAGGATCTAATTCAAGCCTCATTGTTCAGTAAGCCAAAAGAAATGGGCAACTGTTCCACCATGAAAATTCAAGAAACAATTTGCAACAACTTAGTCCCCGTAAATTAGTAAAGAATTGTATGGAATGACTCAAATTATGCTGCATATGTTAAATGCTGATAATTCTCTGTATTTATTGTGATTGCAACCTTTACCTCTTCTATAATACCTCTGCATTTTGTTTTAATAACTTAAAACAGAAGTGATTTGGAATATCTACCCATACTGGATGGCTAGAAAGCTTATTATATTATATTAGAGCCGAGCTGTATTTCAGGTGTGCCTGAGCCTATTCGTGTTCGTATCCCCGATGTCAGTCCTTCAATAAAATAGGTGCTACTTGGACACTTTGGATTCAGATGCAATTACCAGCTTTTAAACCACCATCAAACAGCGATGAAAAAATAAGTACATATTTTATTTCTTTTTAGGGCCAGAATATAATTTAACCTGTATCGGTTTCTGCTGAGTTGTCATAATTCTGTTGCCTTTACTATTAGCAGCTATAGGAGCACCCAGCATACTTTGTATTCACCTTGAACCTTATTTTGTTCATAACTTGCAGTGATCTATAGGAAGGATTTCAGATCTAAGGTATGCAAACAGAGTTCTGGCCAACATTTTTGGGGGAGAAGCTGAATCAGAACTGTGTTGCCTGGCTGATGTTATGGCAGACATTGCTCATCATGAAGATGTTAAGATAATATTAAAAATCTTTAAATTCTGGCTCTAGGTTCATGTAGTTGACTAGGGTAATAGCAGAATTTTCCAAAATGTAGTGGTTCTTTATTAGGAAAATTTAGAACCATTATGAAAAAATGTTTCAGCCCTCTCTACGACTCAGTGAGTCCTTGTGCGGATCTTCTGGGCTTGTGGTGCCTTTGGACCTTTATTCTAAAGAGTGATTTTACCGACCTGCTGTGAAGCACAGGAACCAAACTGACCGATGGGCTTCTCGTTTGTTGTTGCAGTTTGGCAGCCAGAATATTTTCAATAAGTTTAGAACAGGTTTTGTCTCGGTGCACGCGCTTTTGAAAGGAGTTTTTTACAATTATGTGAAATGACAGGAGAAGGCACCACCATAAAGCTGAAGACCAACAAGAGCTGATGGCTTCGGTGACGTTTTGTCACTTGAACAATGACTTTCGCTAATAAAAACTGTGATAGGAAAATGAAATACTTTCGGTAACATCAGTCTGATGCTTGGCGAGAAATGCTTTTAAGGCAAACAGTGAAGAAGAAAAAAGAGCAGCCCCGTTATATTCTGTAGTGAATGATGCTGAATATTTTCCCTGCTACTTAGTCAGACTAGGTCTTGAGTTTGCCAGCAGATGCAAAAAATAGTTGAAAACACTGTTCTGTTTCACTAATAAAACACACAACATGCTGCCAGCATAATCAGGGATAGATTTTCAAGGCGCTCAGCTTACATTTAAAAGCCTGGATGCAACGGGCAAGTTTTCAAAAGCAGTCAAAATTCTGCAGCCCCTGTTGAGGAAAATTCAGCTGCCTTACAGATGTTGAGCAATTCAGAGGGTCAGACCCTAAAATATTCCCTTAATACTCTTGGAGAAAGAAGGTAAAATAAGCCTTGCATTTTCAGGTTGAAGATTTAATTTAATTTAATCTACATGTTTAATAGTTCTCCTCCTTAAATTCTTTCAAACCTTTAAAAACAACAGCACCCACACCTAGTATCAGAAAACAATCAACCAAAAGCAGCCAGACTATTTTAAATTCAATCTGCCTTTTTTTTTTTCTTTAAATTAATTTGGGTTGCTGGTACATGGGATGGACAAGAAGTTTTTTTTTAATGGAAGTTGGCTGCTATTAAGAAAACTATTATTTTGTCTTTCAGTTGGTTGGTTGGTTTTTTGTTTGGTTGGTTGCTTGCTTGCTTTTAAACAGTAGCAATCTAAAAGTATTTGTTCCCACCACCGAATAGCTTTCTGAATCAGTGAGACTGTTCTTGTGTTGCTGTTCTTCATTTCTTTCAAATTCTTCCGCAAGCCCCATGTTTTTCACCCTCTTTCTACCCTGATCAACTATTCTTCTCATTTAAGCTGGTGTAAAGCAAGAGTAACTGCACTACAATCTGTAGAACTACTCAGGTGTAAAATCAGATGCGAATGAGAAGGGCAAGGTTATTTAAAAATACTACTCTGACATGGTTCCTTTACAAGTTTTATTTGAATCAATGTCCTTTTGCTGAGTGTAATCAACCTGTACTAATGCAACCGGGAAGGAATCTTGTGCCTTACAAGTGGACTTTCCTTCAGTCTTAACCGTTCACTGCCTTACTAAAGTGATATCTTTATGTCTTTAGGTGGTTAATCATGATTCCCAATTAGAAATATTATGTTTCCGTATCGGCAACAGGTTTAAAGAGAGATTAAATAAGAATTTGCATGTTTTTGTGTGAGATACCAAAAGAGCACGTGTTGAAAATTACGGCAGATACCATTTTATCATCTGTATTTTTTTTCCTCCATCCTCCAAAGCTGTCTTCATTAGCAGCCTCGTTACTTTAAGTGTACATTAAGAATGATCCATTGTTTACGTGACATTCCTTTTTCCTCTACAAATGAAAGCTACCAGTGAAGTCTGCAAATGATTAAAAGTAGGAATTGAACTTTTCATTCTGCTTAGGAAAATAACTTAGGCATAGGCATAGGATAGATTTAAATCTATATAAAAGTTTCATTAATCCACATCTTTCCCTGTTGTGGCGAAATTCTGGCCTTGTTGAAGTTGATTACAAAGATGTCGAATTATTTTCCTTCCTTTGGAGGACTTGTCAACAGCCTCACTAATGTAAGTTCACTCAGAGGGTGGTTCCTGAATGTGTTTGAGTGTGGGAGGTGGTGAGGGGTTCAAAACAAACAACATAGTTGGGAGAAATCTCTGATTCCAGCTCTTAATCCATACAGGAGAGGAAATTTTGAGGTTTTAGCATAGATTTAGGCTTCTGATGTTTGACTCTTCACCTTCAAAGGTGATGACAACTGGTTTGATTCAAAGCCCATGTTCAACCCAGATGTTTTCTGCTTAGATTTCACACTTTCAAATTGAATTGAATTTAAAAAAATAAAAGTAACAGATAAAGAACAAGAGATCTTCGGGCATCAATCATATACTATGACGATGAACAAAATCTAGTTATTTATAAAAGAGATTACAAGAAATTCTTACCAAGAAAGGTAGGTACATGCAATTGTAAACCAATAAGTGAACCTGGATTTACATGAGGGTTTGGATCACACTGTTACTTTGAAATCAGCAGCTTCTAGGTGGGAGGTACATTATTGTTAATTGAGAATACTATTCTACTTTCTGGCAACTGTATTCCAGTGCAGGCAGCAGAATGTGCTCGTGGTTCTCAGTTAAAGCCACGTTAAAGCCTGAAAACAGATCTGTGGTGGTTTTGTTTATTTTGGGGTTTGTTTTTCAGCATGGTTATTACAAACACTTTTCATGTGGATAATCAGAATATAAAGCAAAAAATAAATTTGGTAATAGCAAAAATGTCTGCAAGAATAAAAGAAACCTTGAAATGAAAGATGTTTAAATTACTTATAGGGATTGTTTAAAACTACAGTCTCCAGGATGACCTCAGAGGGAGGATACATGGTCTTAGATTCCTATATAGTAAATACATTGTTAGCTTTTCTCAACAATGAAAGAAATGAAAAATTTAATATGGCCGTTCCTACTGGACAGGATGTGGTTTTATTTTGTGTTCTCAGTGCAAGCCTATGGTCATAATCACTGAAATACTAAAGCGGTGTTTGTTTACCTTTACTGAACATCTAACTGTTGGCTTGTTTGCTTTAGCATGGGGCTGATTTCTCTACTTGAGCTGCGTCCATCTCTTAAAATCTTAGGGCAAGGGAGATGAAATTTTCCCTGGAGCTTGACTTGTTTCAAATGCAATTAGGATGGCAAGCCAAGTCAATATAAAACTAATTATTTAGTGGAATAACCCAATTCTTTTAGTTTAATAGTATCATATTTTGAAATAAATCTGGGAAAAAAAATATATAAACTGATAAAAATAGTTCAACTACTTTGTTTTTCAAATAAATGTGCTCTCATTTGACAAACAAATGAAGCCGTGTCAGCCATCTCACCTGTCCTTAATGACACCTCCCTGCCCAAGTGCTGTAGAAGCTTTTTAATCCTTGGTAACTAGGTAACTAGTGGCCTGGGGGGGGCTTCATCAGGTTTCACCCAATGTATTGGGTTTTCGGTTTGAAGGAACTCGAGGGAAAGGGATGATGCTCTGTAACAATAAAAATATGTATTGCCGCCTGTGTTTTTTTTAACCTCCCAAGAGTGAGAATGGGTAGAGATTAGAATTAGATTCCAAAAATATTGCCTTCGGTGAAGAGAGATCTTTATGAGCTTGAGTTTCTGGTGTGCAAGATGAAGCTTTATAAATCAGCAACTGATTTCCCTACTGAGAAGCTCAAAGGCTAAGAGCAGAGGTACAGAAATGGTCTTGCTGTGGTACCAGCAGGAAGAAATGGTACCCATATCCTGATAAAACGGTGCTGGTTTAATGAACTACCAGCTAGAAGAAGAAAACAAAGATAAAACCCCAAGCAGACCTTGGAGACGAGCTGAGGGTTTCCATGCGCAAGTCCTGCGGCGTTTAACTTCATACAACATATGAAATAGCACAAGTCTGTGAATTTACCTTTCCAAACTTGTGATTGCTTAAGTCAGCCTTCAGTTTATCACCTACCTTTCTTAGCACTACCTACAGCCTACAGGAGGCTGTTCTAGGTGCCCAAACTAGTCAAATCACATATCTTCAGTTAAAGGAAATACTAAGAAAAGACCTCTGACTTGTTCTATTTGTTTGGTGGTGTTGTGTGGGGGGGTTGGGTTGGTCTTTTTTCAGGGGGCTGGGTGGCTCCCTGTCTCACATAGGTGTGCAGAAAGCCTGTTTTTTATCTTAGTGATCAGCAAATTTCTATGTCCCTGGAAGAAAAAATCAGGTTGAGTCATATATTCACCTATAAACCAGCAGTGGTGACTCCAGGAGGTTTGTCTATGAAAAGACAGGGGTGGCAAATCTAGTGGTATTGGATGAAAACAATTTAGTAGTCTTCCAGCTGGAAGAGTGCAGTTCTGGTTACAAGATCACATAAATGGTACATATTGTAGACAGAGGATGTTTGGAAGAGGTTAGCAGGGTGTTTGTATCCCAGCCCAACTCTCGGGAAAACTAACTTTCTAAATCGCTTTCTGAGTGATTTCAATACCAGCCAGTTCCAAAACCAGGGATTATTCAATGCCATCTGTTGGCTTTTGTGAAAAATCGGATGGAAAATGCGGTTTGCTCAGTGGTGGTCCAGCAGAAAGGGCCTCACAGTCACTATCGCAGCTCCTGGGGGAGCAGAAAATTAAGAGCAAGGCCAGCTCTAGTTGGAGACACTTTTCTTCAACATTTTGAGAAATTATTTATGGCATCCAGGTGCCTTGTTTTAGAGCAGCCTCAGCTGTAGCAAAGGTAGAACTGGAGCTCTCCCCGTGTTTCGAACAGGTGACTCTTGAGATGGCCAGGTTATGTATGGATCTTTCCATACGTGCAACATCACTGCTCATTAGGTGTTTGCAAGACTTTTCTGACTTGTGTGTCTGTGGAGATGAATTTTGAAGATCCAGAACAGTTTTCCTTTGTAAGGGTTCTGATCTATATCTCGTACTTTTGGCCCACACCTTCGGGCCCACATCTATAAGGAATAAGAAACGCAGAGAACTTGTTATGGCGTTTTCCGCTAAATTACATGCCCTTTTTGTTAAGAAGCTATTTTGCTTTCTTGTGTATTATTGCATATGCAAAAAGCTTGCGTGCTGGCAGTACTACTGCTTTGTTTGCTTTAGACTGTCTTGCATTTAGTCTATTTGAAGGTTTGAGTGTGAACAATAGAAATAGTCGTGGTAAATTGTCAGGCTCTTCCAAAGATTCACAGGTTCTGAAGTTACCGTCGATGACAGATGGTTTGTCCTTGCTCATCACTTGTCTTCTTGACAGCATTTTTCTGCTCCCTGCAAAATCTCCCTTGGTGTGCAGTTGAATTCTTTAGAAAAATAAAATTATTTTCTGCTTCAGTCATGTTCTTGCTTGTTGGTTCGATAGCATCCATGTTTGACTAAGTGGAATGCCTTCTTCATGAAGCAGAAGTTTGGTTTATTTTAATAGGAGAGCTGATGGAGTTTGACACGAACGCATGTCTAAAATTACAAAGATGTTAAGAATGATATTTCGTATCTATTGGTGTGGATTTATATGGCTGTGTATGAATGGCACTGTGTACTCAATGGGCGCTATCCTTTGCTGCAGGATTTATGCAATTAATGGCACAACGTTAGCAAAAACTACCGTGTGAACTCTTCAGTCTGAGCACTGCTTGGCTGGGTAGAGAGTGAATTTCTTTTTTGGATTTTCCACAATTTCATGATGTCCTTTTCAGAATTTGTCTGCTAACTTGCTGCTTTGAGTCTGAGCAATGGAGAATTGTGCGATATGGCATTGAAACCGACTGAATGCTAACAGCCTGCGGATGAAAAAATGCTGGATTCTGAAAAATCATTCTTTGGAGCTGTTGGCTGTGTTGTCTGTCCTCTGCTTGTTCTCTGACCCTGATTTATTTGGGTGATACAGGGATGTGTGAATTGCTGTGGGCATCAGACCATAACAACACAGTTCTCCAGTTCATACTGGAGTTCACTGGCTTATACATAAGCATTTATGTCCCTGCATAGTGGAGGCAGTGGCACAGAAGAAATGTCACCTCAGAAAATGGGGTTTTTTAGTATTGTTTCAAATATTTAGCCTTTCAGTAAATAAAAACTGTCTGAACTGCACAACAGTTGACAGGGCGTTAATAAGTTTCCGCTTCTTTTAGGTACTGCTAGTATGATTCGTCGCGGTTAAGAAAGCAAAATATATACGGGAGCACAAAAGTAGCCGTCTTGGGTTGGACCAAAGACTGTTTTGGTGTCTTATCTCCAAAGGTGGCTGCAAGGGAATGCCTGAGGGAGCAGCAAGAGCAGGGTAGGCTTAGATGATCCTGTCTCCTGACACTCTCCCACTGTTTAGCTTTAGAGAGCTTTCTGCACTTTGAATATCGCTGTTTAGTAATCCGTAGCTGAATTCTTGTACAATTTCCCCTAGAGGAAGCATGAAAAGAGAATTTGTCAAATATGCGCATGGTTTTCTTTGTTTTGGAAAGGGTCAGCTCTCCTCTGTTCCGTATCTGTGTAGGATTTTGGTGTTCAGCTCTCATTATGAATGCACACTCCGGCTTTTCACAGTTTTAGCTCCAGAGGTGAGCTGCATAAACAATGCGTTCACCTGCCTGCTGTCGCGGGTGGAAATTTCCAGTCCGTCCCTTGCCTTTCCCATCACAGAACTGGCGGAACCGGCACATGAATCTGAAACTCGCATCGTGTTCAAATGCTTTGGGGTCTGGGAGCTCCTACCACCTCCTACACGCCCCCACCAAGTGGTTTTACTGCTTCAAACACAGAGGATATCAGATCTCTCTCTCATTACTGCCCTTATGCCTTTGCGAGCATTATTTGGCACGTTTGCTGTTCCCTGACACAGAACACAAGTCGGTGCCAGCTCACTTGATGTGCATGCAGATGCGAATTGCAGCCAGAAGAAGATCATCACTCAGATAACAAATACGTGGTTTAACTTTCTGAACATTAGTCATAGAAACCTTCCACGCAACGGCACTATATACTTCTGTTGAAGCCCTGTTATATGCGCTCTTAGGTTGTGATCAGAAGCAGCCATGGTCTTTTGTATGTTTTGCCTTTTTTTTTTTTTATTTTACTTTAATCTTATTTGTTATCATCCCTTCAAAATGAAAATGCAATGTCTTTTTTAAGTAAACAAACCAGCAAACTCAGTAGATACACAAGGGCATTGTGGAACGTTGTGTCATGGTTGTAAAGGCTTGCTGTGTTCAAGTAATGACTGGTTCTCTGATGGGTAATTTGATCTAGGTTATGTTGCTGCTGGCTTCAGATATTTTTATTTACTTATTTACTTGGACTGGTTTAATATCATCTCAAACGTGTAAACTTGTGCTTAATAACTGCTGATAGAATCTTGTGACTGTGAGATGATGCATATGATTACTCTTAGTGGTTGAAGAAAACTTTAAGGTTGAACGATATTTTCCTTCGAGCATCAAAACTTAAGGTTTACATAGTACTGTATTTATATATTTTCCGTAAAACAGTGGATGCGGCTGTGCATTCTACGCTGAAAAGCATAAGAAGCACAATAACTGAAAGAATATCAGAAGGTTATTAATGATGATGACAATAGTATAGTGCCCTGCGATTTGTACAGACATAGCCAGAATGTGCACAGCCCAATTTTAACATCAATTAAATGGGCAATATAGGCCGTAGTGGGAGACGTTCAGAGGTGAGAGGCTGAGATGCAGCATCCTGGTCCTGCTGAAATGGGCAGCTCTTTGTGAGTGGTATCAGTGGGACTGTGATTTCATCAAGTAAGATTGAGTGACCCAAGGATGAAAAGGTAGCTTTGAAATTCCAAGCTAATGCTGAGTCCCAGGTTAGATGTGAATCTGTATTTCATAAAACAAAATGTAAAAAATTAAAAAAACAAACTAGCAGCTTTCTCAAGACATCATCAGTCATCTTTCTGAGCAATGGCTGCCGATACCAGAACAAGCTTTTGGTGGATGGGCTGAGGAAAATGCCTAAAAGCAGCTTCTGGCAGACTGAAAGGGAAAGTGAATTCTTAATTCAGGAGCTAATTGTAGCCCATCTAAACTTAGAATGTATTAGTTTGAGTGTCTCTGAGTACATTACAAGTTCATCTCAATTTGACATGAGCTTTTTGAAACTGGCTTTAATGTTAAGTAGTTTCATGAATGCATAAACTTGAATGGATAAAACATGATCTTTCTGTCGAGGAGTTTCGACTGTGACTAAAAAATGGATGCATTTCATCTTATTATTTGCAAGTCGTGAATAAATCTGTCACAGGTAGCCTGAGCTGTTTGAAATAATAATGACTTGTGAGACCAGTGAGGCTCTTCAAGAGCCTGGCTTAAGTGGTATGTGAGCTGTACATAATAAGGACAGTGACACTTAGAACCTTCAACTCTGTTGATAAGGCCTTGTCTAATCAAAATTTGAGAGCCTGGGCAAAGTAGATACACAGAACCAAGTTTTTATAAAGAAACTAAATGAATGGAAACCAAAGTTTTAATGGTGGATAAAGTGCATTAAAATCTGATCAGCCGAAGCTTCAGGTGCAAAGAAGTCATCAAGCCAACTTTTAATCTGTTGTTAAAAAGTGAACAGAAAAATGTGGATTTTCGTTTTGTGGATTCCTTGCATTCTGAAGTTTTGGTTGACTGTGGAAAATGCAAGAAAATGTCAAAACAACACAACAAAGTATATTGTTGTCACCACAGAGAAAGAGTAGTGAGTCTAAATTCCATGTAAAGTGAAGACCCTGATTCCTGCTTGTAACAATATTGACATTTTCCAGGAGCACATTAGCAGCTACGGCTTTCATTTCCCCTCATTTCTTACTGGTGCTGTGAGATTTTGAAATAAGAAGTCAGCTCATATGTTGCTGCTCTTGCCTTTTTTTGTTTTATTTTGGTTTGGTTTTGTTTTTCTTTTTTTCCAGTTTCTCCAGATCAGAATTTTGAATCTTGCCTGTCATTCTAGTAAATAAGCAGTGACCTCAATTCTAAGGCCCTTTGAATTAATGCAGAAGGTTATCAGTATGGAGCCCTTTGCTGCTCGTATGATTCGTGGCCACTGAAATTATTCTTCTTTGGATACGACACAGTACAAATTGCAGTCATCCTTGGCACCCGCTATTTGTGTTGGTCACCATTAAAAGCCAAGCATGATTGCTCTGCAATGGCCCAAGTCACCACAACCCAGCACTTGTTATCTACTTGAACATTAAAACATTGTGAGCTCCAAGCCCTTTTTGGTTTGGGTTTTTTTTGTTTGTTTGGGTTTTTGTTTGGTTTTGGCTTTTGTTTGGGGGTCCTCGCTAATGAAAACAGACCAAATGTATTTTTTTCCCCTATTTTTTTCCACTGTGCAGCTGAATTGTCACCACAAAAGTGTTGTGGGTTTAAGAAGGGAAAGAATAAGCCTCAGTGGAATTTGCGCTGTGGGGTTTTTGGTTTGGGTTTGTTTCGTGTGGGGTTTTTTTGTTTGTTTGTTGTTTTGTGGGTTTTGTTGTTGCTGTGTTTTAAGTTTTTTGGGGTTTTTGTTTTTTAAATGTGTGGCCTTCCAGGGTAGGTGTACACTGGAAAGCCCTTAGAGGCAGGACCTGCAGAAACCTGACAAGAGTTACTTGATAATAACTTTCTGCCTTCCCCTCTGTCGCTCCCTCTCCACACACAATATCAAGGCAAAAACGATTTCATTTTCTCCTCAGTCAACTGAAACGTATTCTTTTCTGTGATGCCAGCAATGAAATCTATTTTCCAAGTTTAATTAGCAAGTCAAACAATAACACGAATGCTTCTGCAGCGTTTTGCTAAAGGTTCTCTGTCCTCAGTTGAATACAAAGGTCTTTGAGAGCATGTTCTTCGTCTTTTGTCATTCACAGAGAGCATCCATTTAATATTTTTCTTCTGGCTTTCACAAGCAAGCTGACTGATAGCTGATTTGTTCTCTATTTCAGGTCGTGGAGACTAATTTGGTTGCTTTTGACTGTCACTGGATCATTATAAACGAGGTAACTGTCAAGTGAACATTGTTGTGAACCATGAATCCTGGTTTCAGGCATATTGACAATTTTCGTGCCGATCTTGACTTTGCCAACAGGAAGCAGCAGCTATGACAAAGTTCAGACATGTCGGCATGTTGCTTAATAAAAATAGACTGACAGGTTCTTGGACTTTGCTGTTTTGTCTTGCCTGTTTTAAACAGAAGTCCTTGAATGAATAAATGGAAAATAAAATGGAAAAAACCCCACCTTTTTCTTCTGAGATTTCACATTTGACTTGAGCTGACTGTATTTAGAGGATCTTTTTAAGGTCTTTTTTCAAATGTAATCTTTCTTAGTGGAGTGCTTGTGTTTGATTTATATTTTAATGCTTTTTTTTCTTAATAATAAGAATAATAAAATCCCATCTTTCCCTTTCCTGTAAGAATTCCCCTAGAATTCAGTTATGGTTGATACACAAACCTGTTGATATTAGTGGAAGGCTTTTTGGTGTCCTGCTGCATCAGGTCACATAGAAACATTAATGAAAGGAAAAAAGAAATAAAGTTAAGTGAAGGTCCTGTTTTCAAACTGTGAAATAGATTCTTCCATGAATGTTCGTCAGCTAAAATACGGCAAGTCAAGATGTGAAGTGACTTTGCGTATAAAACGTTGAACAGTGCTGCTGTTCTTAGATTGGATGATGTTCAGACTTGTGTGCAAAGTGATTTAGGTCCAGACCAGCTGAATTCCCTGGGGAGAAAACTTTCCCCTAACATGTAAATCATGTGGCTCATGTGTATTCTCAGGATAAAAGATTGCTTAGAGATATTGTGTGTAAATTCCAGTTCTGCTCTCTGGATTTACTGTGCACTTCTGTTTTCATACTTAATTACTAGATTTTCATCAGTACAGTGTGCTAATAGTAAGATAATTTAATCCAAATCGAAAGCAGTCCACCATGAATCTCTGTAGCGGTAGATGAGACAACAATTTCTTAGGCAGAGCCTAAATATTGGCTTGCTGTTCAGGTTAAAGACACTGCCACTGGTCTTTCATTTTAAATTTCATTTGAATTGGAAATTTCAAAAGATGCTGCTTACTTTTAGCTGTGTCAGCTTCTCCGCCCTCCAAAACCAAGATGAAACCAAGGATCCATTCCTAGTGTACATGTTTTCTCTTGGCTATTTAAGTACCCTACTTTCAAGCTCTGTTTGTTTAAAAATGCTAATAATCTCAATATTTTACAGACACAAAAGTCAGACAAGCCATAAATAAGATTTGTAGATAATAACATAGGAAGAACCATGTTTTGTCCTATTTTTCCTTCTTGCTATGTTCAAATCGCAACAGAAATGTAAATATTTCCTGGATGCAGAATGTTGCGAAGCATTTCTTGCTTACTGCAGCATTTTACTGGGTCGGCAATGACCGCAGCAGCTCCAATTCAGGCTGCCCGGGGCAGTGGTGGAGTCACCATCCCTGGAGAGGTTTAAAAGGCGTTTAGATGAGGTTTTAGGGACATGGTTTAGTGCTGGAGTTGGGTCAGGTTATGGTTGGACTCGATGATCTTGAGAGTCTCTTGCAACTGAAATGATTCTATGATTCTATGGTTTGGAAATACAGTGATTTACAGACCCCTCACTGTGTGCGATGTGAAATCCTTATCTTCACATCCAAGCCCATTTGACACGGTTGTTCATTAGCTGTTGGTGGCCACGGTACCTCAATATGACCGAAATGATCTCGGAGCTCTGCCTGCTTTGTTGTTTACATGAATCTTGTTTGACATCTCGGACAACTTACACATCTCTATGTGCCTGTATTGGCTCCATCAGGCTGTCAGCAAAGTAACTGTGGCGCTGCTTCTCTGTCCTCCTAATTTGAAATTCTAAGGTGATCTATTACAGTGCAAATGCGTTGTTTTGCAAAATCCACATAAGATTCAAATAATTCCCTTCATTGAGATACTAAAAGGAGCTGGTGTGGTATTTCCTTTTCCATCACTGTGTCAAGGGGATACAACACACGTGCTGAGTGTAGTAATAAAAAAGGAGATACCACCTTCGCTTTTGTGATCAGGAATCTGCTTAGGCGTTGTGAGGTAAAATCTGCTCTTTTAATTGCTCGCTTTAAATGCTATGATGCCTAGAAAAGAGTTCCTTAATTTTTGTTGTCCCGTTAGTTGCTATTTTACGTAATACAGCGAATTTGCTTGAAGACTCTGTATCATAATGGAAATGCCTGTGTGGGAGGAGGGGGGTTGTTCCCGTAAAATGAAAGGGTTCATAATTTGTTAAAGCATTATACATCGTATTAGCCTTTTGCAAATAATACTAATCTCTTCTGATCAGTGCAGACAGCTGAGGAAACATTCTCTAAATAAATGTTCCTATTTCTTCAGGGCCTTCAAGCAGATGGTTCAATCCCTTATTTAAAATTTGCAGGAGTCATAGATTTGAATGCAGTCATGAGAAAATATGCCTTAACAAAATGTGAGAATGGATTTCTCACACTCTCTCCCTCTGTCTGTCTCTGCCTGCTTCTTTTCCTCGGCACAATAGTAAATATAATCTCAAAAAGCCCAGAGTAGTTAAATTATAATTTTTCTATGACTCCTAAATAGCAAGTGTGCAGTAAGCTTAGATTTTTAGTGGAACTTAAGGGGCATTAGCATGATTTTCATCACTTTTCTTTCTTTTGCTCTTTTTAAATGAAAGAAATGTCTTTTTTTTTTTTTTATTTTATTTTATTTTAAGTCCATATGTCGCTCAAGCGTTTTCCTTTGTTAAAACATTCAGGCTCATCTTACTATGCCCAAGGCTTCCACCAGTTCCTGTTACTATTGTTTACTCCAGAACAGCCCCGAACACTTTCCATTGCCCACAGTTACTATCCAGGAGGTGAAAATATTAATGCTACTGTACAAAAGATTGGTTGGATTTCATCTGCAATAATGTGCACAATTCTGGCCAGGAATGGAATGGATGCACAGAAAAATCTAATTTCTGTGACAAGAGACTGAAAAGGATGGCTTTATAGCCTGTGAAACAAAGACTGAAAGAGGATGTGCTCTCTGTTTATAAACACATAGAGAGTGAGAATAAATGCGCCGTTGTCAAGGGCCAGAGGACAAGGTTGGCACAAGAACAAATGAGGTCAAATTGCCCATGAATAAACTGAGGGCAAAAGTTTGTAGAAGGTTTCTAATTACCAGAGACATCAGAGTCAGGAAAAACTCCTTGGAGGAGAGAAGGAAACCAAACCAAACCAAACCAAAACAAAACTTTTAAAGAACAGCTTATGGAAAAAGATCCGACATCTTTGTCCATCATAGCACAAGAGAGGACTGGAGGACCAAGTGTAGAGCAAGACTGTGTTTTAAGGTCAAGCAGCTAGATCAGGTGCTAAAATCACAGCTCAGTCCTAGGAGCTCCCATAATTCTACATTTTAATGTGGATAATTGATTAATAGTAACATTAGGGGTTCATCTGAACTCCTGCATTTTCCAATGGTCACAGCGTGGGCTGCTTATCTTAAAATAATTAGACTAAGCTGAATGGCAATATGTATTAGGTGTTCAGTATATAGTCTTGCTTCCCACTGGGGTCTGCCTGATATGTCAAGGTGATCCTCTTCAGTTCCCTTTTCCTAATTCATTTGTAAGGAGCGATTAAATTAAAATAGCATTTCTTTCCTTATTTATTTGCCCTCTTGGAGGAAATGTACGTCTAATTTTATTCTAATTCCATTTGAAATAGGACGACTTCCCCTTTATTCCAAGTTCAGACCAGTAGATGAAAGGTTTGGAACTATATATTGAACTTCTGATTTTTCCAAAAAAAAGACCCCGCGTAACCTAACCTAAATTTACACAGGTGCCAGCTCAGTTCAACTTGGCGAACAATGTTTTGAGTTGGGGTTTTTTTTGACATTTGGTGCTTGTATAACAGATCATCTGCCATCCTTATATCATTATACTGTATCCTCCTTTGAAGTGCAAATGAAAATTGTTTCCTCTCGTACAATAGTTGCTTTATATAGTTTTCTTATGTCAGATCCAAAATTGAAGAATGAGAGATGATATTAGAGAGTCATTAGATAAAAGGCTCATCAGTCAATGCCAAGTATTTAAAAAATGACAAAGAAATATATAGCAAATGACTAAAGTTGAATTTGGGTTTGCATGGCATTGCTTTGTTGTTAACCTAAAATCTGGATTTATTATATAATCAGTGGAATTCACGGCATTAAAATAATAGCTGTCATTAATCTATTGATGTGTATATCTCCTTGGCAACCATACAAAAATCTCTGGTGTTTGTATTCTGTTATTAATTCCCAGGTGATGTGTAAAAACATGAGGTAATAACCTAAGGGTTAAAATGAGGACACACTAATTAAAATGCACCAAAAAATGCTGAATTTAAAAAAAATACACATTTGAGGCAGGAAAGACAAATGTGGGAGCAAAGGAAAGTCAGAATCTCTCTGAAAGTTTCATTCAGCAACATAACATGGTCATGCAGGTATCAGGTTTTACATTATTAGAATGAATCTAATGGTCTCGCTTTTACAGCTTGTGCACAGTGTATTTATTATGAAACCAGGAAAACTTTTTAAAGAAAGGATATAGTTGAAAATCAAGATAAGTTTCTGAGCTTTCCTTTCCAGCTACATTGGAAGTGTTATGAAAAGAGTCACATGCATTTTGCTAAAACAGCATTTTTAAAATTTTTTTTTTACCTTGCAGCTAGTGAAATGATACAGACTAAATGAAAAGACGGCATCTTAAGCTGAGAGAAGCCATTATCTATGGTACATTAAGAATTAATCGACCAGAAATGCAAGATATTACACTGGGCACAGCTGATGCCATGTGTTATTTTTGTTTGCAGAAAAATCTATATTTTGTAAAGAACATTAACAAGAGATGAATTTGGAAACTATGACAATCTGTGAAGAATAAAATACTTTTACTGAGGTCAAGAAGAGCAGAAGTTAAAATTTACATCTCCTGTATTTTTCTTTAAAAATTTAGAGGAAATAAACAAATACCAGTCTGTCCAAAGTTGCTCCAAAATAATTAAAGAATGTTAGCTGAAACTCAAAAAAAAAAAAAAAGCTTAAATTTTGGGGATGCTTGTCTTGATATTTAAGGAGCTGCTTTTTCAAAAACCTTGGCTTCCTTTTCACGAGAAAGATTCTGCAATTTGAGTTCAAACCTGTCTCCTGGTGTCTCCTAAGCTCTTGATCATGGGTATAGATGGGGAAGCTAGGGGCAAAAAAAGATGATGGTGTTTATTTCCAGGTGTAACAGCGCAGACAAGAAATGAAAAGCTAGAGATGGACAATTGAGAATGGGAAATATTCAATGGACTATTGCTGAATGGAAGGGCTGATAACAGGAGCTCCTCAAGCACCTCCCTTCCTGGGGGGTATCCACAAATTTAAGCCCCTAGAAAGTTTGTAATTAAGACAGATTATGGACAGATGTTTCACCGTGTTGAAAAATGGATTCTAGTTGAAAAGATTGAGCGATTTTGTAGATTCGTTCCCCTGCTTTACAGTAAAATCCAGACACGGAAGTGCCGTGAAAGCTGCCAGTGACCTTATTGGAGCCGTCAGCAAAAGATGGTGTTTAACTAAAGCTCGGGTTCTTATGTGAAGGTTTCTGGTTTCCCTAACCTGCCTTGAGGTTAATGTATTAAGCTTAATATTTCACATATTGATGTCTTTACTTCTTTTAAATGCGTGTCCATAGAGCCGAGTGTTCAGCTGAAAGCCTTAATAGGTACCCTACAGAGTAAAAAGTCGGCTGTAAATTAGGTCTTCCTATAAACAAGTACGTACATACCTAGAATGCTCTAATGCATCTTGTTTGCCCTTTTGGTAAATGATGTTTACTAGCGTGCACGTTGTTTGTAGGTTCTTGATATTCTGCTTCCAGGAAAATGAACACTTAAGGCCTGAATAATTGTCTGTACCTTCACAGCTCCCAAGTAACGCTACACTTAGAAATATATCATGCTATGGCTTCCTACGGGTTTACGCGTTATCCGCCGAGGATGCTGTGAAACGCTTTTAAGTAAAAGATAAAAGGTAAAAGGAGAGGGAGAAAAAATGCGAAATGAAACTAAGCCCAGGTACATCTACAAAGATTCAGAGAGGTTTGGGCACAGCACATTTTAAACTTTTGCAATTATCCTAAGGGTGTTATGCCAGCGGTTTTAATGAGCATGCATATGTTCTTTCTGAGGCTACGGCAGAGCTCAACAACAGCCTCATAGCAATCGCATGCCTCTTGGTCCTCTTAGCATATCTCTTGTTTATAATCTGGTGGTAACATTTCTGCATTTTAACTGTTATGCGTATCCTCTCCCTTGCCTTATCTTCCAGGAAATAAACGATGTGGACGTGCAGGAGCTGGTGAGAAGGTCGATTGGAAGGTTAACAATTATTCGACAGACGTTTCCAGTCCCCCAAAACATAAGTCAGCGTTGTTTCCGTGGCAACCACAGGATATCTTCATCACTGTGTGATCCGAAGGACCCTTTCTCCCAAAGCATGGAGGTAGTTCATAAACCAGTCTGTTCTCACCTGGGAACTGTCTTTTTAGATACGTTCAAGGGTTTTCCCTGGGGGCTTAGTGTAATGTAATGTAATGTTTATTTATCACGTCATCTCAGACATGTACTTTAATGGCTTGTAGTACAACAAGAAAATACTTGGGTGGGGCCTGAGTGGACAAGAACAACTCATCTGCTCCACAGCAATTAAGAAGATAAGTCAAAAAAAGCCACCTGATCTCCAGGCAGTGGGGTAGTTGGTTTGTTACCCTGCTAATTTATTTCTTTTTGTCATCTCACTGGGAATTTCTTCCCCGTAGCCAGTGTCTCCCGTGTCGCCGTGCTTCTCCAAGCCTCAAATGTGTTATCAATAGAAAAGCCTTCCCGCGGAGCACCCGCCTCATCTCTTTTGGGACTCTTGGCATATGCACCTAAATCTACGCCTGTGTTACAAAGAGGCCTTATTTGCAGGATTGTTAATTACAAATCACAACTAAACTCTAGGAGCCTTCCTGGCACAGGTCACTGTCCCCCTGACTTGACTTTTTTTCAAGAGCAATTCCTCTATCTCCCATATCTGGTTAGGCTTCATCATGGCACAGCTACGGCAAATTAGAAGGGTGAAATTGGCTTAAGGTGTCAGTTCTACTTTTGGATTTTTTTTACATGGTTGTTTATGAAGTTTTAGAAAGACTGACTGCATTCGCAGCGATGTAGGAGGAGCATATCTGATTTAGGAGCAAAGAGCAGTCATCTTGTGACGCTCAAAATAAAGGAGTGAGAGAAACAGAGGTGTTGAAGGGTGTCCTTTCTTTAAATAACAATATGTAAGGGTAGAAAGAAGTGTAGCTGGTCTTGCTGGGTTTCAGGATAGCTCTAAGAGCCTTTGCTTCCCTGAAGGGGTTAAAAGGCGTTTAGACAAGGTTCTTAAGGACATGGGTTAATGCTAGAATTAGGTTAGGTTATGGTCGGACTTGATGATCCTGAGGGATCATCAAAATGAAATGATTCTATGAATTGTTCACGTAGCAGCCAGTAAGCAACTGTTGATGACATGAAAAACTTGAGCTGTAGCACACTGCACGGTGATCCTATTGGGGTTCTTAAACTAAACAGGGCTGTGTAAGTTAAATAGATGCACAGGGTATCTCTAGAGGCTGTTTAGGAACTGTGAAATTTCTTCAGGTTGTGCCATTCTATTAAGGCAATGTGGTCCTAGGGGGAACTTTGGTAGTCTGTGGATAAAGTGTAAAAACTGAGGGTGTAATTACGTACAGTCACTACAGATTGCAAAGAGCAGTTTTCAAGAATGAAGTTATTAACTACAGCAAGGCAAAAAATAAGAATCACTTACCAATGGGAGGCTTTATATTTTCATTTGTTTTTCTCTTCAGCTTCACTTACGTTTAATTTTTGCTTCGACAGTGAACTGACTCTAGGAAAGAAGAGTTCTGGAAATCAAAGTTTATTCTCTACAAATTCCATTTAACATGTTAGATTGGACCTTATACCTTACCTTGTGCTTCTTGATCAACCTATAGCTCGGAGAGCTATAATATTCCTATTAAAAGCTTTCATAAGGTTTTGGTTCAAAGGAATGATGGAAACTTGACTGGTTTAACTGTTCTGTACAGTTGAGTTGCTTTTTTTGTGCCGCACTTCATTAGTAGCTGAAACAACACTGAAAAATGAAAGGAAGGAAAACTCTGACACAGTTTTCCCTGTGTCTTTGTATGATGCACAGACCTTTTAGTACCTATGGGGTTTATTCACTGTCTAATTATTCTCCCCAACAATATTATAAAATAACTTCTATTCCACTGGGGAGTTGGCACAGTTTATAAATTGAAATTTCTGATGATTTTTTTTAATGCCATCATAGTGTGACTGATCAGGAATATTCTCTGGAAATTATAAGGGTGGATTTCTTGATTTATTTTTTCTCAATTACTTCCCCTGAAGTCTGTGCGAATAATGAATTCTTTTCAGTACCTTTATTAAAACACTGACAAATATTTTGGTGAAGCTCTCCTATTGTGTCTCTGGGATTGTCCCAGTGAAAACAACAGCTATGGATTTGTATAATTTTGGAGGCAGGAAGCTGAAAACTAGATTCGCAGAAATATTTAGTACCATAACCCTTCTGTCTAAAAACTATGTGCAATATTCTAGGTGTATATAAAGTAAACACGGTTAATCTAGATTAATCACTCCATCTAATTGCTAATTACCAGATATCATATCTGAACTTTGAATTGCATCAACAGGAGGTTATGCAGTTGGGCACTGTTTGGTAACCAAGTGTCCAGCCATTAGTCTAAGAGACTTGGAATAAATAAAGGATCGCTAATGCATACCAGGTAACATGTTAAATGCCCCAATAAGTTTCCGTGGGAAATGAATGAAAGTGCAAAGTGCCTTTAAATTACAGCCCCACTCTGTGCATCGGGACAGCTGCTAATGAAGCATCCTTCTGGTAGTGGCAGGGAAGGGTGATTTTGAGAGGCAGAAGTTAATCGTGGTGTCTTTATCATTGCATTGTCAGAGATTGATTGCGGTAAGTGTTAAACTGAACTATTAATGAAGGAATAACAATGCTTAATAATTGCTGAACTCTGTACTCCTGAGCCCTGTTAATACTCAATGAAGGCCCAGCTATATTACTCTTAGATTAGCCAGCGCATCCTTCCTCATGAACTGTGACAACCGTCTTCTATTCCCATAATTATTAGGTTACGGGAGCTACCTTGAAAGCAATGTCATTTCATTTTGTTGGGAAATGATGACTTGGCATCCGTAGCCCTTCATGTACCAATTTAGTCTCATTACTGACCTTATTGTCTCTGCTCCCTAGAGGTTGTGGGTTTTGTTTTTATTTGTTTTTTCCTTTGGTAAAGGCTTATGTAAAATAATCTTTCCTCACAGCATAGTAATAATTCCTCTTCTTCCCCACAAATAAATGTCCCTGTGGTGCTTACTTTGGGGAAAAACAGTTTTATATGAAATGCTTTGAATTCTCTGTAGGTTTACAATACACAGACAAATCATCCAGGTTATGTTAAAAACGCTTGATTAATCTGAGCCCAGATCCTCAATCCGTGCTTTTAATCCTGTCACGCACAGTGATGCCTGACCTGTGCATCTGTGTAAAGTGAATTTGTTCCCGGGTGAATACCGACGTGGAAATATTCACAGTCACTGCAGTCACAGGAGAAGCTCAAGTGATAACAAAGAAGCATCTTCCAGAAAGAGGGAGTTGAAGGATCGTTGTCATCTAGATAAAAAGGGAAATAAGGATCAGAAGTCCTGTTTGTCTGTGGTGCTAACAGTGTGGAGGTGTAAAGGCAATAGAGTATCCTGGGAGTTTATCAGGAGGCAAAGCAGCAGAGCGTTAGAGCTGCTTCAATGAAACGGGGAAGGCAAAATGCCCCAGGAAATTCTGGCGAGGTGAGGAGAAAGATGAGTCCCAAAACCTGCCTGGGAGACCCGCATGGAGCAGACTGCAGGTGACGCAGGCAAAGCTAGCGTAAGGACAGAAATTACTAAGAAAATAAACCCGTACAAAATAGGTTACATGGAAAGGAGTCATTAGGTAGGAAGATTTTTTTTTTTTTTTGAGGTGATGTGTAGATTTGCCAATTGATGTCTCGGATTTTCGGCATTATTGTGCTTCCTTGGCATATACTTCCCCCCAATAGCTGCAGGACTTTTCCCAGCCTTTGGATATTTTTACAAAGCGGAATAGGGGCATTTTCTACAAAGCCGGAATATTTTCCTGTTCTGAACTTCCTTCTTCTTTTAAGGTCCTGAGCAGACCGCCTGTATGGAGAAACCCTTACACAGAGCAGTCCATAAACCTGGGAAATGTCTTTCGGCTTGTCTGTCACTGATGGACAAAACCCAACCAACCAAACTAACAAAGCCCAAACCAGCAACCTCGCCTCAGTTAGCAAATTGATGCTGGGTAGTTTTTCTCCAGGCACTAGGAATGCTCCACTTTGTAGTACAGCCAAGGAAACGGACTTTCCCTCAATAACTTCAGTCCCCATGGCTTCAGATGACCAATAGGTTATCTAAAAATAATATTCCCAATTTCTGAACGTCATTTTTCTTCCCGAGAAGAGGTTTCTCTTTCTAATCCTGTTACTGGCTTAAATGTTCCTGCTGTTTGAGGACAGAAATAAAACCGTATTGTAAATCACTCATTTCAGAAGTGTTCATGAATTCCGATCTTCTGTTCTTTTACATTGTATTTTATCTTTCACATCTGGCTTTGTACTGTGAGCGTTTAAAAATACACATATAGAAACAGTACTGACACACAAGTAAATTCTTTTCTTGAGTTGAACTGTTCTGTGGTGCCAAACCGGAACTTTCTCACACCATTTGTGTGCAATTGTGCTTCACGGTGAAACATCTACACGTTTACTCAGTAAGAGTTTTATCCTGCAAGGAATTAACAGCCACTGCCAAATACTCTGTCAGGAAACCTTATCAATTGCAGAATGAGAAAGATTTCACAGCATCACATTGCATTACGGAAATTGCCTCAATCAGAATTGACTGCAAAAATCAGGAACAAAAACCCCGATGGAATGATTTATTTTGAATTTCTGGAGTTTCATTTTTTCAAAAAGAACAAAACAATCTTGAAGAGCGTTTGATTGTGTCCAAATATCTGGTGACTGAGAAATTGAAAGTTGCAGGCAACTGGTTGAAAATAAAAGGTCTGTTTGCCTTCATGAGAAGGTCTTTAAATCCTGCAAGTGCAGCTGTGCCAGTGACTGGGCTGCCTGTGCTTCACATGTGCAGATTGTTGCTGCAAATCACTTGAAACGAGACCGCCCTCAGCTGCGGGTTTTTTTTTTTCAGAGCCAAAGATAAGACTTTTGACTCTTCTTAATAACAAGTAAGTCGTTTAAATACCAGAGGATTATAGGTGAGGCAAAACAAACGCTAAATCCTGGCTGCGGGCAGGAGACCACAAATAATAACGCTAATACTCCCGTTTTAATGTCTTTGCAGATTTCGAACCTGTATATATACGACACCGTCCTCCTGTTGGCCAACGCCTTCCACAAGAAGCTGGAGGACAGAAAGTGGCACAGCATGGCCAGCCTGACCTGCATCAGGAAGAACTCGAAACCCTGGCAAGGAGGACGATCCATGTTGGAAACCATCAAGAAGGTACCTTTTCCCCTTTGTTTGCTAAAATACTTCTTCTCTTGGTTTGGGTTTGGTTTGTTTTTGTTTTTGTTTTTTTTTTTCTATGTCATAATGAACATACTTGAAATGAAGTCGATGTGTTTGTTTATGAGAACTACCAAACTAGTAGAATTTTCAGGTATGAATAAGATCCTGTTGAAAAAATGGCACAGGTTAGGAGGGTAAAGCAGATAAATTTACTATTTTATTTGTAAAAGAAAAAAAAAGGTTGCAGAATTACCCTTGGGTAATGTTCTGTAGAATGTGCTGTTGCACTGCTATTGACATTAATATAATGAAATATAGAAATGAGAGCAAGGAAACCCCTAATTTATCTAGTCTATATCCTGCCATTGCAGAACTGTTCCCTATAACATCTCTACAGTGCCTTTATCCAATGTTAAGCTCTCGTTACTTCCCTGTGATTATTATTTCCTACCTTAATCACGCTCGTGCCCGAGTCTTTTCCTGTTCTTCGGTCTCTAGAAATATTTTTTCTTAGTTATTCGCTTTCTTTATGATGTTTACAGCCTCCATATTCTTAGAGACAATTATCATAGCCCTCTGGGTCAGTGTTTAGTCAAAATATGCACCCTTTCCTGTAAGTTATTCCATTCAGTCTCCTTATGTAGCACTGCTTATTTTTTCCCCAGTCATGGCTCAATCTGCGTTAGCTCCAAAATAAAAATTCAAGCCTTTCTTTGGTGGCTGTCCCCAGTTTCCATTCTAATGGTTTGAAGTCATAAGACTGCAAGGATAATCCAGGATATATTTCTTATTTCAAGGGCAGGATATGACTTTAAGGATCTCTGAACTGTGTTGCTCTTAACCTACCAGAGCAATTTCAAATTCACATTTGGTAGTCCCATGTATTTGAAGTTACGTTTCAGGCGAGGCTGGTTCTGGAACTTCTCAGCTTGGATTTTGTAAATACTATTGCACAGTTTATCATTAATAAACTAAAAGCTATTTCTACTTTACTCAAATCCAAATAGGATGCCAGGAAAGTAAAAAAATCCACTGCCACTTTAGAATTAGAATTGACTATCTGAGCTGGAGTTGCAGGCACAGTCCGGTAGCGCTGCTGGCATCTTTTCTAGAAGTAACTTGCGAAAATTGGAAGTGAAAATTTAACCCAAAATGAAACACAGAAAAATCTTGCGTGTGTGGATACCTGTACCGTTTCAATCCCAAGGCAGAGGAAAGTTAAAGATTGCAGCTGAATGCTGGAATTGCACAAGAAAGAGGAATTCTGCTTTATCTTTGTGGTCTACCTTCCCTTTTGTTTCACTAAAGAACTTACATAGAAGGACTTTAGGATCTCAGCTGTGTACTTGTGAAATTAAAATTTCACATTGGGGAATGTCTGATGAGGTACCAGATACACAATAAAATTAAAAAGCAAGGAAAGGAAAAATAGAAACCACTTCATCTCTCTTTCTTTAGACATCTTTTCTGTCATCTTGGAACGTCCTCTGAAACCAACTGAAATAAAAAATATTTCTCTAACCAGCAAGAAGTTACAATGTGGTATTTAAATAGTTTCTGCATAGAAAGGTTTGCATTTTCATTTGGAAATCACTACTTTTTTAAAGATGCAGTGTATAATGGAATATCGTAAGATGATGTGTTAAAATGTGTTAAAAATAGGAGAATGTTGGTGGTAAATAAACTAATTTCTTTATGATTATTGAGCTAATAGAGAAGTGTAGGGAATGAGGGGGAATTAGAGGTTCAAACATTTCTTTAAATGGCAAAATAGCTGTTTGAATCGTTCCCTGTTACCATTTGTTACTTTTCACTGTTGAACATACGATTCATGTGTCGCTGTTTCTACAAACAACTTCAAAAGCTGCTTTTTCTGTGTGAATTTAGCTGATTGGACAAAGCCTAAAAAAAACCCCAAACCACCCAAACTTTTAAGTTTAAGCCCACTACAGTTATTAAAATCTAATATCTGTTTCTTCCAATTCTGGAACTGAATAAATAGTTAAATTCATCAGGAAATACAATTCTTCTAATTAATTTGGCCAGCGCTTGCAATTAGTTCTAAATTCACTTCTTTAATGGGAACTATCCCCAAACACATGCTCACTTGTTTATTTCTCAGTAAAGCCATTTCACGGGGAGAGAAATAAGTATTGCTAGAAAATAATTCTACTGTTGGGAAAATTAATCTTCCCAAATAGCCTGAGAATAAATCTTAAGTAGGATTATATGGAGGATCAACCCAGAAAAATGACATCAAGTTACTGCATGTATCTTCTCCCATGCTTACCTGCTTTCTTCCCAGGAACATTTATGTAGCTTGCTGGCAAACAGAAATTTTATATTGCTAGAGGAAAAGGCTTCAAGTTGCACCAGGGAGGGTTTAGATTGGATATTAGGAAAAAATTCTTCCTAGAAAGGGTTGTTGGGCATTGGAACAGGCTGCACAGGGCAGTGGTGGAGTCACCATCCCTGGAGGGGTTTAAAGGGCGTTTAGGCGAGGTTCTTAGGGACATGGTTTAGTGCTGGAGTTGGGTCAGGTTATGGTTGGACTCGATGATCCTGAGGGTCTCTTCCAACCGAAATGATTCTATGATTCTAAAATGAGCTGTACCTCACGCTGTTTTATGAATCACAGGTGGAATTGTCAACAAGTTCTGGTCTCAGAAGTGTCAGGGATGCTCAGTGGTGACAAGCAAAAAAGATATCAAGTTGTTTTTCAGGCAGTAGATCAGGCTCTCTTTGCTAGCAGCTCTAAATGGTGTGTTGATTTCAAAATGCGACATTTTCAGTATCACGTTTTTTCAATAATAAAGTGTGAAACTCATATTTAATGCCTGCAGCGTATTTTTTCTCCCTGTAGCCACAGTTTTTCCCTTAATTGCAAAATCAGTAGTGTCTAACTGTATTTTGAAAAAAAGTGGACGTTTGAACAGAAACTGTTGAGAGCAAGTACGATATTTTATAAGTGATGATTGGCAAGCTGACATCCCCAAGTGAGGTCCTGACTGCCAGGTAAATAGTGTTTTCTTCAGGGACTTAGAGTACAGCAGTGCCTAAGCATCTATAAACTGCAGTTTATCTTGCCAGTCTAGGCGGGACTCAAGTAGGCTTTAACTATATTGCCAAGCTTTAGAACAGCTCTGCAAAGCCCAGAGCAGTGATCAGAAATGTAAGTAAAACATTTTTGTCCTAACAACTGACATTTCGCTCTTCAGTTTTAAACGTGTCAGGAAAAATTGCATGGTTGCGGCTCAACCTTAGAGAGATTTGAGAGAGCAGATAATAAATCTGTCTTCATTTTTTCCCCAAATAGCTTGGTTTCTGTAAGTTAAATGGAATGAAAAATTTCTTGGACTCTTACCCATTACCATAATTAACGCTAAAATAACTTGGAAAAATCTCATCAGGAAGTTAGTGGATTAGTAGCTGTCATACAGATGGCCATTTCATCTGTGATCTCCTTCCACTCTGCATTAGCAGAGCAATAAAACACATGCCATAAATCCAATAAGTGTTTTAGGGGGCTCCACACTTCGAAAGACTATGTGTAAAAGGACAGGAGTGTTTCCATGTCATTTGAGCTCTTATTTTACACTTTTTGCAGATGTACACATTCTAGGAAAGAAAGCTTTAATCAGAGACACTCTCACATGAGAAATTTTCAAAGCGCGATGAAATTGCCAAAATAGATAAATGAGAAAAATTGTTGTTATGGTTACCACTGGATTTCAGAAAAATAAAAATAACTAGCAGACTTAGAGTTTGTATCTTGCCCCAACAGTTGCAGCTGTTTACAAATCAAGGTAAATAAACTTACACAATGGTTTTGGGTAGAGATTCAATTCCAAAAAAATGTAGGTGAGTCTGTTAACCTGTGCTGTATGTTAGAGGTTGTGTGTTTTCTTAAAAAGTGGATTTCACTACTTTGTATGTATCTGAGGTGAAATTCTTCTTCATGTCATCTCTTTTTAATCATATTTGTTCAAATAAGGACAAAGGTAAAAAAAAAAAAAAATTGAATTGCTGGTCCCAAGTCTCAAAAAATCATTTATATTTTAGACATGATTCTATCTTTATGTCCTATAAATTATTTGGAACACTTTTAATCTGGTAAATGAAGTCACTTTAATTTTCTATAATGAAACTTACCAATTTAAAACTTTGTCACAAAATAAGAAAAAAGGTAAACACTTCCTGCTGTACAAGCATCTGTGTTAACAGATTTTAGGAGTTTTGTTGACGATTTTTTTTCTTTTTATTTCCTTTATCATTTTGTTCCAAAGCTTTCCCTTCCTTCTCCAGATGTTGCTTGTGGCTCACTTGAAATCGTGGTGCAGCTGAGATGGTCTATAACAGTTTAACTAATTTTCGTACTTCATCCACCTCCAACCCACAGGTTTAATTCCTGTTGTGGAGAAAAAAACAAACAAACAAACAAAATAATTTCAGAAGTAATATAGGAAATATGAAGTATAATAAAAACAGTATATGGTCAGGGAGGGCACATCAGCCAGACAGAGGCTTTGGGGGATCAGATGGGGATCCCAAGCCTTGCAGATCTGTGCTGCTTTGTAAGACATTTCTACATCACTTGTACCATGAAATTCTAGCTCAATTAATCAAAAAGCCAGATGAGACCATATGAGGAAAAAAGGGACACGGAACACTGGTTTGGGGTTTTTTTATGGTTCGTGAATAGGATGTAGTCAAGTTTAAGTTACCAGAAAAGGTTTATATTTGTGAAACTCAGTTATTTTCCCAAGGATATTTTCAGTTGATTTTGCAGGTAAACACAAGCTCACTCTGTCTTTCCTGTGAAGCATCCAGAGGTGTGCTAACCCCAATCTAAAAGCCAGGAAGGTGTGATTATTACAGGATTGTGCTCAAGCTTAATAAGTAACCTCAGTGTCATGTTAACCGTAGCGACACGTATCAAAATCGCCTTGCTGGCTCTTACCAAGGGCAAAACGACCTGGAGTCTTCTTGCAAGAGACTGTGCAGATGTACTCTTAATCAGGTTTGGGTTGGGTTTTTTTGAATTTTTATTCTAGTATCTCATTCAAAATGTAAATATTATAGAAAAGATTTTTTTAAAGGTTCAAAATGTATATATGCACAAAGTTTTCTCTTGTTTTTAACTTAAAATGACACTTCATGAAATATTTTATGTATTATTCCCTGATAGTACTAGTCTCTAGTAAGTTTAAAACGTATTATCCCAACAACCAACTTCTTTATTTGTATTATAATCATATTAATGTTTTATAAAAGGATGACCAAATTATGTCAGTTCATACTGATCTTTAATAGAGATGCAAATTTCATACTCCTTCCTGGATTTTCCCCAAACTGAAGATGTGAGAACAGACTTTTAAAAATCATGGTTTAGCAAGGCTCATGTGCTTAGCTAGGTAGTTTATATTGCAATATAAAATACTGTTCAAGATTTGGGAAGGAGTGGGTTAAATGTCTCATTTCCCCTAAATCTGAAAACTGAAGAAATTTTTTTAAAGCTGAAGGTTTTCATTGTAGGCATTTCATGTGGCTCTGTTGATTTTACAGCTCAGGTCATCACAGTTCTTATATAAAGATGAAATGTGCTTCATGTTGAATTAACCCTGGAATATATTTTGAGTATTGCTGTGGCACACATAGCCCTTTCAACTCTGATTTATTATAGTAAATATTCACTGTTTCATCTTTAGTATTTTAACCCCTTCTGATTAAAATGTAAAAAAGTAAAAGCAAGCTCAAAAATATGCTGCATTTTTGCTCATATCATGCAGTCTCAGTAGTAGAGAAGAATTGTGGAGGAAAACAGAAAAATCACTATATTTGGCTAGACAAGCACCTCTTCATTTGTGCCAATCAATTATGTTGGGCTTAAAAGACACCTAACGTGATCCAAAACCTGATCTTATGTGGAAATCTCTTCTAAGTAAGAAAATTTTTGTGCAATTTATTTTATGTATTTGTCTTTAGTTATGCTTCCACTAAAATTAGTCGCAAGATACATACATATCTGTATGTATATGCTCATGGGTCAAAGAACAAAAATCAGAGTGCGAATTGTCTAGGAATAAGATTATTGCTTGTATTGTACCTGCTTAGCATTGCTGAGTTTGATTCTTCTGTGAAGAGTTTAAATGATGCAGGAACACCGAATTTTTAAGGAAACGTGGTCTTCAGAAATGGAAAACTCTCCTAATTCTGGTAGTTGTGTATGTAGTCTACATAGTTGCACAAATCCCTTGGAGAAACAAAAGATTGCTATAATTGGCTACTTCTGAGTTTTCACTCAATTCTCCTTTTTTTTTTGTTTTCAATAGGGTGGAGTGAATGGCTTGACTGGAGAACTGGAATTTGCAGAAAATGGGGGGAATCCCAACGTGCATTTTGAAATTTTGGGGACAAATTATGGAGAAGATCTTGGCAGAGGCATCCGCAAGGTGAGGCTACATATACGAGACTATTTTTACTGTTTTTTTAAAAACATTTCTTGTGTTCCATGTTAATAGAAAGGTGTTTGATGGCAGATAACGTGTTGTTGTGTGTTGTTCGAAGGAGTAAAACATTTGAGAAAACTCTTGAACCTCTGCGTACCCATCGATTTTATTATTGCGAGGGGACCTTGCAGTATGTTGTGTTGATCAGGGTGGTGTTTGTAAAACAGAATGTGGTAAACTGCTGGTCAACTGTCCAGAACAGCGAATTTTACATGGAATTAAGTTTAGAAAACCCAGATTGACACTTGATACTTATGGTGGTGTGCTGCAGCCACTAGATGATGAAAATTCATAGGTACTGAAAGAGAAAATCTGTTGCAAGATAGAGAAAATTTCTGTGATCTCTTCACAAAACAAGTACATGATGTTTTAGTAGAAATGAATTTTACAGAATAAGAATAATGTTATGTGTTCAGCTGCCAGACACGGTCCAAAATGCTTGGACGGAGATTGTTTGAGGAAATGGGGTACACCTCCAGCAAAATTCCTTTCTCTTGGTATTTCAGTTTTGCTAGCCTGTAAGAATTATTTTTAAGTCCCGTGTTCAGGAATGGTGGGAGCAGGTTTCTATTCGCAATGCATATCTAACTTTGGACAACTGCCCAGCTGGGATGGCAAAAGCAGCAAAAATCATATGGTACCTCTTAGGAAAATAAAAGACCAATAGACTTTTCTAGGAGCAACTCTTATTCATACCTGAAAGGTAATAACAAGATCTCTTCGTTTAGTATATCGCATCACGCTGGTTGTTTTACATGTGAGGAACCCAAAGACATTGTCCGAAAGCAAATGACAGGGAAAGTTATCTTAATATATGTAAACCGGTTCCATGTGTCACTGTATGATGAAGTACATCATTTGTCTGCATACCTTCTGCTGCAACAGATAAGTGCTTTGAAAGAAGGGAGAGATAAATAAGAAGTGTCTTTAAACTCCTGAAATTTCTCCTCTGCTGTTCATTCGAGTTGTTATTCCATTCCAGCTGTTTCGTCTGTTGTCAATACCTTAATGTACATATGTGCCTATAGCTATGTCATCTGGAGCAGAGATCCTGACAGACGCTTTGGAAACTAAATGGATCTTGTTGATATTTGTAGAAGCGCTTCCTGAAGTCTTGGGGTGACCAGAATGTTGGATGAGTCCTTATTCCCCCCCCTCTATATTTTGACTTGATTTATTTTCCATGCTATGCAAGGGCCACTTGTTGTTTAGAGGAACCAGGTAGTCTTTCCGAACACAAATCTGTATCTCTTCATTTAACTGGTTGACTTTGGCTGCTTTTTTACCTCAGGCCTGTCTGGGTGAATGCATGAGTGAAGCATTAAATTGTGTTCTGTTTCACAAAAAGATAAACGTAAGAGAAAGACCCACAGAAAGGTCTTGGAAATATAGAAGGCCAAAAAGACTTCCTAGCCGTTCTTACTCTTTCCAGTGGTATAATTTAGATTCATAGTGCAAATTTAAACTACGGTATAGTTTACTTTTAAGGAAGAGATTAACGACCATTGTGCAAAACAATGAGACATAGTACAAACAGGCTTTTGAACCTTATTTACCTTTTATCATAGTTCAAGGACAAAGAGACATTCACTGTCTTCGAAAGGAAATAGATTTGAAGTTGATCAAAGAGAACCGAGTATTGCACAGAATATTATTAGACCATGAAACTCTGTCATGAGACCCTGTTCAGGAGAAAAGCCGAGTTAAAAATTAAGATACTGAAAGTATGTGGGTTTTTTATGTTTGCTGAGATGAGTGCTCAAAATTAAATCTAGATATTATAAGAAAATTTTCTTGTTGAAGGTTGTACTATACATGTCTACCCTTAGAGTTTTGTGATGTGCTGCAGCAGAGCAGAACAGATTTAATCTGTTCCATTTTTCTTTTCCTAAACAGCATTCAGTGATCCAGATAAAACTTTAGAAAGAGTCCTGGTGTAGAGAAAGGAATTTTCTTTAGAAAGAAATTTCTGTATGTAGTGTGAGAATGTGATAGTTGTTCCAGAAATCATCTTTCAAAAATTATCAGAATAATTTCCATTAAATATTGTATTTTTTAGAGTAAAATGAATAGTAAAAGGATTTAAAATAAAAATTGTATTTACAATCAATGTCACAAAGTTGAAAAAACAAAAACCAAAAAAACAACCTGGCAATCGTAAAACTTTTACATCAGTGATAGAGAAGAAAATTTTTAGGTGAAAATGTCACATGTTGGTTTTACTCCTTTGACAAAAGTTCACATATTTTATCTTTGATTAGGTTTTACAGTGAATGAGCCACTAGTGTTGGATGCAAATCACAATAATTACAGGAATCAGATATATTCTTGTTAGTTAGACTAATTAAAGTGCACTTCAGCTTTTCATGTATTTAGTGGTCTGACTACAGAACTACCTAAACCATTTTTATTTTTCAACTCTAGTGGAAGCAGCTGCAATTAGCAGACTGTCTGAAATCTCTAAACAAATCCATCTTCCCTAATTAACATGTTTCCAAGTACTTTTATGGGAGATAATGAAGACTGAAATCATGACAAAAGGCCCATTCAAGTCTTTGGGACCCGAAGTTCACACCAAGTCAAGTGTGTAAAGAATTTGTTTTATTTTTCCTGAGGAACAATCAATTGATTTTAATTAAAGCAATTAAAATCCTTAAACGCACTCAAATTTCTCAAGTCCAAATTCTGCTTGAAGTCAGCTCCGTTTGGGTTGCAGAGTGGTTTGGTTGCTTCTGAAAAGCTCAGTTATATTCACAGCGTAATATTCCTAGGACTCAAGAAATAAAAACAACAGAAAAATTAGGGAAGGTCAAGAATTTGTGTTTATTTTCGTTGGCCAAATTAAGCCATGTATGTAGCAAAAACTGCCTGCAAGTCCCCTCCTTCAGCTTTCCTGGGCTACTGTTGGACCTGGAGAGCTGTAGGACGTTCATGTGGAGGTTCGTTGCGTTGGAGACCTTCATGTAGTGACAAGTTAGCAAATTCAGGGGTGGGATTTGCCTGAAATATGAATTTTGTACTGTTACGCCTGTAAATGCCATCTCTCACCTTGCAGACCACACATCACTTGGGTTACATGGTGCCCGAGTTGGGTGGTACAGTCAGATTAGTGCCGGGTGCTGCTTTTGTTGCCACCAGTGGTGTCACCGTCCCAAAGGAACCGCAGGAAAACTCTCGTTTTTACGCATCATCCCGTGGCCTGCGTTTGTGCAGATATAGTTATGTTCAGTGAGAGACACGGGTGTATTTCTGACATTTCTCTGTTGGCATTTGTCTGTTGGTACGTGGCATTTGAGTTTGTATTCTTTGACATTTAAATTTCGGTGCAATACTTTTATCTGTGCTGCTGGAATAAAAGCTGCCATTCCCGTGAATAACTGTCCAACAAACAAACGAACAAAAGGGAGCTGATAGCTCAGAGAACTGTCTTATATCTTGGAGGGGTAGAAAACAGCACCGCAGAAATAAAATGTTTCATGTTTCTTGCATTTTCTTGCAGAAAATAAAATTTTCATGTTTCTTGCAGTGCTCCTTGTAGTTCAGGTTGGGCTTGTCCTCAAAGGCTCCGTGCCGCACCTTTCGAAGTTTGAGGACTTTCTTAGTGTTCTCACACTGGTTTTCTGAATATGTGTAGACGTTTGGAGATTTGTGGTGCATTTTGCTCTGCATCCAGATCCCTGGTGGTTGGGGAACTCCCATTTGGTAGGAATCTGACTGAAGGCCTTTGGCCATAAGGCCTGCCAGATGTGGTGTTCATGTCTCCTCCTGCCAGTGCGAATGGCAAGACCTTCCCTGTGGAGTCAGGAATGCGGGTTTTTATTAAGGGTTGCGTGAAACTTTCTATAGCGTTATTTGTTCAGAGTTGGAAAGATTGTGTTGCGTTTTTTGGGTTTCATTCTCGTAAAATAATTGCCGGTTGTATTTCTTCTGAGAACAGTTGTTGATTACAATAGTGGCGTGGCTTTCTTATCCGGTATATAAGTTTTTCTTAGATAAAAGATGCAAAAAAAAAAGTTTATTTCTTATTTCCTTTTCCTTCGTTAGGGAAAAAGAGATATTATACAGTTCTGCTGACACTTATTAGCTAACACTGTTTAGTAACCAAGAGGGGACAAAGTATTTTCTTCTTGGTTAGCTACCTGAGGTAAATGATGGGTTCACTTATCCCCTTTGTGACCGTGATCAAAGGTGTAATGTAATGTGATTTTTAAAATGTATGTATATATCGGCAACTGGTCCTTTAAGCTGTGATCTGTTTCAGCTGTTTCTAAAGGCTGACAAGCAATTTATAATGTGACTGAAAGGTATACTTGCAATTTACAGAAACATTATTAATGGTGTATTCTCTAGTGAGCTGAAAGGAAATGTTGCTGTGTCTGGCTGCTTTACCTCTAGTGTAGATAGAAAAGATGGACCTGGCACAGCACTAACATGATACTCTCTCTTAAGCAACTTTAAATACGTAAGCAGCCTGCTAGAAATGAAATAAACTACTCTAGTACTAAAGGTAAAGAGGTAATTAAATACCTTGGTGAACCGGGACCTGCCGTTCCAGTTCAGCACAGCACTTAGATCTGCTGTAAACCTACTTTTATTTAGTGCTGGGTGATAGATGAAGATATGGCGACCGATTCCTTGACTTCTGCAAATCTTTTGTGACATTTCAGTGAGAATTAATTTGGCTGTGAAGTCTTGGAAATTATCACAATGAAACTAGTGTCAGCAAAGAGCTGCAACTTACTTGAAAGTGCACTTTTTAGCTTAGAAGTCAAACTAAATGCATATTTGACTCTAATGGAAAATGCTACTATCCGTAATTGTATTCCTGGATTTTTAAAAAAGTAAAAGTTAAAAACAGTTCTCTCTTTGCTTGTAAACAAAGCATTTCGGTGTTCATAACAAGTACAAAGTAAAGAAGCTAGAAATGGATTCGGTGACTTGGTGGATGCTGCCATGGGAATATGGGAGACCAAGGTTCAACTCCTTCTTCTAGTGATAATTAATAAATGCAGAGCGAAATCACCCAGAACGCAAACTCTCAAACTGCACACTAATTCCCACAAAGCAATGGCGAACATCGTGCAATAGAGACACGTTATCCCACTTATTCCTCCACTCTCACCCGTGTCTGCACATTTGAACATTGCCTGTTGCAAAACAGAAAGGTGATTTCAGACTGTAAGACAAGGTGGCGTCCAGATTTTCCAGCCTATAATTAATAAAGTGCCTGAGTTAAAATTCAACTCAAATAATTAAGATACAGATTCATCCAGTTTTCAGCATGCAGTTGGGAAGCTTTTGGCAGTGACATTTGGAGGGCTAGAGCAGTGGGGTCTGAACCCCCCAAAAAAGTCTTTCCAGCCTCCAGAATGAAAAGGGAGTTTGCTTTGGGAACATTGCACTGGAAACAGTGGGGGGAAAGGGAAAATGTAGGGTAGCAGGAATGGAGATGGGACCATGGGGAGAAGCACTGATGTCCAACAGGAATTCCCCTTGGGACCTTGGCGCTCTGTAGTATTTCTCTTGGCAGTTTTGGCAGGGATGAGTCCATCTCTCTTTTGCTCAGAATTTCAATCTTTTGTTAAAACCGATGTGAGTGTTCTTACGGAAAACTGCTTTCAGTGGATCGGGAACTGCCTATTTTGACTGACTGCTTTCATTAGAAAGAGAGAAATCTTTTTTAATACGCTTTAAATTATATAGTTTCATGGTTCTTATTCATTTTTTGTTCATCTGGATAAGAGGTTACATTTTACCCATCTTCTGTCAAAATGCGGTTGTCTTGACAGCAAAGAACAGGAGAAATATTTTCCACTTCCAAAGCTGTGTTTTTAATTTCCTTTAATATCTTGTTATGACAATGGAAACTTGAGAAAGATCTATCAAAACATAATAATAAAAAAGCCAGCAATCGTGTCAGTAACTCCTGTTTTCTGTTGATGCTGCTGGGCAAGTGCCTAACCAGAGAGTGATTATTCTGTGCTTGAAAACGGGCATAAGAGCAAAGAATGATACAGAACTTCATTTCTTTTTTGCAAATCAGATCTGTTAGATGTTTTCCCTTCACTTCTGGGTTCCTCTTTTCCACCTGAATTACTTGTAGGTCAACCAGGCTAAGAAGAGTATATCACGTTTGTTGTTCCAAACTCGATATTTGCAATTAGTAACCCTTCACAGTTTTAAGTATGATTGGTTGGGCCACTTTTAAAATACCTTTACTATGGTTATATGTGTTTTTCTTCTGCTTGAGGAGCTGTGAAAGCCTCCTGGTGAACATGGATCTACAGAACTGGCTGGCAAATTGTGGTGAAATTTTATCCGCAAACACTTCTGCTGGGAAAATCGGCTTTGTAACTCACTTCAGAGATTTGAAGTGCTTGGAAACTTTGAAGTGCCTCAAAACTCACATTTGGAATAATGTTGGAAGGAACTGTGCATGATTGAAGTGCATGAAGGAGTCAGTGCATCATAGACCTCTTGGACAGTAATGCTCTGTGCAGTTTTTGGAAATCCCATTAGGGACTTCTTTTCATCTTTAAGGTAGCACTCAATGGGTGCTGCTTCAGGAATGTGGTTCATAATGCTTGAAATTAATAGGATAAAACACTTAGCTTAACTTAGAATTACTTGGTTTTAGGTGGGGAGTCTCCGTGGATTATAGTTATCTTCCAGAATTAAAGTTTTCAGTGCTTATCTTCTGCTCTTTAAAGATGGTTTGGTTTTGACCAAAGCTATCATCGGACAAAAATTGCTTTATTTCACAAATACTTGTAAATGGAACAAAGATACATTTCGCAGTAGTAGGAAGTAGTAATAAGTGACTTGAACTCTCCATTAGTCCAAAAGAAGGAGGTGGTATAGCTAATTTATCGTGTGAAGAGGGAGATAATAACTATGTCTTCAGTGACTTAGGTATTTCCATCCAAATTTGAATGTAAATTGGGTATCTCAGTCAAAAATTAATAGTAATTGGAAAACCATGTAGACAGGGGAGAGGGATGATAAAAAATTGAGCTGCTGCTTTTAACAAAAGGCATGAGGAGATGGTAGTAGGAAATGGGTCATTTAGCTTTTGAGGGTGGTGAAGGGTATTGTTCAGTTCTCAGAATTAAGAGCTCAGCGTACAGCCTTGGGAAGGATGAGCTGTCTAAGGGTTGTAACGCAGCTCTTGGTCCGTAATACATGGGAGTAGGTCTACCCAGATCTCACAAGATTTGACAAGTTGCTTTTTTCTTCAAGAACCACGGGCCAACACAGACACAATTAGATGGCTCGCTGTGTCCATGTCTCCCCGTGATAATGAATCCTAGGATCGTAGAAGAGCCCAGGTTGGATATCAAAGATCACCTGGTCCAACCTTTCAATAAACTGTTCCTAATTTGCACATTTTGTGAGCAATTTCTCCTTGACGGCTGTGTTGCTTTGTAGGCTGATGAATGTTGGATGAGCCCCTATGGTACATCTGAAAGGCACGGAAGGCTCATATTGATCAAACTTTTACTGGTACATGTTTTAAAGTAGGCAGAACTGTCTTCTTTCACAGTAAGATCTCTTTGTTCCAAGCTAGCCTATTGGCAAGAAAATACGAAAATGTGTTTTATTAGACACCGAACATTCGTGTGTAGCAGAGGTGAAAGCAAGTTGGTTTGATTTCTGTTTAGTTTGACGAGGGGGGATTGTTGCGGGATTTTTTTGGTTGTGCTGTGGTTGCGGTGGTTTGTTGTTGGGTTTGTTGTTTGTTGTGGTTTTGTTGCTGGATGCTACTTTGTTGACAGTAGTGGGCAATATTTTTCTGCAGTGGAGTAAATAGCCCTGATAAAGCCCAATGACCTTTACCTCTGTGGCTACAGAGTATTGAGTATCACTTTCCACTAAAGCAGGGAGAAGCCAAACGATTATTGTGTTTAATATTTGAGAAGACAAAGAGAAGCGTCCCTGTGATTTCAACTTGGATGCTGTATTATTGTCTATAACACATTGTATTCGCTGGCTAAATTACTCAGCTCATGTATTTCAAAATATAGCAGAGTTTACAATGCATAAATTGTCTTTTGTAAAGTAAAAGTTTTCAGTTACATTTTCTTCTCTGCCAAAAAGACTTCAGAAGTAGAAGTGATACCTTATTTTGTCTCAATCAATATTGCGTTTGTGGCAATGCTGAGATATGTTTCCCATAGAGTGGTTATAGCTGTATCCTGCAAATAAAATAATCTTAAAAGTGATTTTTCAGAGATAAAATGTTACTTCTGTGTAACTGGTAAAGGCAACCTCCTTGCGCCTCTTGAGTTCTTTACAGATAATAAAGATGTGGATGATGAAGCTTTTGATGACTTCATAATATTTATAGTTCTCTCATAATGTTGACAGATTTTTATGATTCAGCCTTAAAATTGCAGTGCTTGATGTTTGCCTATTCCAAAGTTATGATATAATGCCTTAATCAAAGGGTAAGTTGCAATAAAAATAAATAATAAATACTCTTGTCATGGTGTATTCCCGCTTTAAAATGCACAGCAGAAGTAATAGAGAAAGCGATATGTATTAATATTTTCATCTCAACAAACAGAATCATTTTAATTTGACAGAACTACTTTTTCTGAAAAATATTTTTTCAGGAAATTGGAAACCTTAACAAGGCTTTGAAACTCTTTAGGCTAGAAGTAAATGGGGAGAAATATTATGTTTTAAGGAATTCGGTAAGGCATGTCTTGCATCTCTGGGAGATGTCTGTTAGAAAATAGTCTCATCGTTACTTCCAATATTACTTGTTTCAGTTTCTCAAAAGCTGTGAAAATTATTTCATGGCCTTTTCTTTCTCAAGTGTAGCAGTGGATAGAATATTTTTCTTGTTTAAACAGCAAACAATGGGATGGGATAAATTGCAGAAGGTCTTCTGTTGAAATCTGAGCTCAAATTAACTTCCATTTTGGTCATATATGTAAAGCATTTTATGACTTGGTTTAGGAAAATGTAGTGTACTGTATCAAAACTAGTATGTTTGATTTTTTTTTAAGAAAATGAAGGTGATAACATTTGGATTTAAACTAATAATAGCTGTAGTTCATAAAAATCTGATTTAAAATATGCATTTTAATGGAGTGACTTAATAATGAGCCGTGTTTTATATGAATATTTTCGTACAACGTGCAGTTTTTATACATCTCTACTTATTTTGCATTATACCTTGATTGCTTTTAAAAATAATACTTTATATTCTAAAGCCTTGATACTGCTGTTTTCCATCAGTTTGGCTCTAGAATGTTTCAGTACTCTGAATGTATTAGTATTCTGAATTATTACTCAGGTACTCTTAGCTCTCGAAATGTATTAACTCCTGATAAAATGTGAGATTTCCCCATTGAATGTGCATGTCTGACATCTCATTAGTTTCTTTTAAGCTGTGTATTATATTACTCAAGACAAATATTTGATATAAACATACGAAGTACGCAAATATTTATTTAGGATCTAGTTCAACAGCATGTATCCATGACTAAACCACACTGGGACAGTGTCAATTAATGCAATTTTGTTAAAATATTTGTTAACTTCTTAGAGAGACTATCAGTCCCGCTCGTGCCGCAGCAGTTCAACAGTTTGATAAACTCTTTTTCCGTATATTCGTTCCTGTATACGTTAAGAGTGATCCGGTTGACTGTCAGAGTGGTTTTGTTCGCACAGTAGGTTTGGTCTAGTGATGGGGTTTGGTGGGTGTAATTCCACAAGGTTTATTCCAGAATACGGCTACAACCTGGCAAAACACCACATGGCTGGATAACTGGTTTGCCATGGGTGGATTTTCATGTTATCTTTGTAAGTCTGTTGCAGAGGAAGGAACAGATAAAATGGCCTTTCTGTTCTACAGTGGTAATGATAGATGGAAATATTTTATGCAAAGCCCAATCTACAGTACTTGGATAATCCACACACCTGCTTGCTAGCAGAAAGCCTTTTGGTCAGCATAAACTGAGGTGAATTGCTTTTCCACAATATTCTGTGACCTATTTGTTCGCAAATTACCTTTTCAAATGTGTTTGAAAGACTAGAATAATTCATAGCTAGTTTGCTGTACGGTGAAGTTACGATGAGTCTCTTGATATGCTTGATTCTGGAGAGTTGAATCGATTTCTCTGTTTGGCCTTGGGGCTTGTTGTATCCTGAACAGCGTGGGGATGTTATTGTCCTCTCTGACTTGACTGCTGAAGACCTTAAACCCTACTTGCTTTTAGCTTTGCCACTTGTTGTGTCTGCGGGAAAGCAAACATAAGAAGACCAGCCAGGTGATGGATATCTTCCCACCTGAGAATGCGGGCTTGATGTTGCGTTGTGACTCTAGGCCACCAACAGATTGCATTAAACAGGGATTGATGCATTGAACACAAATGCTTTTTAGCATTCCCTATGTACTGAAGTGTCTCTGTTCAGTCCAAAGGGGAGTGAATTTCACATTAAACTGATATCACAGCAAAGATTCCATGTTGCTTTTACCATTTGGGGGTAATGAGGACAAACTTGATAGGAATATTTCTTTAATAAGAAATTCTGATCTTTTTCTGATAGTGTACCACATCCCTATTTTTTTAATGTCTTCAGTATGTAACATCATACTCCGTATTTATTGCAGATCCATTCCTCCAAATTATTTTTGCTTCTGGTTCTGTATTTCTTCTAAGTTTTATTAGGCTCTTTTCTAACATCTAAATCATCAGTCAGTCTGTTAGTCATTAGAAGCTGCTTCCTAGTTCATCGTTTGTTGTGCCACTTAAGCATATCGAGGCAACTCGTTTCTGCAAGAGAAAATGAAAATGCCAGTAAAGAAAACACAGAATGTTATGATACCTTGTTAGGTAAATGTTGGTCATCATTATTTTATTTTGAATTTTCTTATTCATTCCATTTGCCTTAGAAATAGAGGACAAGCCCACATATAAGTGTCTGGTCTAGTTAAGTCCATTTTAAAAAAAAAGGACTTAAAACCTTTCTAAACCTTCAAAGACCAGTGATAATATGAAATGGTGGCATATTTCTCTCTCTCTCTCTCTCTCTCGCTCTCTCTTCTCTGTTTGTTTTTTTTAAAACACTATTACCATGTCTTTTAAAAGGTTCTTTACAAGCACAGCTATAATAATATGTAGTCATGAGCCAGGTTGGCCAGGTATGATCTCTCTTAAATTCTGTTGAACATAAACCACAAAATCTTTCTGTAGAAAACAAAATCTTTTCCTTTTGGATTGCATCTATCCATTGAAAGGTTGCATGTTCAGTTGTTGGTCATTATCTTAGCTTGGCAAAACAGTAATCTTCAGCGGAGTGTGAAAAAGAGAAAGGTGATGGCTTTTGCTGATGGTATTTTTTGAACTGTGGTTCAAAAACGGGAGTTTCTTAATATTCTTCTTTGAAAAACCTGTTTGAAAAAAAATTTTTAAAAAAATCTTATTTCACAAGGACTCAGTTTTATGCATAATCTCTTTCTTTTTTTTTCCAGTTCCAAACACAACAGTTCACTTACTCAGGGGTGGGAGGGTGTTGGTTAAAAACAATACAGCATCAGTTGAATGCTCCACAGAATTTAAAATTAAATGTCTGCAGAGATAGTTTGCTATCATGTTTGCCATAAAGGTATATGGCTCTTGAGTGGGATCTTCTAATAATTTGAGATATTTCACTGCCCTCTCTTGGTGAGAGTTGAAACCAGTCTCTTTTTCACAAACCTTAACCCAAGAGCAAAAAAAGGTTTTTCCTTTAGTGTTACTTGCTAGGAAACCATAGGAAGTTGGATGTTTTGGATTAATAAGAATCCATGAAGTTGTGATGGTTGCACTGCTTATTTCAGCTTGAAGTTTGTAAGAGCTCCCGGCTATGATCTGTGGTGTGTGGACATATATGTCTAGGAATATATATTTATTTATCTATTTGTGTGTTTCGACCCTATACAAACATAATGACAATGTATCAATTTTCGTAATTGTATAGAAATATTTTAAAAACACTTCAAAGTCTGTGTGTCTCATGAGCAGCGAGAAAGCTAATGATATCTTAATGGCTTGCTGGAACAATGAGCTAGTCATTATTTTATTAAAACCTATCAATTTTAGACAAGTAATTCAGGTGCATATGTTAACTAGTAATCTCCCTCTAAACCACATAGAGAGGTGCTGACCTAGAAGGCAGTTCACAACCAAGAAAGGTATTTGGAGATATTATCTAGCTAATTTCATAGTCTAGTTTCAAAGCATATAAATACCTTTCAAGGTAAATTCTTCAATGATAACATTATAGGTTCAGAGAGGTGCTGAATTTATACTGTAGGAGGGACTATAATTTAGAAATGCCACCGATTTTATATATATAGCTTGCAGCTCCCGAAGGGATAATTTTTGATGAAAGTTATGTTTTGCCGTATATTGCAGGAGGTCTATGTCATGGCAATATTTATGGAAGGACTGAATGGGCAAAAATAAACCAACACATCTTGTCTTTTGCCAATGTGTTTTTTCCAGCCAAAGAAGTAAAAGAAAAGAGAAATTTGGTGCACGTATGGAGCCACATAAGCAGTTCAGAGTCTGTCGTGTTGCCAAGGCACGGGCGTGCTGCTTTGAACTCAGAAATGTTAAACCACAGTTTGCCCTTGCTGGTAGCGTAGCAGGATTATTAATCTGTGTTAGGTGTTTTAGCACAGAGCAATGACTTGTTCTGTACCAAATGCAAATTCGGCAGGAACCCTGTCCCGAGCTGCGTGGTTGCAAAGGGCTGAGGAGCAGACGTGTCAGAAAGTTTGAGCTACACCAAGGGCTTTTCCAAGGAAAAGGCTGAAAATGAGGCAAATCACGATGGAAAGACGAGCAGAGCCTTCACAAAAAGAAGGGATTTGCACGTTTGCTGCCTGAAGTCACTGTTACCCTCTCTGCTGCTGTGCAGGATGGTCTTCTGAGCTAAGTTTGCTTTTATTCCTTTCCTGTCTGGCGTTCGGTGGGCAGCACCACGACCTGATTCTGACCATCAGCAGCTCTGCAGATGGTGCAGTGTGGTGTGTGCTGTCCTGTTTGTGGTCTGCATCCCACAGCAGCCCCCTCCGAGCACCCGGTGGGGAGATGGGGGGCTTTTCTGGCAGGTGGCAATGTCAGCAGGTCTGACTTGGTCGTGAATGAAGGTCGTTCTCTGTACTGATTCTCTCAGCTCCCCAGCAGGCGAGCCAATCAATCTATGAGGAGCTTCTGCAAATGTCACCTTGCGAAGTGACTACACGTTTTGGCAGGAAATTAGAAGGAGAAAAACAATTCAAGAACCAGGTTGAGAGACGCTTATTAATTTTTTGCCTGTGTCTTTACTGAAAGAGGAAAAAAAAAAAAAATCGTATCTCTTTCAACACAGCAGAAAAAGAGGAATCATGACACGTTTTAAAAATGCAATGTATTTGATGCAGCAATCTTTGTACACAGTGTTGTTAAGTGCCTCAGGGCTGCTACGCAGTTCTCTGCCTTCTTTCTTGTGTAGCTGTTATTTCAAGTCAGTCTTGTGGGATATGTCCCATCCTCTACTGCATTTTTGAAGAAGACGGATTCACAACTAGCTGGTATTCTCTACTGGCTCTCTCTGTATTAGTAGAGAGGCCAACATTTAAGCTTGGAAATACAAACCTGGCTAGCTGGTGCATGTCTCCACGTAGCCCTTGTATGGGATTTGACTAGTCTGGAAGATGAATTTTAGGCTGAGAACTGGTGCAAATTGCAGAAATGAGTATGAAGTAAGCACGTAGTACATCCAGGTGGGTGGTTGGGAGAAGCCCTTCAGTAATGTTATGGAATGGCAAGACATCTCTTTTCCTCTTTATGTTTTGTTTCTGGTATCGCTGGGTGGTATTGGATGGTACTGGGTGGTACGAGGATGCTCGTTTTCCTGTGCCCCTGTCAATGTGGGAACAGAACAGTTTTGAGGAAGAAACGCTGTTTTGGGAGAAGCGAGGGAAGGGAATCAACCTGGCTGCTTCCTATGCTGACTTTCCGCATTGTTTCTTTTCCTTTGTTTTTGCTGTCCAAGGCCTTCAAGAATGCACGGTCAGTGTGAAATGCCAAAAGCTGGATACAGGTATCTCCTCTGGTCCCCTTTACAGTTAGAAAATCACTGCCCAGATTTACTACTGACTTCCCAATAAGCTGAAAAACTCAGCAGGAAGAAACATTTCTTTTTTAGCTTTTTGCCACTGCCCTCAGACTTCTCCCAGTAATTCAGCCAGTGAAAACAATCCCCAATGTAGCGTCTGTTTGCAATGTTAAGACTCAAATAATTTATTATTTGTATATCTTCTTCATGTAGAAATAACTCTAATGCCTTTAAATTGCACCCCTCTCTTACAGCACAGCGCACTAGGAAGACCTGGAATAGCTGAGAAAAATTTTTGGCTGAGCTCAGTTTCCTTTTAAGTCCATACAGGAGTTCCTTAATATGTATGTGCATATGGACATATAGGTGCATGCACACAAAAGCTGGTGGCCTGCGGTTTTGCTACAAAGCCCAAAGAGCTCCCTGGGTGAAAACAGCTTGTCTCAAACACAGCGCGTTCAGAAATCCTGAATGCCCCGAGAGTGAGATGGACTTTTTAGTCCAGGTCTTTGTATTTGTTGCTCAAGCCCCGAGGCTTTTCCCTCCTGGCAATCGTACATCTTGTGGAAATCTCTATTTCAGAGGGTGCCTGAGCTCCTGGGAAGGATCGCTTGCTGCAAATCTGCAAAAGGCTCGTGGGTTGTGGCTTGTGGACGGTACCACTTATTACTGGCCTCTCTTTGTTTTTATTCCCATTCTTTCCATTGACCCCTCTTTGAATCAAAAGTCACCCCATCTCTCTTTCCAAGTGCTGGTGGTAAATTCAGAGCTCTGCTTTTTGTTCTTTGCGCTGTTAATGGATACATTATGCTCGAGGTAGTTGTAGGAAACTGTGCCTGGGGTTAAACTTCTGAGATGAATAGCTTTACAGGGAGCCGTTTTACTTCTTGGTCTCACTTTTCTTCTTAACCTCCAGTACTTTTGTCCTCACCTCCTTAACTCTTAATAGTTTTGTCATCAGTTTTTTCCTCTGTTTTGCCCCTCCCTAACGTGATGATAGATATACTCGGGGAAGCTATCAAATTGTATTCTTGTTCTGCTGAATGACCCACTTACCAGACTTTTTAAACTTTAATGTGTTTAATGAGCCAAATGGCTTGGATGGAGAATTAGAAGAGCGTCACTCGCCATTTATTTTTGGGTTTAGGCTTCGATGGAGCAGTTCATTAGAGCTACCATGAGTCCTGGACATCAGACTTGTAAGGAGATTATTTTATGCTTTTATCTTATGCAATGCTGTGATCTCTGCTCATGATTGGATATCACTCATTATGATAATTGCTATCCTGCTTTGGATTTGCTTTTTTTCTGCCATGTGGTACTCCGTAATGTTTACTCTTCAAATTTATTTCCTGATGTTTGAGCATCAGTGGGTTTGTCAGACCACATGCTCTATCTGTGGCTCGTTGGATTGACTTTTCTACTGGCTTGAGTTATTCTTTGTGATAGATTCTCCTCACTGTAACCTGGTTTTATCTTCCAATAGACTAGATAGATATCTTCTTCACACAGACACAAATACATCCATCCATATATATACTTTTTGCTGGAATGCTTAATTTATATTTTTTTTCTTCCAACAAGACATACTATCTCCAGAAGATTCAGAAAAGCTGCTTGAAAATCCTTAGATATGTGATATTCCTTTTAGCTGTATATTTTTATTTATGACCCTCCAGGGTACGTTAGAAATGGTGTGGTGGAATATACACTAAATAAAAAAGCCTGCCTAGCTGAAGTTCTCATTCTTCATTGTGGTAGGATATCTATATATTTAAAATATCAGTAATTAAAAAAAAGAGTATGTGTTAATCATTAAACTGTAATATTGTAAGATGAAACAGTAAACTGTGTAAAAGCTATTTTAGCTGTGTTGTTGAGTGTATAATGTAAATAAATACGTATATGTTAATCTTATTTACATAATTGTTCCTTGGAGAGGGGAATATCATCCCACACTAAAAGTGCACTTGATGAAAACACTAGAGGCACAGAGAGTTGCTTTTGCTGAGTAGGAGTTAGAAATCTACATTTACAAAGTTAATAGGAGCTAAGGGTCTTAAGCATCTTGGAAAATGAGAGCACTTAGATTTATATGGCGAATTAAAGATCTAAGTTCTTAAGTTTAGGTGGAGAAATAATAACATGTAAGTTATTTTCACAACTTTACACGTATTTAACCCATTTAACAAAACCTTCAGAACTATATGGTCAATTAAGCTCCAAGGAGGATTTATTCTTGTGAATTTTAAGCGCTATGTAGTAATTTATGATTCCTTGGTTACTTTTTTGGGGGGGTTACTTATGCTTTTTGGTAGCAAAGCTGTTTGATGTGAGTTGAAGTGTCTAAGTCACCATCATCTTTAGTACAAACCCTCTCGTCTCCTCATGGATTTGGGCTGCAAGAGCAGAGCTTGCTGCCAACACTGTGCCTATATATAGTTTTTGGCATTCAAAATGTCAGTGAAATACCTTTACGAAATTAATCTTTTCAGACAGAAATGTTGTTAGGGGAAGGAGTGTGCTTTTTCTTTCCCTCCAATATTAATTTCGAAATCCTGCAAACTCAGTTACAGATGAATTTGCAGAGAATGGGGGGTAGGGGAGAATTAGTTCAACCTATTTTTAAAAACTAAGTTTAATTCAACATCCTGAATTAATGTGGAATGTAAACTATGTTTTAGAAATGTACGATTTTTCAATGGTAGGGTTGTCTTCCTTTGAATATCACTGTTTACCCTCTCTCCATTTTGCTGCTAAAAACAGTAGAGTTGGGACCATATGCTTTGGGGAGACTTGGTGAGACTGTGGAAGGTTTATCATAGGAAGAAGCGTAACTCTAGACACAGCGTTGAAATAAATGAGTAAATGTTGTAAAAATGACTACCCGCCTACTGTTCTTTGGTGAGCAGGGCCTACATAATTACAACTGAGCATCTGAAAATAAGATTGGGGCGGTTGGAGGTCTATACGTGCCCTCATTTGCTAACTTCTCTCTTAAAAAAAAAAAAATGCTGCAAAGCTTCACAGTTTTCAGAGTGGGTTTTTGAAGCTCTCACGACAACATGGGGAAAACTTCACAACTTCTGCGCAAATTACACGTCATCTGCAGCTTGTAAGGCTGATGTTTGGGAGCGATTCCCCACAATGGTGCCGCTGTGCTCTGTCGATGAGTAATTGCGCCATTATAAGGCAAAACCCAGAACGTCTTCCTGAATTTCACAGCCTACTTAACAGCGAAAAATCATTTGAACGGCCGTAATTATCGGACAAATCCTTCCCTCCCGTTGATGCCGGGAAGAGAGAACCCGTGCGCTCGCTGCCGGACCAGCTCTGCCTTTTGGAGCAGCAGCTTGATTGCAATTCCCTTCTCGAGGGCCATCGTCAGGCTGCCGATATTGATTTGCATTAAAGATGCATTGTGCTTACCCGAGATTCCCAGCATGATCTTTGGACGTATCGTAGCTTCTAATCAACCCTATTCTTGTCCTTCTGTTGCGCTACAATTTCTGTGCAGCTTAGCACCTTTATAGAAATAATCTCTTTTCTTATTGTTATTCTTTTGAAGGAACTGAGCTGATTGCCTGAACTATCTTGCCTGACAATTAGCTGTTACCTGTGAAGTCTGTTGTGACATGTAGTAAAACCTTGAATAACTTGCAAAGAAGGCCAGTTATACAACTACAGCATTCATGGGATGTAAAGACAGGGAAAGGCATCTCTTGTATATAGAGAGAAAACTGATGTTCTTCAAAGAGATCTTCCTGAATATTCTGGAGACTTCTTCAAGCTCCTTTGAACACAAATGGATGGTGATTCAGACTTTAAGTAGAATTTGTGCAGATGCCCAGTGTGTAGTAGATATTTATGTTGACTATGACTGCGATTTAAACACTGCTAATATATTTGAACGCCTTGTAAATTATTTGTCCAAGTCTGCAGTATGGGGTTAGTATCTACATAGCAGGATCAGAGGCAAGGAGGTACCGAACGGTATCTCCCAAAAAGGGAGAAGTTCCTTTTTTGTACTTTGATTCAAAAAAACAGGTGCTTGGAATTTCCTTTGGTAGCGTAGACTTAATGCTTCCCAGAATTCGCAGTATGAACTTTTAGTGCACCAGACCCTTGTGTGTCACAGCTTCTTCACTGATATCCGCAACCAGCTTTTTATATATATACACACAAATAGATAAGATTATCTCTTCATATTCCTTGGCTTTAGTGTTTATAGTGTTAGACGTTTATCACATGAATATACTTTGATGTATTTTTGTTCCGACTGGTGAAAGAAATTGCCTCTATTTTGGTGGAATACATCTTCCCTAAGTTCTAGCATTGTACCTCTCTTTTTCACATTTCGTTTTTTACTTCGTTTCTCTGCCTGCTAGGCCGTCACTAAACGCAGAAGTGCTTTTAAATGCGTAATTATCATAGGGGCTGCGATGTGTAATTAGAAAGACACCGGGAAATGGGTTCCCAAATAGTTAACTCTAAATAGATGGTCATAATGAAGCAAAGAGAAGACCTTGAACTGGAACATGACACTAATTGTTCCCCACAATCCTTGGAGCTTCTTCAGACAAGTGACCCCCCCTCAAGCCCCTTCTGATTCTGCCTGTACAGAATGTAAGTAGTTTAATTAGAATAAATTTAAGGTGCTTTTATGTCTTGTTCCTTCTTGAAATAAATCCCCTCTGCCCTCAACGTGAGCAATTTGGTATATTTTGAATTAGAGTAACCTCTGGTTTGAAGATAACAAAAACAATCTCTTATGACAAATTCTCTAAATTTTACAGAGTGATTTATAAGACATGTTCAGTTTCATTTTCAGTGTGCATCATAATTTGATATATTCCTATGCTAAAATTTAAAATTGCTGCCTGCAAATTTACTACATTGGACATCTACATTAAAAGAAAGACAGCTATAATCCAGAAATAACAAGGTGGATTTAATGTATTTCATGTATTGTAGAATGTGGTGCTGATTTGGGGTGGGAAAGTTTCATTTATCTTTTGTAAAATAAGGTGATTTATATAAATCTCAAAGATTTTATTAAGTTCTGATTTTTCCTTTAGTCATCTTATTCACACTAATGTAACAGCTCAGTTTTTCAGGAGGAACTACTATTAATTTAGTTTCCTTTTTGCTTTCTGGGATGGAGATGTGTTTGTATTTACAGTGTAGTTTTGTAGGCAAATGTAAACTCATTCTGAACTGATAGATAACCGTGTGCTACGTTAGTGCAGTCAAACCCAAACTAAGTAAACATGATTCTTAGAAGTCCTGGAGAAGGCCTAACATAGGCATTTTTTGGGGCTTTTTTTTTGTTGTCTCAGAGCATGAGCTACGCAGCTGCCTCATATCATCCAGTGTAAATATAGATCAGCTTTGTACATTATATATTTAGAGAATTTATAAAAGCAAATAAAAATACTGGAGATGAAAAGCTTTGTATCCCCATGTGATGAAACTTGAAATAATTTTTTTTTTAAATCCTTTAAACTCATTGGGTGTAATACATATAGTGAAAATGCTCAAATGGGTTCTTAGCAGAGGCAAATAACTGCAGACGTTGTTTATAAAATTCACATACTGAATAATGGTAAGTCTACACTATACAAGTGATCCAGGAATATAAATTTAAAATGCTTACTTGTATCATTAACTCCGTACTGTTAGGATATTGACTGGAGCTCACACATTAGTTCTGAGTTTCATATCTGTCTGTTCATTTTTGTGCTGCTGTTTGGAATTTAAAATATAGCTGGAAGATATGAATAAGTCTTTTTTGGGGGAAAAAAAAATCAAATCTGTGCAACTTTATGTAAGTTTTGCTGCCTTCTACTTATTTTGTAGAAATTGTCTGTTGTGCAGTCTTTTTTTCCCCAGTTAAAAGGCTGATCCCAAGTCTTTTCTTTCCTTTGAATTCAAAAAGCCTTTTAGTGAAATTCTTAACAACCTGTTTGAGTCCAGAAGTGCAATTTTGACCTCAGCGAAGTTCAGCAGCATTCTCACTGGATGTTGCTTTTCCAGGTTATATTTTTTCAAAAGTAGTCATTTCCAACTTTTTCTTAGTATGTGAAGCTGAACTCCTATAGTAGATAGTAGAGGGAAGACGTAACTGTAGAGGAATTAATAGGGTTGCTTTAATGGGAGGAGGGGGGAGCATGAGGGATTTGCACATGTTGTTTCAGTGTTTTGCAGTAGAATATTATCACAACAAGACAGTGGTATTATTTAGTAATATATAAGAGAGCTCTGATTTTGATTGCAACAAATCTATTTCAGGATAATACAAGGAGGGGTTGTTTAGGTCCTCTAGTCCAATACACTTCATTGAATACCGATGGAGAACAGAAAGAGAACAGAAAAACATCGCAGTTCCTCCATAAACCATCAGAAACCTTCCAGCAGTGCAAGCTTGAAAGCTTAGACTGAGATAGTCCCTTTGTGTTTAATGAACCTGGACTAATAGATTTTTCTTTTTGCTTTTTGAAGCCTTATAAGGTTTTGATATTCATGAAAATCTGCAACACCTTCCACTGCTTCCTTTGTCCTTTTATAGTTAAATCTGTTCTTTCCAATGTGCTTTACTTCACATTTATCAACACTGAATGTCATCCGTTGTGCCACAGTCACTCAGTACAAGATCTATATGAATTCTTTGTCATCTGTTTTCATGTTTACTCCTTTGAATTCTTTAGCACAATACGAAAACTTTGTCACTCTGCTGTTCATCAGCTTTTTTAGATCATGTATGAATACGTCGAAGAGCACAGATCCCAGATCAGTACAGATGCCAGGATATTAGTAATGTCCTTCTAATGTGAGACTGTTCCTTTCTTCTTATCCTTTGTCCTTTAACACTATATATCTAAGAAAGGACTTTCCCATATGTGTCATGACCCCTTCTACTATTTGTGACTTTAATCTACAACAGGCATATTGTTCCCCCCCCCCAATTCTGCGTTTAGCAGGGCGGTTGATAATTCTGATTAACCTCTCCCAGTTTCCTGAAGCCTGTGGATGTTTCTATTAGTGAACAGTGCACATTTTTTCACCTCAAGTCTCGAAGGAAAGAAGGAAACTCTAACCATAAATCTTGAGAACTCAATAATTGGTCTCTCCCGGGGCTGAAGTTGCCATCTCAAACACGTATTTTTGGAAATGCTGCTTGAGATTGCTACTGAATTTCCATTTTCCATTTTATAAATCCAGGAGTTTGCCTAGAACATGAGTTTTGCAATATAGCACTTTCTATACATGCATAAATATCCTCGATCTCCTAAATTTTTTATTAAATGGAGTACCCTAAAGTAAAAGTAATGTAAATAATAAGTAATGTGCATTCCAGTTGTGCAAAGGCTCTTAATTCGTACAAGATTAATGAAGATTTTGATTAATACTTCCACATAAAACTAAAGGACACAGAGTAGAGCCTTTTCTCGTAGCTCCCCCACCCCTGTTTCTGCATTTTAATGAAAGCTTCGTTAATATTTAAAATGCATTTAAAGCCTTGAGTGTGTAGGAAAGCTATGTAGTTAAAAAAGACACGGGCATTTTATTAGGCAGAGCTATTTGAACAAAAGGATAAATGTCAGACTAATAATGCCAATGACAAACTCTGAAACTTGCAATATAATTGAAGATTTTAAACTGTATTTTGCTGCTTCATCTTGTAGCAAAAGGAAAAAAGTCATCAGCCAAATATTTTGCTCCTACTTACGAGCTGCAGACAAATCGCTGCTGATTTATTCACAAATACTTTATTTAATAGCCTATCTTTAGTTAAATATTGTAACATGGCACTTGCAGGTTACTGATGTGCCATGGGACTACAATAAATCAAGTAACGTGTTCGTTCCTGTTAACTGAATGAAGTATTTTAGTAAGCAAGTCTGATTCATTTAGACATTTCCATTCATCTGACTTGAATGTTGTGCTGTATAAGAAGGAACTGTGCCCAATATGGTTTTAGTCATGATTTTTCTTATGGATTAATTCACAGGAGGAAAAGAATACAGTCATTTCAGGTAGGAAAAAAAAAAATCTTGACTGCTCAGTGAATTCAGTCACAGAATGATCTAAACTCCCTTGACTTGTATTTAAAGCATATCTGCCTACCCTTAACAGCCAGAATCCGACCCCTACATTCAGCAAGGTCATACGGAGCTTTAAAATAAAGTGCATTGTGTTGTACTCTGATGGTGAACTGCAGTTTGCTTGGCAAACATTGTGTGGGAATACGATGACTTGATACATTCGCATGAGCCAAAGGTCTGTCTTTAAAGTTTGTGTAGTTACGGTTACGCTTGCCTTACGAAAACTGGTGAAGCTAGATGGCCTCGCAAGCTCCATTCCACTTTCTTCTTCAATTATTTCTTCTTTACCTCCCTCAATGCTTAGGCAGGGAATAATCTTTCTGTCTCTTTCTTTTTCTTCTGGTTACTGACAACCTGGCCTCTTCCTTTCCCCTCTTTCCTGGACGTGAGTTCCGCCTATTTGACATGGGTAGGAGAAAGGTAGGAGAAATTTGTCTCTGTGGATACCATATTCCCAAGTCCACTTGACCTACGCGCTGTGTCTTGCTTGTTCCGTGCTTATTCTAGATAAAATTAGAACTACAAATCTGTGGACACTGCTAGAGATGTTTATTTTTTGGGGGGTGGTGGGATTGCGGGTCGAAAAGCTGTATGTTTTGTTCTCTGAATGTAAAGTGATTTAATTTGTTTTACCGAATAAGGATTGATCTAATGAGGCGTTGATTTCAGTTGATATTGTCTCTTCGTGGGACTTGTATTAAAATCAGGCCTAGATTGTGGAAATTTGAGTATCTGGACACGTGCGTACTCTAGATCTGTGGCCGTGTTTGTAAGCAGAGGTCTTTGACTTGCTCATGTTCGTCAAATGTGTATTAATATCTGTGTATGTGCATGGACATGTGCGTTCACGTAAACTTCCGTTAAAATGATTTTGAAAGATTATTTTTTGCCCCTAATTCTGAATTTTAAGATCCAGTTGTAATGTAGAACATCAGAAATGCTAAAGCATGAGAAGTAGGTCTGTGACAGTGTAATTCCTTTTACATATCCTAATTAGTTTATTTATTCCAGTGGTTGGAATTGGTGAAACTGCTCACATAAGTAATAAGTGAAATCTTTAGTTTCAAGGTTCTAGCACTATGTTTATGAATGACTGAAGTGAAATGTTTTAAACCACAACCTTAGAATCTTGATATTGCTGTAAGATGGAATCTATTTATCAACCACACTCGCTTTGCTTTTTCAAAGATCTTCATCGCTCTGTAATTGTATCTGATGGGATGCAAAATTGGATGTTCCACAGGGCCTAATTTCTTACTATATGGTTTTATCTTCACTTGTTCTCCCTCTTTGCTCCACAGCAAAGTGTTCATCTGTGCGCAAAGACAAACCTTTGTGGTCAGCAATCATTGTCCTGCCAGTAATAGTAACAGGATTTAATGGTGAGCACTGATCTCTTGTGAACTGTGTGAGAAGCATAGTTACTGTGAAATATTGGTTTTATTAGTAAAATATTCAGGAGAAACCTGCCCTGCCTGTTGCAGCACTTGCTGAGATTTCTTCCTTGTCCTAAGGCATCCTGATGTTGTGCAGGGAAATTCATGCTTATATCTTGAGATCAAACTGCTATCTACATTTCCTTTTCTTAATGGCACCTTTTCTTTTTTTCGTATACCTGATTCTTCTCTCATCTTCCTCTTATGCTATCTTTGCTGTGGTCTGAATTATTTTGTGTTTTATTTTGAGTCATCTTTTTTTGGTAAAGGAAGCTCTCTGCACTGCATGGCATTTATGGCTAATCATGAAATCACAGTGTTTCTTTCTCCATTAAAGTTGAAAGTGGTGGTTTTATAGCCTCTGTTTGGGCTGCTATTAAATATCTTATGTTGCCTGTTTACTGTAAAATCACTTTTACTTGTCTGACTATAGATGAAGAATTGTATATATTTTCCTTAAAAAGTTCGGGGTGAAAAGGTTTCCTTGTGAGACAGAACTGCAATTGTGCAAACTTGTCGTACGTTTATTGGTACTATAAATGTAAAACGTGTCCTTTTACAGTACTTAGAGTATTTTTTGCCAGAGATGTCATGAAGTTTTACACTGATTAAACAAGAGGCACACTGTATCCAAGAAATACCTGTAAACATTTTCCTTGTGCAGTGGGATTTTACGTCAGAGATATCATGTCAACATGAGCTTTTCTTTCAGCCTACGGCTAATCGCTGTGCAAAAGAGGTTGATGTTCTCTACCCACTTGAAACAGGAAAAAATACTCTTTTTTTTTCATCAGAAATGACTGTCTTATGTTTCTGTGGACAACAGATTTCAGGGAGGGTGTTAGACACAGAAGCTGCATCATCGTTCGAGTGAACCTGATGCACAGATGTACTGTGAGATGGGCTTGTGCCCGGCGATATTGAAATTCTGGAGCTGAGATTTTCACTCCTGTCTCCCTTTGCTCTGCTTAGGTCATTATTCTTCTTAGAAACAGTCTTCTCCCGCTTGCAGAAAAGAAAAAAAATCTTATTGATACACTGGTCTGTGTTCAAAAGTAAGATGCAAACGTCAGTAGAAAATTAGCTCAGCTCAGTAAAAGCCGGTGTAAATGCACAGTTAGCATATGGTGCTGTTTAAAGTACATCCATTGAAATTTAGTCCTGGGAATTATACTTTTAAGACCAGCTTGAAGCCCAGCCTTCTGTCTCTTCATGTAGTTTGGGTTTTTCTCAGATATCCCCCACCCAAGCGCAGAACTGGCTGGTATTATTCAGGCTGGGAGAGCTGCATTCCTCTTAACTGGATCTGAAATACCTGCCAAAAGAAATGCAAGCAGTATAAAACCAGATACACTAATGACCGAGTTACCTGTCATCACTGTTTTTAGCATTACAGCACTGTTCAATTAGATCATTCGTTTGGAAATGCCCGGTTGTCTGGTTCTGGCTAAAATTAACAGGTTTACTTTCCCAAGGACAGGGCTATGTTAAAACACCTTGAGAAAAAAGATGGGAGTGGAAGGAAAGGTCGGTGTTTACTTAAGGAAAAAGAAAGATAAATCAATGTAGTGAACTGAAAAATCTTGCACTTAAAGGTATTTAGACAATCTGACTTTGAGAGGAGGAAGAAAAGGGGATTGCATTGCTGACATCGTCCTATCTCCATATCTATATCTCCATATCTCCATATCTATATCCATATCTCCATATCTATCTATAAGACCTACTTTGAGGTCTTCTTAGAAATCAAATAAAAGATGGAACTGATTACATCTAACCATCTGCAATCAAATTGGGCAACATTTGACTTGATGTTATTTTTTGGAAAACTACAGATATCCATATAAAAGTAATAATGCTTAGACCCTATTACCCACTTCCATACCCATCTACCAAAAATAGATTTCAGTCACTTGTAAAGGTATCTGACAGAAGTATAAACCTCAGAACTATCAATTAAATTGTATCCATATCTCTTTTATTTTATCTGTTTGTGTGTGTCGTGATTTTGTGCTCCACTTCCTTACACGATGATCAAATAGCTTTTTTGGAGGGAAATGTGTGATATAAACCTAAGATTTTTTTCCTTTCTTATTTTTCTTCTTTCCAAGTGATTTACACTTATCAGAGGATAGCATAACTGAATTGCCTGATAACTTGGCAGGGCAGGTGAGGTGTATAATTTTATTCATTCAGCGGAAAATTTAGTGAGAGTTTTTCTGAAGTACATCTTTGGCCAAAGAATATATATTTTAGAAGTATTTTTAGTAGCATTGGGTTTTTCATTTTATTTTCCCATTCAGTTAATACTGAAACCGGAGTATCAAGGGAACATACGCATTTTGGAAATATCAAGGGCACCTTTATATGCATTCCGTGAACCTTCTGTGTCTGGAAATGTTACTTTTGGTATGTTTTCTGGCTTGTTTTCCTGGTGATGAAAAAAAAAAAAGTGTATTGGCTCATAAAAATATTCTGGGGAAGGAGCAGGAATAATAAATGATGCAGAGATCTGACAACTTGCAAATTTTAAGTGTGACTGCAAACTGTACGTTGTGTGGGCCCATGGCCTATGTCTACACAACAGACGACCACAAATCTGATATGTGCTGCTGGCTATAACAGCATTGTAGCAAGCCTTTAAACAAATGAAAATACACTTAATGAACAATAAATTAAGAAAAATATAGCCTTATCTAATGATCTGCAGAATTCTGGGTTTATGAGCTTATAGTTTTTTTGCACAGGCACGGCTCATGGAAGTTTTAAGTACATCCTCTTCGGTAAGATATTCACCTTCCCTTATGTTTGTAAGCACTATTAGCATTTTCCTAATCAAACAGATCATGTCATGAATCCCTGTTCCCTACGGCTCCGTATGTAAAAGGAGTCTAATGAAGAGGTGTAGAAAAAATAAGTGCTACTTGTCAATTTGTGAAGGGAAGGCAATGGGAGAGTGGCCTGAAAGGGAAGGAGTTTTTATTCCGGGGCAACTCACCTTTTTCAGAGAAAAGAAACAAAGCTGTTATTTCTGTATTTATGTCTTTATAATTACCTTTGGACATTTGAGCATGATTTAACCTTGTTTGTTCCCGTGAGGAAACAACTAATGTTGGATTATATATTTCATGTTTTATAGTTTTTGAAGGCACGAGGCTGTTTAGGGGGAATTTATGTTTCAAGTGCAGATGTTAGAAGTAAATAGGTACAAGGGCAGATTCAGGCAAACAGTTTAGGCCATGCTTAAGCTCATCCTTACTAAAAGTAATACTAGAGCAATGAAGCATGTATTTAGTTGCTTAAAATGTGTTCAGGTTCCAATAGGACTAAGCAGGTTTATGTGATGTGTGCTGTCCCACATCAAGCTGGTTTCCTAAGTAAAGTGAGTAGATGAGGTCTGAAGACCTGTTACAAACAGAATGATTTGGAGAAAGATTATTAGAAAATGTTATTGAGACTCACAACATATATGTTACAATCAGGACGGATCTGTTAGTCAACTCAAAATCCTGAAGTCAATGTTAATTAGGTCAGATAAAAACGAAAACAAAATAAATTCAAATGTTTTAAGGAGAAGGTGAAATGAAAATGAAATATGCTGTTATTCATTTTCTGCACCTGTTTTTTTTTTTTTCCTTGCGGTAGTTCTCATGTGAAGTGATTTAATTCAGTGTCTTGTCTGAGAAAGCACTTTAAATGTGTCCTTTCTGAAAAATATGTCTATAGCTTGTCTTATTATCTTATGACACACCTTGAAATGGATTTAGCACTCTTGCCTTTAAAGATACTTTAAAGCTCTTTCCAAATCCTTAAAAGCAGAGTCTGCAGATTGAGGCCAGTGCTATCAAGACTGGGAATAAATCAGAGAATCTGGATTTATACCTGAAACACCCAGGAGGGGAAATTCTCCAAAAAAACATTTCATTTGACAGGTTTATGCTTCATAATTTTTCTGCATTCAGGTGTAAATCCTTTTATAATGAAAAAGAGAAATGGTCGTGGTAGTTTTGATATCAGATTTCCCCTGTGAAATCATACTTTTACCTACATCTAGATCCAGTTGCAAGACATACTACTCCCTGAAAAAAACATCAAAAAGCTGACTTTTAACAGCAGCCCTAGCGTTTCATTTTAGCTCTTAGCATCACTCATCATGTTGAAAGAGATCTGAAAAAACATAAAAGAAATTATATAAAAGAACTTATCTCATTATATGCATTCGCTTGAAAGTGCTCATGACAGGAGCCTTTATTTTGTTCCTCTAGTCGCCTCACCATAATAAAACTACTGGCACAAGGAAGGGCTGGTGGGATCAAGTCCTATTATTATTCTAGAGCAGAGATTGCTCAGTCTTTGTGAAATTAACATCCGTATTGACAAATTATACAGAGCTGGAAAGCTGCATCTCATTTACATATAAACCATCTTTACTATTTCAAGCGAAATAAATACTTCGAGGGTCACACACTCTCATGCTAGAAATTGTCATCACTCCAATTCCAGTTTACACCACTGAGGATTTGCTCCACTGCCAACAATAGAGTTAAGTAAATGAACGAATTTAACTCTTCTCTGAGTTAATTTAATAATAGCATGTCTGCAGTTCATAAACCAATCCTTCGGCTCCAGGGTGGTCATGGGTGCCGTCGTAGATGTTTTCAGCGCTTCCACTGCAGGATTTTCTTTAGAAGTCTGCAGTTGAAAGTCCTGCCACTTCTCCTGACAACCTGCCGATCCATTTTCCTATTGTCATTGCTTTCCCTCAGGCTCTGCGAAGAAGTTGGCACTGGCAGCTTGATCAAATTACACTCTTCTCCTTGATGTGAACATGTAAAACATCATTGTGCCTGGCTCAGGAAACGATAAATTGCAGAATATCCTTTATTTCCGTCACTGATTCAGATCTAGTCCAAGCCACCAGTGACTGACTGTCATCCCTAAATAACCCATATGGAACTGGAGAGTTGTAATAATTTTAATTTTGTAAATGAAGTATTACTTGAATGCAAATGAGAAAATCTAAAAATTCGCATATGGTGTAGCTGAGCTGCAGCCGAGCTTGAGTGGAAAAGGAAAATATTTCCAGCAGATGCTGAACTATAAGGCAGCACTTGATTGACATTAACATCTCAAAATGATTGAGGAGCAGAGGTTGCTCCTTCTTGTATTTTAATTCACAAAATTGGGAGCATTAGTAGTTCTCCCAGCCGCACCATTATGATGATAATATTAGTACTGATTAGGTATCTAAACACAACAGCAATAATCATAATAATGCCACCACATAATAAATAGCAAAGGTAGTAATTTACATAAAAATTACTATTACCAATTACCTCTAACAATGAGAAAGAGAGGAACGTCTCAACAAACATGCCAACAATACTCTGCTCCACCCACTTTCAGAAGCTCCAAAAAGAGAGAAACAAACCCAGTGAAATCCTAGTTGCTTTTTACATCGAGCTTTGAAACGAGACCATCAATTCTAACCACACAAATCAGTTGTCTCAAAAATATAGTCAAGGTAGATTTTGAGGTCTTGCTTGAATGATTTAGTGTGTTCATATCAAAAAGAAACAAAAAACCCCTTTTATTTCAGGCAAGTAAGACCACATTTTGTTTTACTTGAGTTCCATTTCTATGATTCTATGACTCTACACTTGCTTAGTATTTGTGCTATCAAAATTCTTGTATCACTGTTTATTTGATGCTGGGTCATTAATTTCTTCAGTCTTATGCATATTGATCCCTGAATTTTTCTGCATTAGTATTATTATTTTTAGGGTGTGGAGGAGAGAGTTTAGTCGATATCACTGTGATAAAATAGAAGTGCTGTCCAAAATTCTGAAGATTTATTTGGATTCACATTAAAATGAATCAACTTGATATGATTAATAATCTTTGATCACATAGAATTCTCCCAGGTAATTCAGTATGTAAATTAAATATTTAAGACTGGATCATTATTTCAGAGAATGCATCCCATTTGGGATTTCACAGTGATGATGGATCATAATCTTTCAAAGAAAGGTATCTGGCTTCTTGCCAAAATTAGAGCTGTCTCTGGAAGCTTTCAGAAATTTCCTTGTCCTCCACAGCAATTTATGACATTTATTTTTAAGTACAGATATAATAGATACCAGCTTGTGTTGCTCAGGGATTTATAAGTTAGGCAGACCTACATCATATTTCAGTTTGCGTCACTGAACGGAAATTTCTTTCACAATTCCTGTTCAATTTACCCTTTTAAAATATCATTCCATCATTTAACATAGCACTTTAGCTAATCTCATATTACAGATATGTTTTTGAGTATTTGACAAATCAGCATTCTGAGTAGGAAGCATTTAACTTGGTCAAGTTTGTGATATCAGATGGTTTATATGGTGCAAAGAAAATTAAACGCACAGTTCTCATTAACAGCAGTGGGAATGGAATTGACAAAATGGAGAAGAGAAATCTGTTCTTGCATTAACTTGTGTTTTCCATAGTGTCATCTGCCTGCCAGCGCGTAATAAACCACGCGATTTTGAGAGCCACAGTGCTGGAATGTCACAAACTTCTGAAAAGATGGAAAGTTTTGGTACAAAAGTGAGTTCTGGAGTCTCATTCTGAGCTGTTCCAGATTAAACTTAGGCCTGTAGTTATCTAACCAAATACTTGTGTCACTTCGATATTCATGAAGCTTTATGTCTTTTAAGTGGTGGTAGGCATTTATGAAAACTATATTTACGAAACTATGCTCCTAGCATCCTAATGAGTCAGTTTAGCAAATCTATTCTGATTTAGAGAATGGGAATTCAGGCACTAAATTCAATACCTGTTCAAATTGTTGAAATCCCTTGATATGACTTGAATACAGACCAAGATGATGTGAAAGTTGGGAATGGCTACAGTCAGTAGGGATCGCTCAGTTTATCTTTGGCAATGAGACCCTTGCGTGTTGGACAACATTAAGAGAATATATATTTTAAGTAGTATTTTTTTCCTGTCCTCTTTCTTTTCATTTGAATTTTATCACCACCAACATGTTCCTAGGGAGCTGTGTTTGAAGATCACTTAGAGTGATAAGAGCCTTATGGTGGAATTGTTGGAACTTTGTCTATATTGGACTACAGTTCTCGCCAGCATTGACCATGGCTATTGGAATTGCTGCTTTTATATGAACAATGCATCAAGGAAGAAATTAAATACTTATATTCCTCTTAGATATATATGGATTTAAAAAGCACAACTTTTAGATAAAGGGAAATTCATTCTTCTCATCACAGCTGTCAGCATTTTACCTTTGACTATATACATTTTAAGAGACTCATTATATTCCTACGGTTTCCAAAGTAGGAGTGCAAGGTGGAAAGGGAACAGTGGTTCTTTAATGTGATGTTGATGATAACCTACCCTTTAAGATTTGGAATGGGTGATAAAAAGGCAGACTGTGATCAAAGGAGATAATGAAGACTTATGAAAAGATATTGAATTTTCATTGGGTTAATTGAATCCAGAACTGCTTGGCCAGGACCTTTGTGTATTTTTTTGTGCCTTTCCTTGACGTTTTGTGTGTGTGTTTTCCTCTTTTGTAAGAACATACCTTTATGTCTGATTCTGGTCATTCAGAAAAGATATCGGATGTGGGGCAGTGTTGAGGTCTTCATCACCCTGAGGTTTTTGCACATATCCCATTTGAGACTATAGGCATTGCAAGTGTACAATCTTTTGTGCTATGGAAGAGGCTTCATATTCATCTTGATTGTGTTTTGGAGGAAGATGACAGTAGCTTCGTTACAGGAAAAGTCCTCACTCTTAACTTACGCTTTGTAAGTCCAGTTTCTTTGAGTCTGTGGGCTTTGCTGGATTTGTGTAATCGGAATGGGGCAAGAAAAAAATGTATGTTGCAATAACTTGCATCGATTATCCACAAATCTTTACAGAGGTACTCGATATGGCAGCAGTAAGCTTTTAGAATAGGTCCGTGAGAATTAGCTCATTTATGTGTTGTACAGCCTTGCTCTGAGCCAGAAGAGTTGGCTTTGTGTTCTTTTTTTCTCCCTGCACTCTCTACACTTGCAGATGAACTCAGTTTGTACAGATTTTTGCAGCTGCAACGAATGTTACTGTCCGAATGACATGCAGTATCTTTTCTGTGATCTTCTGGGTTTTTTGGATTTTATATTTGTTGTGCTGTTTCACTATCGGAAAGCGAATAGCAAATACATAGCAAACGCATCTGCTTGGCATAAGAACAAAAGCAAATCTGAGAAGCCCGATATTAAACTCTAGATTGTAGAATTGTAGGTCTTGTGCTGTGATGATTAGAGGTTTTACAAAACTGTTAACACAAAAAATTCAGGAGAGAGCTTTTCTGTATTCCAACCAATCCCATCCTTTGTCGTCCCACTGCAGAGCTGTTATTTCTTATGGAATTTCGCTCTCTTAGCTTATTAACTCATTTCCTAAATTTTAACAATACACTGAAGGTCTTGCTGATGTGTTTTGTCTAGGAATGCTGGGACAAAGAGATTCGGAGATTAAAAGCAATGTATGACTCCAAAATTAATATTTGCAGATAATAATTTGGTTCCATGCAGGTTTGTAGCCTACATGGTCTGTTAGAAAATGCTGAAGTGACGGTCTCAGGCTCTGCCATATTCTGGTTTTTATTGATTCTGTCAATACCTAAAAGCGATGAACAAAACACCAGGAATTGAGCCAGTTCATTCTGGGAGATAATTTATGCACAGTGATTGTTTTCCAGCCACATTCCTTAAGGGCTTGAGAAGAGCAAAATAAAAATGAGTCTTTGATTTTGGACCTGGGTGAAAGATTTAGCTGTTTGCAAAATTCTTTTTTTAATATGATTTCTATACTGTGTAAAGAATCGAAAAGATACAATTTCTTGAGTGTCAGAAGTTGTTTTCTCTTTTGTTCTTCTTCATTTAAGGAAGGGTGTGGTTTTCTTTTTTAAGGTATGAATTCAAATCATTATACGGACCTGTGACTGATTTCAAAGTGGAAGAGTTGGAGTTAGAATAAAATAGCCAGCTTGATGCCTTGAGAAATTACAAATCACTGATTTAAGCTTACCTTAGAAAAGACAAAGTTCACCCTATTCAAAGAGACATTTTTCCTTAGGTATTTTACATGAGAACCCTGCGCTCCTCTAAACAAAAAGAAAAAAGAGCTCTTTGCTTTAAAGAACAATCAGCCCTTCCTGATGCTTCAAGAGTTGTTTCATCAAAGAAGCAGCGGCAGAAACCAAACCCATAAAATAGTGCTTAGGGTTTTTTCGTGACTGATTAGTAGCAAGTCATTATCTACTATGTCAGAAATGGCTTCATGAAAGTCCACAGGAAATTTCAGGTTTTCAGTGCTAGTAATACATACTCTGAAAAGTGCCTTTTGTGACATGATTGAAAACATTCTCTAAAAAGCCTGCTGAAATCTAAAGCTCTAATTGTAGTGTTCTGAGCTACGAATTAAGACTTCTGTCTCATTCTGTCAAGAAAAGGCATATTAGTAGGATTTTAAAATTTGTGTAAAGTGGATTTTGCCAACATGATCTAGCGCCTGAGTTGTAGGTCAGTTTAAAAACGACAATAGCGAACGGAACTGTTTGCCTATCTCAGGAATGCTTCAGCATATGCAAACTTTTCGCAGACCATTTGTTTCCTTGCTGAATTGAGCTTTCTGTCCCAAATAGCATTAAAAGTAGGTCATGACACCTCTAGGATTTTTTTTAATTTTGAGAATGCCATTTTTTTTCTGCAATCTTTCTTTTGCGAAGAGTTGGGAAAATTTTGCCCTAGTTTAAGGGAAAAAAAAGGTAAACATCAGTCAAAGACAAAACCTGGAACGTTTCCAGCCAGAAAGTGTGAAACAAATAGGAAAATAGTGAGAGGGGAACTTGGTAGAAGTTCTGCTAAAACACTACCTACTGTATTATCACTTCAGAAAAAAAAATATTTAGATTATTTCCAGGGCTGAATACTACTCAGAAATTAGAAAATAACCAATTTATTTGAACAATAGCTTTCAAAATTCAAATTATATGTACGTATGGGTTATGACAGAGTTTATTTTAGCTGAACTTATATCTGCTATGGAAAACTTCGGCCTAGGTAGTTCAAACTGGCAATATCAAACAAATGAAAAAGAATGCTTCGTAGTGCAAATCATAGGGTGACCTTAATAATTACTGATTAATCCTTCTTCTATTATACCTGTCTGGTAATACATCAGTTTATGCTATGATTCTGTATTCGGCTGCTGTTTAGTTCTGAGGTCCATTTATATTCAAGAAAAATTAATTGTTTTCCTTTTAGATATGTTTGTCAACCTTCTTCAAGAAACTAGACAACAGTTATTGGTAAAATTTGCAGATAACGGGGGGCAGTTGTCTACTGTAAAAAGCAATCTAGATTAATTGATAAGCTGGGATTTGAAGAATCAGTCTTATAGGAAAAGAAGATTTAGATTTAGATGGAAGATATGGATAGGATTTAGGTTTAGATGGAAGATATGGATAGAAATTGCTTGGATGAAGGGGAGACCTGTTTTTTGTGTCTTTGGAAATGTTTCCCCAAGGGGTTTGCTCCATAACCCCTCAAAGAACTGAGGTTAGGTTGGCCAATCTGTGCTTCGCTGGGTCCTCTTTCTTGTGCTTTTAGGAGGTGCGATGTTTGCCATTTTCCAGTCACAATGACCTTTAAATATCAGAGTTTCGTAGGGACGTTCACCAGCTCCCTCAGCCCCATTCAACATATCCTGTGCAGTCTCATGGACTCATTTGGTTGTTTAAGCATCCCCTTATCAGTTGCTACTTACCTAGGCCATTATTTTACCTTCCCTAACTGTGTTTTTGGCTTCTCGATTTATTTTGTTCTGCAACTCCTTTTTGACCTATCTCCGTCGTAAATAATCTATTATAAGCAAGGACAGTCAGGCCTATAGGGAAAAGGCCGTATCTTTTATAAGACCAAATAATACAGTTGAGGAAAAACAAGAAAGCTTTTTTATCTCAGGGGGCTTTCATTAGTTTTCTGAGCCCAAAGCTTGTTCTCTCCTCTGACTATACCTCTTGGTCTAATAAAAGATATTACTTTTCTCTCCAAGCCTAGCCTGTTCTTAGAATTACACCAGTAGAGCTACAATGACACTTCTCTTTGAGAAGGGATGCAGAAGCCTGCACAATTCAAAATAATGTGTATATATTGAGGTTATCTGTTCAATATACTCAGTCTGAGCATGGCAATAATTAGCACAGAAATAGACTGGGCTGATTAGCGAATTTTTTTCAGAAGAGATATGACTCTAATAGCTATCTGGAGATGGGAATAGAAGATGCCAGTGCATTAAAGGTAGGAATAGACTTGGTGTAGTGGCTTAAACCTAGTTTTCTTCAGGGAAATAGCCTATAAGGAGTAACTGCAAAGAAATAGTGAGGAAATTCTCTTAGCTACTGAAGTGAGATAATGATGAATCCCATTAGCTGAGGGAGAAGGACATTAGTGAATATATTATAGCTTAATGCATTGTTAATAGTACTGTATCTTTACACAAAAGTACAACTAGACAGACTGGTTTGAGGTTTTTTTGTGTGCCAGGGGGTTGGACTTAGCACTGCTCGTTTGCCTAAGGACTTAGTTTTGGTTGCCCAAGGGTTTTAAATTTGCTAAAACCTCAGAATGTCAGTTACTGAGAGTAGGAGTATCGTGTGCTGTGTAATTCTTACACTGAGATACTGTTAATGCTTACTTCAGGAAGTACGTGCTCAGTATTTTCGTGGGTTCTAAAGCTGGAATTGATAAATGCAGGTGTTCATGCCAGAAACCTGATAGTCCAATCACGAGGCGAAGATGTTCTGTAAGGGCAATGTGTCCAGCCAAATAAACCGGTGTAGCTTTCTGATTATTGAAGAAACTGCCTGTAATCTCCATGAAGGAGTTATTAGAGGGTATTATTCCATGAATAAATTTGTAGATGAAAAATAGATTAATTATTCACTTAGTTTTAGTGCATCTTGCGTAGAAGCATTTTACTTTTCCTGTAACAGTACAAGTTCTCATTTTAATGAGTGTTTTAATGCAATGAAAAGTGAGCTGAGCATAAATCCCAGGTGTCGTGCTAAAAATGAAGACATATTCGGGACCTATTCCAGGAAGAAATAGAGTTGCATTTACAGGTGTTAGGGTTGGATCCTCAGCTAGACTAATGAGGCTTATTTTCACTAAAATACTTTGGCTTGCACCAGGCTTTGAAAGCCTTATATTCAGGTTCACATTTGCAAAACATGGTTGCGTATTAGGAGTGCAATGAAGTGCAGGTTAAATGAATAATATAGAGCTGTGTCAACACAGTTAAAGCGTCTAGAGTAAAGTGTTTAAATCAGAACTAATGCCAATGGGCTGATAGCCTTCATCTCCACTTTAGACGATGGATAGATGCCACACCAGTTAATAGGCTCTTTTTACTTTTTTGTTTTCTCCTCACCCTGAAGTAATGGACTTACAGCATAAAATAATAAGTAGGGGAATTTTCCATAATATCTGAAGCTATAGTAATAACGTCTTCTCTCTGAGTTTGTGTGAACCAGTAACATTCTCTGTCACAGTTATAATGGAGAGAGAAACAGGACTTCAGATTTCTGTTCCCGAGCTGTGTCTAACATTTGGAGGGATATTATTATTTTAAGTCACCTTTCCAAGTGAAGAAATTTCTCTCTTCTCTTGGGCAAGAGCTTAATCTACTGACTTCCATCAACATTGTGTGAAGGCTGTGATTCTGTCCTATCTGCAGGTAGATCAAATAGACAATTCTTGGACATCTCTGACCCCTCAATAATTGATGAGACAGGAGAAAGCCTGGTGTAGCAGTCAGGCAGGCGACATAAACAAGGTAGAGCAGAAACTTTGGGAAAAATGGGGACAAAATACTTGATTTCGGCTATATCTCTAGGGTTAATTATGATTACGGTAAAAAACTCTTTTAATGATGCTGTAGAAAATGAGAAGCAACAAGAGATCAGGGCACGTGTAGGAACTGTAATGTGCTCAAAGGGCAAGTATAGTAGCTGTAAAGTGCTCAAGAAGGTAATTTAAGCCCAATTACTGATTCGTTAATATAACCTTCAGGTAGACATTTCTCCCTTCTTAAAAGTAGCAGACTTTTTTCAAATGGAAAGATGATTTTAAAATTGATATTATCCCTTAAAATTAAATCCTAGAAACACTGTAGCAATGAGCACAGTATAACTGCTTAGCTGGTTAAACAATCACTGCCATATGTGCCACAATATGTTCTTAGAAGGAGTTTTGCAATATTAAACTGACTTAAAAAATCTCAGTGGCTTGAAATTCTTAGCTGCTTTACAAAATTTCAGCGTTGTGTATGTTAAACAGGATCTATTGTGGTAATATCGTGTATGAACAAACATAATTCAAATTCTTTGCAAGGCAGATTTATACTGTGTTTCTCTAGTTTTAATTACTAAGATATATTGCTAATTTATTTTTGTGGCAAATTCTAGTGTTATTAAAGCAGTGATTTTAATTTGTAATAATAATTTATTTTAACAATTCAGCTATTCTAGAGAGGGCTTATTAGAAGTATCAGCTCATCTTTCAAACTAATGGTTTACTTTTTTCCACAAGGATCCTTTATCCAAGTTATTCTACTACATATCATTTGCCATTTAAATATTTATGATGTGTAAATTGTTCTGACAAGCTTATTTACCATAATAAGAGCAAATACTTGCACTGTGTGGAGCAATGAGTTTGTAAAATCACTTACAGTGTCAGCCATTCAGGTCCTTCAGAGCAATCTGCTAAAAATATTTTGTCTTGGTCAGCAAAACTCAGCCTTTTCCTTCCCAAAAGTCTTTTAACCTTCCAGTTTTGTCCAATTGATGATTAAAGCACAAGAGGGGGTTTTTGGGGTGGGTTGGTTGATTGGTTGATTTGTTTGGTTTGTTAGCAATTCTGAAAGACTTTTCAGAAACTTTGTGTCTAATTGTCAGAGTAGGGGGTTTTTTAATGCATTGGAAAGACAATCGTAGCCTGCCCCTGTAATGCTGTTTTATTGTGGTGCTTTTTTATATTTTTGATAGTAAATAGGCATATAGAAATAATAGGCATATAGAAATATTTCGCTTTTTTTACAAAATATTTTACTACTCATCTGAGCCCTTCTTTAACAGGCAGCCTCTTTCCCCACCCTCACTTCAGCATATGACATTTATGCTCACACACGCCTCTGTTTCTCTAATAATGGTGTAGCAGATGTCCTGTTGTATACAGAAAGGAAATAAAAGCTGAATGTACTGTCTGTGCTGCAGGTGAGTTTATAGTGCTGGTGGTCAGAGAGGAAATCGCTTTTCATCATTATCAGTACAACATTTGGTTATCAGTGTAGCTGGCCTGTCAGGGCCTCTAGCACGGAAATAATTTCAGTAACAGCTTATTGATGCTGAAAAGGCCTGTGCTTCGGAACTCGGGATGGATCATCTGGAAGCAAAAACCTTAGAAAGTATTATCTGGACCCAATGGAAGGAGGGGACCCCTGGTGTGAGACAGACCCTGACCTGGTTCCTCAGAGATTTCCCTGGGCCTCTGTGCTGGTCTTTGGGGCTCCAGGTGAACACATCTGCTCTCATTGCAGCTGCATGTAGCGGGAAAAAGTTCCCTTTCGTAATCCACGACCATCTCTTCAAATTCACTCTCGACCTTTCTGTTCCGCACTGCCCCGAGCCTCGTGGTTCAGAACCAGCCTTCCGAAGAAGCTGTTGCTTGGTCCTGGTACCCTGCTCAGTCACTGCTGTCCAAAGTTTGTTTTAATTTCTTCGCGGCCAGTTCCAATCCCTAGGACAGCTGCTCTGTGCTGAAGCAGTGGGGAAAAAAACACCCCCCAACCTTATTTGCTTTACTGCCAAACTCCAAAAATACACGATCCAGTAAATCACTTGTAGTAATTAGTCCGTAATGCACTAAAAACTGGTGACACTCTAGCCATACACCTTGTGAGCGCGGCTTATACTGGAATAATACTTTCTAACGTATTAGTGACAAAATGCTGCTTTAATTTACTAGCCAGCATCAAGCTAGTGAGTTTGTGACGTGTCCGACTTAGCAAGCCTCTTTTTTTTCCGCCAGCTGTGGGAATAGATTCTGGTTTTAGGAACAGAGTATTGATCTATGTGTAAGCAAAGATGGTCTCAATCTCTGCATTTCCCATTTAAGTGTCACGGAAATCTGGGGAACCAACGCAAAGCGGTTCACCATCTAGTGCTATGTCTGCTGCATTGTCGCGTTAGCTTCTCTGTAGAGAGAAACTTGAAGGCAATATTTGATTAACAACTTGCTCTGGTTCGCCCTTTTTTTAACAAAGGTCTCCATTATTCAGGCACTCTCAGGAGTGCCTTCACCTATGCATATATGAGATGGTAACGAGTTAAATTGGCCTTTCGTGTCAATTACAATACTTCTGTGCTGAACAACAGAGAGCACAAGCTCTTTGATGTGGCGTGAGCTCGAACAGCTTCCAGACAGGTACAAATACAGTTTAAGATACGTGTACCATCTGTACTGAGGAGTGGAGCGTGTTCTAGCGCTGCCTCCTTTGCCTCTCGTGTTGGTGATGAGAGGTTGAATGTGTCTGAGGAGACAGGGAGAAAAATGGTGTCTTATCGCATGTTCCTCTCTTTGATGTTTGTATCCGGGATTTGGACAGAGTGTTTCATGCCAGCACATCAGTGCCTTGAGTAAGGCAGGGATGTGTTTTTCTGTGTCTTTTTCTTACTCTTAATTGTTAACTTCAGCATAAAATAATGTACCAATGTCAAACATTCTAAGTGTAAGCACATATTTAAAAATGAGGGTGGCCTCTTCCGAAGGTTTTCAGAACATGGATTTCTGTGCGATGTGCATCTTAGAGACATTTTCCACTCTTTATCCAAGTCCTATGAATGCAACTCTTTTTCATGTGTTGGGAAAACAGCGGCAGTACTGCCCAAGGAGCATTCAGTGGCCAAGTAAATAAATACATCTGCTTTTGAGTAAGTATCGTGCTTCATATGAAAGGATAACCCGATGTAGAGTTCATTGTCACGTTTCTGTGCGAGCAGTAGTGTGATAATGCTGCTTACGCTTAAAAAATAGGGCTAAAGAGGTGCTGCTAAGATTAGTTGAGATGTTCTGTAGCCTCATTGGGCCCCACATGTGCCTAAACACAGTGTTCTTTGTCAGCTGCCTTTAAAACAAACACAGATTTCTTTCTGGAAAGCCACCCCCGGATATTTTGAGTCCTGCAATAGTGCAAATGGTTTCTGTTGATATTCCCCTTTGTTAACGCCTTTCTGAAAAACCAAATCCCCAAAAAGCGCCTTAGCAAGCTGAGTGGAAAGCTGGGAGAAGAATGTTCGTACACTTACAGGGAACTGATGAGAAGCTCAGTTGTGCCACACAAGTTTTGTTGTTACCTGTAGAGAGAGAGCTTCACGTAACCCAGTGGAAAACAATATTTTTCCTTGTTTGGCACTGATCAGGTTTGATCAAAGGTTTTACTATGATACAAAAATCTTACATATTGTGATCCAATACCAGCTGGAGTAGTAACTCTGAATCATTTTCTCTTTGATTTCATAAAGATGCAGTGGTGTCCCAGCATGAAATGGACCAGGGTCAATTACAAACCCTGATTTTTAATTCTTTTTTTTCAGACCTTACACGATTTAGATAAAAAACATCCTCTTAAACTCTTAAAATGCTTAATGAGAAAGGACATGAGGATTGCAATTAAAAATCAAAGCGACTGCATTTAAACTGCACATTAACATGAACTTAGTTGGTATTATCAATTTCCATGCAATAATTCAGACATCAGTGAGCAAGCTTTCAGTGTAAAATGAAAGTGATAGTCGTGAGTTTTACTCTGGAAATATGAAAAACTTTGATAGTCTAAAGGAGGGTTTGCATCCCGGAAAGAAAGTGTGTGATATGTGTTTTACAGAAAGATTATTATCGTACTTTCGCTTTTTTGTAGGAGGAAGCGTCTGGTTATATTATTTCGAGTTAATTTATGTCACCTGATAAACGGTAAGAAGGTGACCATATCCTTGTCTGGGCCTTTTCCTCAGACTTGTGTAAGGGTTTCAGAGGACAAGAATGAAAAAAATGCAAGAGGTGAAAGCAAGAGAAGTGGGGCCACACGTTAGTGTATTTTATTAAGTTCCACATCCCTCGTAACACAAGGGGAGAGGAGCTGAGAGAAAGTTTCTGAAGAGAGAGGACTGCCTGAAAGGAACAGAGAGCCAAGGGTGAGGAGAAAGGACCCAAAGTGATTTGAAGGATGCGTCAAAGCTGGGTGAAGCGAAAAGTGAGGTCCCTTTACCAGCCCGAGCCCTGAAGAAAAAGTGCAAGACAAGAAAAGGGCACAGGAGAGAGCGGGGAAGATCAAGGGAAAGAAAAGCAGAGGGGAGAGCAAGGATGCTGAGAGTGCGCAGAGAGGCAGCAAGAGGCGTCGTAACGGAGAAAGAGCAAAATAACCACAGGCTGGAGAACCGCTGGGAGGGCTCAGTTCACAGAGGGGGCTTGAGGAGGAAAAAAGGGTGTTTTCCAAAGATAAAAGATGCTTAGAAGTGAGAAATGATAGATTAAAACCACCCAATTTCCAATGAGAGGGAAAGTAGTAATAGAGAAAGTAAGCCAGAGATGAAGGGGGGTGGGTTAATGAGTGATCATTAAGCACTGTCTTGGGGAGATGGTTGATTATCTTTGAGATGTGATGATTTACGATACTTTCAAAAATGATACCATTAGAGTTCCTCTGGCAGCTTGGCCTAAGCGCTAAGCATGAGCTTCATGAGAACAGCTATGCAATCTGTGCTTTTTTCTCCGTATATTCAACATTTGTCAGTAGCCTAAACCATCCAATTATAACTTCTGGCACCAATCTGGGTGCATGAATCCTTAAGAAAATATTGAGCCAGGAGCTGGTAGGCAAACAAACAGCAGGTTACCAGCAGGTAGCTTTCCATTAGCTTCTTCATTTCAGTTCAATAAGAGAAGCAATTTTGGACAGTCCCCAAAGGAAAACATTTTATTAACTGTGTGCAGCATTATTCTGCCATGTGCTTTGGCTTTGAGGAAAGAAATTCGTAGGTCACTTCCACTTGTGTCTGTGGTCAGTTAATAAAACAAACAGACCACCTTGACTGCTGCAATTATAATCCTTAAACCACTGGATATAAAACTAAACATGGGTATTCACGTTCTCCTAACACAGCTTGAAAATAACAGAGCGAGTCCAGGGGCAGGTCATTTCTTCTAGTCCAGAGACAAAGTAGTAAAACATACTGTACAAAATAATTAACTGAATGCACAGAACTATGGAAGTTTCACCACACAAAATGTAGGAGAAACAAATAATAATCCAATTTATTGAATGCAGTATTTTCTATTGATTTTATTAATAACAGCTTATTATTTGCTGACTGTTACCCAAGCTCCCGTGAAGGGAAAAGTTAAGCACAGAAAGCTTTCCTCCTCACCAATAATATTAGGAAATTGCTGTGAAGAACGAAACATCCTTGTTTCTGTGATCAAGCCCAGGAGTCCCAAGGTCCTCAGTAAACCCCTGGCCATAAACTTTGTTCAGATTTGGTTGACCAGCTCTTGGCTGGGGACCTGAACTGAAAGGACTATTTAACAAGGTTGACAGAGTGTCTGACTAAATTTTTCATAACTGACAGTCTCAGAATGACAGCTGAAATATATATTTTATGGCATTTCATTTGTGAGACATAATCTTTCATCTATAGGATTTAATCTCTGATATCCTGGTCACTGTTGGACACGTTAAAGAAAAGCTGACAAGAAGCATCAGCAACACTTTGTGCAAAACTATTTCTGTGTTGCCTTGCTTGAATTTTGCCTAAACTGGGTGTCCTAGCAAATTTTGTAAATGCTGAATCCGCACATCACAAAAACAAACATTTTCTTCATTTTTTTTTTTTTTGCTGTGTTTGCCGTTTCTCCTATAAATGTTAGAAAAGAAAGAAAATAGAAGTGACTAATCCTGGTGTCCTGATCAATTCCAGTAGCAGATGTAATGGTGTTTTATCTTTCAAATTTCCCTTGCAGCTTCTCTAGAGTATTTTCTGCTCTTGACTGGTAGTGTTGCTGTGGTGCAGTCTATGTTTTGAAAGTGGTTTCATTGCAATGCTGGATGAACTGGGTCCTGTATATTTTCTATGTTAATTGAAGTAACAGAATGCTCTGTGCTCTCCTGTAGTGACAATCACTTAAGTAACGCGTTCATATCAGTATTCTGGTTTTACTGATTTTCTGTGATTGTCCTCAACTGTGATCATGCCAGGCCAATGTATTTTTGTCAATTAATTTTACTCTGCCAGAAAAAAAAAAAGGGCAGCAAAAACTCTCAGGTATTCAACAGTCCACTGATTTAATAGGAAATAGGGGAGAAAATCTGGCTGTAAGCTCTGTCGTAAAGGCATTGTAGATTTTAATGTTCCAGGTTCCTTATAAATCAGTGTCTGGAAACTGCAGATATAGATAAAAAAGATTTTGCTTATTTTAATATCAATATACAAATTACAGACTTTCCATAATGCATAGTTAATATAGGCAAAAATTTCTTATGAAGAAGCATCTGTGCAAAGAGAGGTCAATTTTTGGCTCTACCAGTAAAACAGAAGAGCAAAACCCAATAATGATGATAGAGGGAATAACAAAGGGAGATCATAAAGACACTATAAATTGAGTATCAAAGGAAGCAGAACATTGACAAATTTTTCATCTTTGTCATTTTACATGTGAATGTAGCAGAGTGAAATTGGTGTTAGAATATATAAAAGAAACTTTACCTGATGTACAAAGCACTACAACTGACTAAATTCCTGCGCTGTGAAGATGACAAGTGCTGTGCTCCATAGGGAGTTCCCATCACCCATCTTGTTCTACGCAAATCAACCAGAATTAATGTGAGATTCTGTAATCGCCTGATCTGTTCTCTCATTTCAGCTGAGACAGAACAAAAGACCAAGGAAGGAAATGCAGAAACAACAAGTGCTTTGCAGAAGCGGGTAAGTGAGAGGTAGAGCGATAGTTAGATTTGCTCCTTGCTGCAATGAGAAGCTCAAGTTGTCATCGATAAATGTTGATTTGTTTTCATCTAATAACAGTAAGCAGCTCCCCCTCAAAATCCATTTCAGCTTTATTGGCAGGGCACCGCACATTTGTCTTTGCCCTGACTTTGCTGCATAAAGGAACAATTGAATTGAAAATTAAATGAACAATAATTGAAAATAAAATGTGTCTTTTTAAAAGAAAATCACCGCTATGCTAAATTTCCGGGAATTTTTTGTGGTTTTGTTTGTTGGTGTTTGGCTTTGTTTTGTTTTAGTGGGGTTTTGTTTGTTTGTTTTTAATTTGGTCGATTGGGGGTTTTGGTTTGGTTTTGGTGTTTGTTTATTGAGGTTTTTTCCCCCCCTTAAAAAGGTGGAATGGGTCAGGCTAACAAGTTAATTATATAAATATGTGCAAATTAATGGACATAATTAAAAATGGACTTTAACCTCGAAAGGATACAAAGGCTCTTCAGTAACTTCCTAGATTCTTAAATCTGGCAAAAGCAGTACAGTTTCTGTGGTAATTATACTTACAACAGATTTGGATATGTTAATTGGATCTGAGTTCTAATTAGTTTCTTTATGTGACTAAGAATGACGATCGGCAAATTAATTTAATGCACTTCTGTTCTGAACTTAGTGCCATTTTCAATATTTTTAGTACAGAAAATGTAGACTATCAAACACTTTACCATATAGGAGGGCAGTGGTTTATCACATATAGCGCACAGTGCGCACATTTCAAATTCCTTCACTACGTTTCACTGCGTTGTTATGGGTAACACACTTCAGCGATTAGGTTATTGACCTTAAAGTGGTGGAGGGCTTTGCCAGAGGGGTGATGAAGACCTGGAAACGGCAGAAAGAAGTGAATGCATTGTTTTAAGGCCACCTTTTGGGAAGCAAATAGTCATTTAGGCTGGAAAAGACCTTTAAGATCAAACCTAACCTCTATATCGTTGCAGAAAGTTTTGGTGTTTGTTTTGTTTTTTACTTTTTGAGACATCCATTTTTTAAGGCGGCGTCTTCAAAGAACTGATAGGAATATCCTGAATATAAATAATTTAGAAGTTGCTTTAAAATACCTTGGCGGGTGTGATGAAGAAAACAAATATTTCAAATGGTTCGCTTTTTAAATGGTTAAATGTGGGTACTTGGAGTTTGCTCCTTGTTTTCTGTTTCAATTTGAAAGATGTGTGAAACGCATATGGAAAGGCTTTTCCCATGAAGGACCAAAAATAATGATTTGTATGAGTCTGTGTTCAGGCACGGTCAGCAACTGTTCCTCTTCTTTCACAGGCCCCTTGAGCTTGTTCAAGCACCTTCCCATTTCTGTGTCTGTGCGTTAAAATATGGATGTTTTACAGTTGGATTTTAGATTTAACATTGGTAATTGTACAAGTTGGATGAAGGTGGTAATCAGTTCCAAAAATGAAACCAGTAATGTTTGTGTGTGGTGCTAAGGAATGAGTGGGGGGGTTGGTTTGTTTCTCTGTATGCGAGATAAGCATCTACCATCGTGTAGGAGTGTCGGCAAGTTGTATTTTCAGAGAAGATAAATTACAGGTCAATATCTAGTAAATTCCAATGGAAGGGCAGTTATTCCTAGAGAGATCCCTGAGAACAAGCCGCTGTCCACAGAAGCCCAATAAATACGATAGCACCAGTGCAAAGCATCTTGTAGCTGAATTCCTTTTTCTGCATTATTGGCTGCAGTCCTTTCTCGGTACTGTGGTGTGCCTATTCGATGGTCTTTTCCTTAATCGTCTTTAAATGTGATTTTTAACCTGGCTAAAAATCACTGCTGTTTCATTATCAATGACTAGTATAAGCTTTAATTAAAACTAGTGCAATTTCTTCCATCAGAGTTCTGCTAGGAAAGACGGGCTGGAGCAGGCAGCGTGCTAAAATTATGGTAGCTATTATTTCTCCAATTAATGTATCACTGAAAGCAAGGTAGAAGCATTGTTACAGCTGTACTACTTTTTAAATGTTTTCCATTAATGCAGAAGCCCTCCCTGAGCTCTTCTAAAGCAACACATATCCTCCCAAAACCTGGATGCTGCCATCCATTGCACACTGGTAATTAAAAGCACAAACTGATATCCTTGATTGCTTCATTTGCAATGAATCTGTGCGCAGGCCCTTCCCTGGCTTCCCATCCCATCGATTACAGAAGGTGTTCTGTTTAATTTATGCGTTGCTGGGAGGAGTGAGCGGCAAAGTTTTCTGGGCGCTGAGGAAACGATTTCTGTGTTCTCTTTCAGCTCGGCTGCTGGAATCCCGTCACTGGTCTGAATGGGTCACTGACAGACAGAAAGTTGGAGAATAACATGCGAGGAGTGGTTCTGCGTGTGGTGACCGTGCTGGTAAGCAGATCCTCATCCTTTTGCACGAGGAGGAATGGATTTTCTCCCTTATCTTTTTATTAAGTGCATCGTTTTACCAAGAACTTTGTGGGCGTTCGAACGTCCGTTGTCAGCTCGTCAATACCAGAGCAATGGAGCAATTTCCACAAAATAAAATTATTTATCAGTAGAGTTCATTTCAGAGAGCGAATCAAACACATTTAAACCTGTTTCTTCCACGGGCACGTGCAAAATTAGATAACACAACCGTGTGAACTGATAACGGGCAACTTCAAGTGCCCCGTTAGCCCGAGTTACTTAGCTGAAATTCTAAATGATTCATAAGATGTAGCTGCCTTCCAATTACCTCGCCAAATTGAGTGCGGGCTGACACAAATTGCCGCACTCGGAAGATATTCAAGATCAGCTTAGGGTGAGTAACATTAGTTCGGTAAAACATCCACTGTCCCCTTCCAGCTCTTCTTCAGCCAGGTTCTTCCCATCTGGCCACCTTGCATTAAGCAGCTGTTGGCTTAAAGCTGAACGGAAAAGCTCTACCAGAATAGGAAGGTGTTTTGGGATAGAGGGGCAGCGTATTCCCTGTCGTAAGCTTTGGCTGCTTGAGCAGAAGCTGTTAGAGTGGAGAAAAAGAAAGAAATAAGGAAACAAATATGAGATGTGTAGGCTTCTTTGGACTGATGCCCAAACACAAAGTTGACCCAGGGCTGTAGAACTGTCAAGGTTATATTGAGCTGCTTCCTTCTTTCTACCATCTACTCTTGTTTTTCATTTACCAATTTGGTGTCTGAGGGCCTGACCGCTTGCGTACAAAGAACAAGGCAGGAGTAGTTTGCACGATTTGCGTTGCTGGTGTCACATCACGAAGGAAAAGGCACGATCAGCGGTGGAAAGTGAAATCACCAGAGCAGTTTTGTACACCCCCAATTATTTTATGGGTCTTTAAAAGCTGTTATCTCTCAGCCTGTTCCAGCTCCTACTACATTAGAGAAATTCCTGTGATAATATCAACAAAACAAGCCAAACAAACAAAACAAAACAAAAAAACAAACAAACAAACAAACAACACCTTATTTCTTCTTTAAAAGTTCAGCACACGGCAGTTCAGTCTCCTCCAAGCAGTAGGATGTTCTTTTTTACACTTAAATTGCATGTTCATCAAAATAGCATCATGGTGGCAGTGGCTGGTCTTTGAGTTGTGCCTGATATTCATGTTAATGGATTCGGTATAATCTTTTGTTGACAAAAAGGATCTGTGGATGTTGTTTAGCAAAATAAATTCAAATTAGAGTTCTTTTTTTTCCTTATTTCTTCTTTTCTCTCCCAACTCTATTCTTCTGATTTCATCCCCAGTTATTTTAGTAAGCTTGCCAGAGAGCATTCTTCTTTCAAGTCATTATAGCATGAATATTTAGCAACTTGCAAAAACACAAAAACAGTTATTAATTATGCTGATAGGATTCTATATGAATAATAAAACCAGAAGGCAGACATTTAAAGTTCAGCACACGGCAGTTCAGTCTCCTCCTCGCGTGAACACACTGAAGCCATTTGGTTTTGTTGACACTTTTAAAGCGCAACTGGTGGCAACTTCCATGCACAACTAGTGAAAAATGAATTTTTTTAGCTTTTTTAGCTCACTGATTTTACTAACTGACTCTTGTTTTATGTAGAATGTGCACTGAAGGCAGTATATGGGGAAGATGCAAGTTATTCCTGTTGGCTTCATAGCAAAAAGCTTCCTTTATTCTCTTAGATTTTAGGATTTTGCGTGGCTGGTCAGTGCAATTTAGACAAAACCAGCTGTGGACCACGCTGCAAGTCAAGATTTGTTTGATTTTACTCAGCAAAGATGCGAAGCAAGGATTTTGTAAAGTGTATGAATAAAAGGAGGAAACAAATATTTAAACTCCTGAGCCAGAAACAGTATATTTCACTAGCAGTTCCCTTGACCGATGGTACTTTCCCTCAAATGCCAGAAATCAGTGAGATAAAATACAATTTCTCCCTCATCCCCAAACTCTAATGGCTGATAGAGAGGCAGACAGACAGACAGGCAGAAAATCAAGCTGCTAACTGAAAGCCTGAAGAGAATTTGGATGATGCAGATGCCAGAATTGCAAAGTTCTAATTATTTCTAACCTCCTCTCATCTTTGGATATCGACAGATGTTGCTGCCAGCCCTGTGAATGACAGAGCGTTTTAGTATGCTCACCCTCTAATAGTTTCTCTTACTCCTCTTGCTATATATAAGTAAGGATTATTCATGAGGATAGGCTGGCTTCTAAGCCTTAGTTTAATCTGAGACTTAAAATATAGATGTCATTAGCATATCATTACTTCAAACTTATATGTGCCTATGGGATAAATTTATAGGGCTTTTACTTGTTGCTAATTATAGCTTTGTTCTCATCTTTATTCACATAGGTTATCACAATGGTGCAACCATGTGATTTTTACTGGAATAAAATGAATAAATAGATACAATATTTGAATTTGAGTGGAGTCTTAGCTGGGATGCCGTAACACTGGAAATGAAGCAAAGCCATAAAAAAAGTATTAATGCTTGTTTTCTCTCATTTTAAAATTAAACTTTTAGTCTCTCTATTTGTTGATATTCAATTTAGAAAAACTTGGTCAACAAAGACACCGACTAGAATTTCATTAAACCCTGTTCATTTTACAGTATTATTAAGGGCATTAATTTTGTGAAATAGAATAAAAATTTCAAGTTATAGTTTGAACAAATCGACAGAACTTTTAGGTATAGTAAGGCCATAGTAATATGTGGAAGTGCAGTGTTCACCTGGTTTTATTTCTGCTGGGTAGGACAAAACTGCAGATTTACATTTAACCTGTGATGAAAATGTGTGATTCTTGCTTTTGATGTGAGTGCAGGGAGGGATTTCACCCATCACTTTATTTTAGTGCAGATCTTAATCATCCTTCCTTTTCCATCTTTCTCCAAGTTCTTCAGTTAGGTCAATACCTTTCTGTTAAAAGTAAAGAATCTATTATTGACTACGAATGATTAGCTGTTGTTATTAATTCTGCCAGTTTCTAACAGTATGGTCTTAATCTGAGGAAACAAGAAGGCTTATGCGAAATTAAATAATAATACCTTTGAATATTAGTGGGTTTCTTTTTCATTGACGTTTGAGAAGTTAACATTAATTTGTTTATTTCTTCTGTTACCATTTTGAATCTCTTGTGTCTTTCTAGATAGCAACCCTTCTCCTCTTCCAATTTAATTTTGTTGTGCCTTCAGGTTGGAAAGGACTGGTTCTAAAAATTGTTCTAAAAATTGCAGTAGAATTTGAGAGGACAGCAAATTGCAACACCTGGATTATACGGCATTATACTTATTATGAAATTAAACATTCTGCAGTCTGAAAATAATAAATGATTGTGACTGCTTTCCCCAAAGCACTCCTTCAAAAAGCAAGTGCTGAACAATTCCCATCATCTGCATCCATCTACTAATTCATTTCCCTAGATAAATTTAATAATTACAGGATATGTATCTGCAGATCCAAAATAAAATCTCTTTGTGAATATGACAGAATACAGTATGTCCCCAAATTGGAAATCTCTGGTTTCATTTGGCAGTGAGTTGTGGCTTCTCTGAAGTTAAAAGGAATTGTCTCCTTCGTATTATAAATAGGATTAAGAAACAATTCTTTGTGGTTTATTCTGAGGGGAACTATAGTCGTACTTGTGTACATGTGATTCAATGTATTAATCTGACTGGGATTAGTACCACACCTTTTACGCTTCTAGAAAAGCTTTATTTTGTCTTAAATTTCAAAAGTCTCTGTCTTGGGCTGCTTCCGCATACACAGCCAAAGTTTGAACTTTGTGTCTGATGAGTTACTTTTCAGTTCAAGTCACCTGCTGGTGAATTTCTGAAAGGTATTCTGAGTTTCTGAAATATAGCTCAATCAAAGGTCAACATAATAACTCTAAAAAAAATTCAGAGTATCTTGAATGAAGTTGTTAAAGAATAAATTTAGCTAGGTATCAATTTTGGCTATTCCAGTTTATCCTTTTTCAGCTGCTCAGTTTTATTGAAAGGGAGCTAGAATACAGCAGGTATTCTCATAATATCATTTTCGTAGCAGTGGCAATTAATGAATTATTCACAGGAATGTCAAGCCATCAGAAATTGAATGAGATTTGCCCTGTTTGACAATGAGTGGGCCAGCAGGTATTCGCAAAATCATGTTTCTAAAAAAGCCCCTGTTGTTTGAAAAAGGAAAAAGTTTGAAATTCCCCATTTTCAAGAATTAACACCTTATTGAAAAGTACGGAGCCTTTTCTGAAACTCTATAACTTCCTAATGGTGCAAAATATATTTGTGACTTGACATGAGAATTCGATACAGCTCCCAAACAGGAGGCATGTATTTTCATATCATTTACAGCAGGGAAAATATTATCTTTAGGTGGACTAGTTCACTTCTCAGTGGTTGACATTAAATTCAGGAGCATTTGTTGCCCACATTAGGCAAGAAACGAACCTGCCAGCAGACGGTATCTTCAAGGACATGAGCTGGCAGGAGGCCTGATTCTTCAGCCCCTTTTTCTATTGAACTTAACAGGCAGAGAAAAGATGAAAAGTAAGATATGAAGCTAAGTCCTGGTTTTAAAAGCTGAAACTGTCTTTGGGATTTGACTTCTAACACCGCTTTAAACAAACTAGCAAAAGTCCTTTCCAAGAAGCTGGAGCAACTTTCGGAGTGAGGGGAAAAGGGAGAGGCGTAAGAGAGATGAAATAAGATGATATTTAAGCATACGCAGAGGAACAAACAGTCAGAAGTGATAAAGGATGAAAAAAGCAGTGATTGTAAAATAAAGATCAACTGCAGCGAGGATTATGCGTGGGATACCTCAGGAAGTACGGAATAAATATTTTATAGTATTGTACAATCAGAATAATCTCATAGATAATGCTTCTTCCATTTTCTCCCATTTTTTTTCACTTTTCTCATGCAGTCCTGATCCCTTTCCCAACTTTAACAACTGAATGGGGTGCACTTCTGTGAATCCTTCTTCATTCTGTCAGGCTGCACTTTCTATAATATGCACTGGTGCCTACAATTTTTAAAAGAAAATAAATTAAGGCATGTATTATACTAAATTATATGTTGCTCTGTGCCTCAACATTATTGGCATATTGGACTCCAGTGCACTGTAGTGAATTTCCCGCAGGCAGCAGAAATGCCTTAGAAGGTAGAAAGGTTAAGAAACCTTACTTGACTATCTTCATTTCTCGTAGTATTTGTGTTCTGGGCAAACGTGTTTTACTTTTTTTGCCTGTAAGGGATAAATCCTTTGATGATTGTTTATGCACCTGAGTTTGAATGGCAGAAAAGCTGTGAGTGATGTAGGTTGTTCTATTTGGAGTCTGTCTTAAAATCTCTATGAACTGTAACTCAGTAATGTATTTAATATCTACCATGTGTGCCGTAGTTAAAATACTTCAAAAATACTTGAAGTTTTAGAATATTCCATTGCTGGTTGTATAGAACGCAGAGTTTCCTTGGCAGCAACAAATCCCTGTGTCTTGATTTCTCTTTCTTTTTGCTGCCCGTAACTATCTTTGAAAGAAAGTTGGAAAGAATGGATATTTTTATAGACAAACACATCAAGAAAAATGTTCAGTGAAATGGTGATAAATTATAGCGACAATGGCAGGGGGGTTCATTTCATTGGTAAACGAATTAAATCATGAGGAGCAATAATGCATGGCATGATTAGGCTCTCTATTTACTATTCTTCATAGTTACCCTGGTTATTGACATGAAAGCTGCTGTTTGGTATGAGAGATCCATGATGCCCGTGGAAAACTCAGTTGTTATTGGAATATCTTTTCATGGGCCAGATTTTTCCAATTTGGTAACTTGAATTCCGAGTTCAGGGCATGATTTTGGGCAAGCGTTTGTTGAAACTGGAATTTTGACTTTATTAAAACATGTAAAAGTGAATATTTTTTTTTAGTAGTTTGCTCATTCCTAATGTAAATAGATTTTTTTTTTTAAAGTGGCTTGGGATGTATGCTGCTAATAATACAAATCACTTCTTACTTCCCTAAAAAATTATTTTTGTGTCTTTAAAATTAAAAATGGAACGTAATGGCTCTTTGGCTGGTGAAAAGTTTTCTCAATTATTTTAAGGATAAGCAAACTATGGATAGTTACAGCAAATGTTCCCCACCGCAAGGTAAGTGTGGCTTTCAGAGCTCCTACGACAGTTTCTCGGGGTAAGAATATTTAGGTATTGAGTTGTAAGGTGGCTGTGGACTCTGCTTTGTGTCCAGGAAGAGTAGGTTCATTTTTGTCTTGCTTAGTCCAGGTAGTTTTATCCTGAAGCAGAGAAAGGAAAGGAGGTTTTCCAGATTCTTTCCACCTTACATTTTCATGAAATCCTATGTATTTCTAGTGAAATAAAAGAAAATAGGTTGGTATTATTGGAACAAAAAAAACATGGTAACATGTATAGAGAATTACAAACCAAGAAGAGAACTTTGCAGGAGCAGTTTGTGTTGACCTAACTTATGAAATACTGGTTAGAAACAATTAAATTCTAAAAAATAGACACTTTTATTGTGATTCTAAGCGATAAGTCACATAGAGACTTCAATTTCTGAAAATAAGGAAAGACTTCTAGGCTTCAGTTGAGCCAAGCAACATTAAAAAGCAAGGAGACAGTGCTGGGAGATACCAGTTCCAAAGTCAGACAGATTTTTCTTGAAGTTCCATAGGTTTTAGCTTATGCTTTTTAGCAAATAGAAACTTTCAGCCTTAAAGTTGGTAATAATTGCATTATGTGGCAGTTATACTTGCTGTGAATGTTCAAGAGAGGCCTTTACATGTGTCTTTCTCCTTCTTCACCTTTTTTTCGTTCCTTACCCTGCGTAGCTTGTGTTCCCATTCAGCGTTTCAGAAGCCATTGGCACATAAAAGTTGCTCCTTAAGCTCTGGTGCCTTCTGGCACTGGCTCATCCTCACTTACTGTTCAGGCACAAACTTCTAGAACACCTGTTAGTGCCATACACTGAATTAAGGCCAAACTGAATACGCTGTGCTAGTCAGCTGAGGTGTTGATCCCTTCCATTTGATTTTTTTTAAGTGGTGCTGTACTGTGTTGAGATTTCCTCAAAATACTGATAATTAAAATTATTGTTACAAACACAGGATCTAATATCCCTTGACAGAGGCAGAGCCTGTCTTTCCATTCCTCTTCTCACCACCACAGCTGAACAAGGGCCAAATTAAAATTGCTACTGACGGGGCACAGGTTACATTTAATAGCTGCTTTATGTTCCTTACAGAATTTACACCGCACATGTCTGCAGTCGTCATCTCTTTCACAAGCTTTAATCTCAGAGCCTGCTGGGACACCCAGCCCCTTTTGTTTTCGATTAATATTTCTAATCTATTTTTTATAAAGTAACAGGTACTATTTACTAGATGGGGTGAATATCAAGGAATTCAAATGCTTGGGGACCTGGCGGGGGCCACAGTTGACAGCAAGGTTGGTGCAATGCAGAACCTGGTAGGACTAACCCAACCTATCTGGATGTCAAGGGCCACATCTCCAAGGTCCTTATCTCTGATCTTCTCACTGATCCTTACCCATCTGCTCTGCGGGCATATTTGCATTCCAGAGGGATTCGTATAGTTCCGGGAGCACATAGGAAATTTGGCTTTTAAAGAGAAAGAGGTTCTTACTCTGATTGTGATTATCCTTCCATGCTATGCGAGGTACAAAAGGAGGCGAACCGCGTTACAGTGCGATGTCATGAAGTGTTCTATGAATTTGTTATGAATAGGAGCTCTTGGATGGCTGCTGGAAGAAGTACAATGCAGCTCCCAGCAGGTTAATGGACCCACACTACACTTTTGATAATTCCAGTATCTGAGCTAGCTACATTAAAGCTGGCGTTGTGCTGTTTAGACATACTCTGAAATGCTCTAATCGATTCCAATCTCAATCCATCTTCCTATCATATAACTGTAATGGTTCAGAAAGAACTATTAGGTGCATTAAGTTATTGTGAATTAAAATCAATACACAAGGCTTGGCTGTATCCTAATAAACCGTTGCCATAGATTGCTTTGAAATAAGCCTCAGTCCCCCTGCAGAGCAATGGGAGGTATTTGGGATACGGACGAACATTTTTTGTTTGTTTCTTCTAAATGGCGCTAAACTAAATAGCATAATAAATCCAGAAGCCGCTATTTCGTTCAGGAGGAAAAATATTGTTTAAAGTACTGTAACTGAAAGCACAAACTCATGTCTTGTCAAAGATGTCATTAAAACTGTCATTTGAAAAAGCGGGAGATTAAGCACCTGTATAAGGACAGTGGTAAGTAAAGGTCATATGTAAAAGCCCCTTCCTTTAATATTGTGTTCAGCTTCTGAGACAGGATGTAGCTTCTTGCTTCTTTTCTGTTAGTACAACTGACTTGTTTTTCAGTCTGTTACGCAGCCTGTTGGCGCAACGGGGTATTGAATAATACTTTAATTATCCAAAATTTTGTAGGCTTTAAACCTTCAACTTTGTTTTAGTGTTATTACGGGGTGGGGATTGTGTTTTGTTTCGCAGCAACTTTTATAACCGTTGCTAGTGGGAGAATTTCTGTAATGAGAGAATGAAATGTTTCAATTAAATTTTGGTCATTGATTCTAACATGAGGTAATGTACATTGCTGTCCAATTAAAAATAACAAGATGCTGTTCTGTTCCTAGCCAAATAAAATCCCCCAAAACAGCGGTCAATAAAGCACTTGATGAAATTAAGTATTTGGGGCTGCATATTTCACTGAAATCTTTTGGGGAAAGAAAGGCAAAATGGCTAACATTTAAAATTGGGGGGTTAATTATTTCATGAGTCAGGGAAAATGTAATTACGCCTAGCAACAAGACAAGAGTTTTTTTATTATGGTTTATGACACTTAGTGTTTCTTGTTGGTTATAATGGCTGCATGTGGTCTTGGAAGGGAGCTGAGAGATCCAGTAATGAGAGTGAATTTCAATTTGGGGAGCAGTTTCTTGGCATTTGCGGGTGATGGGAGTTTCCAAGTGTCACAGTGAATATTTACTTCATGTGACTGTCAGGGCTCTGCTTGAGCTATATGAATGATTTAATGTGCTTGTCCACTGTTTCTGGAGTCAGCGCTGGGCACAGATTGTCAGCCTTGCTCACAACTGAGCTTAATTTCTTTCGGTTTTTCCTCTCTCTTTCTGCTTTCATTAGAGAAGAAGGGAAGATTTAACAAATATAGAGTCCTGTTTAATGAACCCAGGGTGTCAATATTAAAATATTATATCCCAGTGTGTTCAGATGTTTCTGCTGAGTGGACACAGAGGTCATATTGGTGTGTGTGTGTGTGTGTGTTATGAAGTTTTACCACCCGTATAATTACCTAATTTCAAAACTCTCTCCCAAACATGGTAGAAGAACATAAGGCAATCTATCTGCAGCTTTAGAGTCAATCCCCAATACATGTTGTAAATCTTAGCACTGATTGTTTCCTCTGATCTCACAAGCCGATAACTTTGTGTTCACTTAATGATTTTTGTCTAGTCTTCTGGCTAGGAAGTTTTTCAGACCATTCTAAGGGGCAAAGATGATTCAGCTGAGCGGGAGAATAATCCCAAGCATTTTGATTTGCTTTTGCTTTTCCATTTATAAAGTACATCCTAGCATTTTTATCTTTAGAGAAAGCATATGACTCTCGTAAATAAGCGCCTGAAATAAGTCTCGACTTGGAGCCACAGAATCCACCCTTGTAATTACAAAATCTGTCTTGTTGCCCATTCAGTGATGTCCTGAAGATGTGGTGTGCACGTAAAATCATTTACAGCTGGTCTGAGACCGCCACTTTGTTCTAGACAGACCGCTGAACGCTTTTTCTTCCTGTCACACATTTAGTTGAGTGCTGCGTTGAAGATTTGAATGCTGCTTTTTCTGTTCTTTCAAGACAATTTTCTCTAATTTGTCCAGAAAGACAGTATCTATTCAAAAACAACAGAACCTCCACCAAACCCCCATTTTCACTGGAGAACCAGAAGATGATGATCAAAGCTTGAAATTTAATTCACTCATCTATGGGCTGCTCAAAATCGTACCAAATAGAGGCTCTGGGTTTAGGGATGTACTTTTTGCCTGCATATAAGTTGTCCCCGAGTGCTTCACAAACAATCATTCTCTTGCTCTCTCTCCCTCCTCTAAGGCCTGAATTTATTGCTTGACTTTATCACCTACCTCTGTAGCACAGTTATAAACCAATGTTTCTCTTTGATTGTCTTGTTAATTCACGTAACCAAGTTAAACACGGAGTTACTGCTCTTTTCTGCTATTTAGCTTGAGTATGGCTCCTTCCATTTTCAGACATGAAGGTTTTCTCTGCCCGAAAGCTTGTCTCTTCTTTTTTGTTTGTTTGTTTAACTTTATTAGGTGGTCTAGTAAAGGATATAAAACAGGATGGTCAAATGGAAACTTCATCATCCAGGTGAATTTTGTCACCTCCAAACTCACTAGTCAGCTTGAGTTTTTGACACCCGCTTTTTGCAAGCTTATTTTTTCTTCTCATTATTTTTCTGTTCAGTAGGTAAGAAGTATATTAGCCGATTTTGTGTTTTTTTCTTTCTACAGGATCTGCTTTTTCAAGGATGGAGACAATCATTTTAACAACAGGGTTGTAGGGATGTAGATCTCTTTCCATAGGAACTCCCATAACACGTTCCCAGTGTACAAAAAGCCATAGTTTCAGCTTGCAGCGTTTATGGCGGGGGGGGGGAAATCAAGATAAATATTTTTGTCCTCTTTCAATGCCTTTTGAGAAATGTAAACAATTACAAAAAGAAAACCACATAGCAATAGATTTGGTTTGTTTCATTTGGAATGTGATTAAATACTTTGCTGCTCCAGGCTTCAGCAGAAATTGGGAAGTATTAGTTGCTTTTCATAAAGCTGATTTGATTATTTATATATCATTAAATATATAGCACATTGGACATTGAGGTTTTTTTGTAAATCTCTCGACAGCAAACAATATTACATAGCTTAATAAAATATTGAAATCACTCATGAAAAATGGCATTTTAAAAAGTGTTTTAAATCAGTACGACTAGCAATTGCTTTTTAAGAAAATGAATACAAATTCAGTTTATGAGCAATGATTTTCTAATGACTTAGAAGGGTTAAGAATAAATCCTTTCTAATATGGAAATTATCAACTTCTAAACCACCCTTCATACACACAAATCATTAGAATTTTATGCCTAATATGCTGAGATTGATACGTTTGGGGTTGGGAGAGGGGGGTTGTTGTTGTTTTAGGGTTGTGGGTTTTTTTTTTGTGGAAACATTTTTCCAGTAGTTTTGAGTCTACATGTAGAGAATCTTTCTTCCCAAGTGATCAGCAAAGCTGAATTCACTCTGTATTTTCACCAACTTAGTTTCTGATTCTTCAACGTTTTTGAACCCAGGTGCTGGAGAACTACTTGAAAAATTCACTTGCTGTCCTCCATTTCTATTCTATTTGGATCCTGGAAAACTGGAAGAGATAAATTCTGTGGTTTCTGGTTTTTTTCTGTATGCTTGTGGGTCATGCAGACTAGACCTTTTGCACCTGAGAATAGACGTTCCTGATAAACTCATACTAAATTACAGCACCATGTAAATAATTAAAAGGAAGGAATGTTGCATATTAAAAAAAAGAAAAAAAAAGTAAACGTTACTATGCCTTCGTGCTTTTTGGGGGAGTTTGATACTTTTGCTGTACCTAGGTAAATCAGACAGATGTTCTTAGAGAAAATAAACAACAAGCACGAGTGAGATCCATGTATGGCAGAGATATTTTTTGTGTTCAGAAATATGGTCTTGTTTTGTGTTTCATTTTAAAAAGACACAAAGGAGAATGGCTAGACATTAAATACTCAATAGGAAGAATTGGGGAGAGGGGAGAAGAAATTAATTTAGCGAAAAATAATCTCTTTCTGAGAATGTTATTAGAAATATTAATTTTTTTAAATGGAGAAAACAATTACCGATCTTGGCAAAAAGGAAAAGTGTACAGTTTGGAAATCTTACTAACCCATTCCAACTTGCAGTATCTATTTGCATCCTTTATTACAGTCATCTTTTTAATGAATATTCACTGATTGTTCTTTATAGACAAACTTAAGTTCTGTAATTTATTCTCCCTAAACTAATTAAATGGATCCTCTTTGTATAGAACCACCTTATATTCAGATTCAGGTGACAGCAGAAGGACAGGAGAAATGCACGTATGGCCTATTTTGCCATGTTTTTCGTTCCTTACACAGCAACCAGTTGTGACATGTAATTGTTTTACTGACCGTTGCCTACTTTGTTTTCTATTTAGGAAGAACCCTTTGTCATGGTGTCTGAAAATGTTCTGGGAAAGCCGAAGAAGTATCAGGGCTTCTCAATAGACGTGTTGGAAGCCTTGGCCACTTACCTTGGCTTTAAATATGAAATTTATGTTGCGCCAGATCACAAGTATGGGAGCCCTCAGGATGACGGGTCATGGAATGGACTGATAGGAGAACTGGTATTTAAGGTAAGTTTATTAATAAACTTACTACATAAGGTCATATGATAAAGCTAAATAATACACAGTATATATACCGGCTGATGTTCGGCACAAAGTGCTTTCACTAACTCATTGAAAAATGGTGCTGGCTGATAATATAGGAATAATATATATGTATATATAATGATGTTCATTGCCTGTGTCACCAGCATTTGATAGTATCCCCAGGTGCCTTGGCCAGGAAAGAAAAAGCTGGAAATAGTGCTTGCTGGCAACTATTTAAGCAGTAGGGCAATCCCCTTTTTTCCAGCCAAAGCATGAAATCTGAACACAGTCAAAAAAGGGGATGCACAGCGTCCTAATTAATTTGGTAAGACCCGACATAAATGAGTTGAAGAGGCTGTTTGAAAAAGAAAAATTGGTGTTGCAGTGATTAGTGAAGCATTACATAAATAATATATAGAACTTAGAAAAATGTTGGTGGGATGAATACATTAAGTATATAAACAAGAGAAAACACTTTTTTGATGTATAATTACACATTATGTAGATGTATGAATCAAGAGTAGTATGTTCTCTATTCTGTAATTAATAAACCATTTAGTCTATTTAATTTTACATTAAGTACAAAAATGAAAATACAATCCCCATGCAAAGAAAAAAAAATAGCAATAGGCTTAACTTCTTCTGTCTTCATGAAACCTGTTGGAATGGAAATCAACCACATGTGCCATACCCGTGGCACAGTTCATGCAAAGGTACCTTCCAACCCAAACTATTCTGTGATTCTATTTGCACTGTAGTAATAAACTTCTTTTGCCATCTCCCTATGCCCTTATGAAGCTGGAATGCTGTGATCACACATGGTAAGCTGGAGCCACTTAGAAAAGTATATTTTCCTCCGTCTTCTAAACTTTACCAACTAAAAGCCCCTCATCTAACTATGAGACATAGTAGTGGCCTCTTGGTTTATTTTTATCATGTATGGCATTCTTGTCCCTTTAGTAGGCAGGGACTTGTATAACTCTGATAACACACTTAAGGTGGTAACCACCTGGATCTGTAAATAGATGTAATGAGTGGAACAAATTTACCAGTCTGCTACAAATTTGCTATAAATGAGGATATGAAATGTTTCTGTACAATTAGAAACTATGAAGAGTTAATGGAACTGCATTTGTCATTCGAAAAACATATTTTTCCAATACTCTATGGAAGTGTAGAGTTTTTTGTCTTCCTTACCCCTTGTATAATTAATAATAAAGGTTCATTGGGCCCTTCTCTCCCATTCTCTATCCCACTTAAGGCAAAAGAACCTCTGGGCAAGCAGCCAGTGTATTTCCACCCGTTACCAAGCGCAAGCCGTTCTTGCAAGGCTGCTTTTCTTATTTACTGTGAACCGAGTTCTGCTCCCAGAACTCAAATATCTATCTGCTTGGCAACTTGGTAAGAGGAAGCGAAGGAGCAGAGAATAGTTTTAAATTAAAGGTCTAACCTGTTTAAAACGGAGCATTTCCTTGTTTACCCAACCAAGTCTTAATGTGATAGTCTGGCCAACATGCGGGGGAAATCCAGAAGCACAAGGAGTGCTCTTTGACTGTTGGTGCGTGAGCCAGAAATGAGTTTGGAACAATGTCTTTCTGCAAAAGTCAAGTCCCCCTCAAGGGAAATGGAAAAGAGCCTCCTTCTCTTTTTGAGCACGTCTCGTTGAGAAGGATGTCTGTGGCCGCTGCAGAAGATATGCCATGAGATCATGCCAAGTTCCAGCTTTGAAGATGAGGTCCCTGTTGGCTGCTAAAATAGGAGCTGGAACCAGCAGATCAAAGCAACTGATTTTTTACTTTGAATTTGGAAACTGGCTCAACCTCCCCGGCTTTGATTGTCAAGACCTGTATCAGGTTCACCCTTGCTCCATGCCCCTTCTTCTGTCAGAATAAGCTGGTTGTACCTGTGGGAGAGGACAGTAGGCTTTCCAGCATGGCTCTAGACCTCCCAGTGATATTCACATCCATCAACCATTATTTCCCATGTGCCACCATGTCACCTCAATTCCTAGGATTTTTTTTCCAGCGAGGAGCCATCAGGAGGAAAATGTCATAGGGAAAACTACCTGATTCCACTTAGGTCCATAGGAAAAAAGAAGGAAAACTAAATACAGGCCTAAACATTTCTAAAAGAAATCACAAGCCAAGTAGAAGCCTCTTATAAGGCTCTTTTTAAAATGCATCTTACTAAGGGGAGTAACACAGGCAAGAAGGAAGCATGAGGGGAGGACAAAGTGAGAAGAAAAAATAATAGCTGAGAAAAAGGAGAATTATTTGGATGTATGTGTGTTAACCTGAGCAAAAATGTCTCTGTGATTCATTTTTTGCATGTCCACATTAATAACGATGTAACGTGTGCGACTGTGGTTTATTGCTTCCAGCATTCGTTGAAACTTGATTTAGCACTGGAAATTGATAAAATGAAAGGCCTCACGGGAATAATTTAAAGTAGATTCATTTATTTTCCCCGTTCTTGATCATGAAACATAGGAATCAACACAAGATTGCTTTTTATGTGTATGAGATGTGCTTGCTAAAGCAATAGCATTGGGGCATTTCAGGGATTTATGGGCTTTGCTGATGAGCTGGTTCTGTGACACCAGTGACAATGCTATCACACCCATTTGGTCATTTATTTTGGATTTTCCAATTCTGGTAACGTTGCTTTACAACAACCTCAGGAGAGCAGCTGTTAACAAATACAAATTCCTAGGCAGGTCACGTAAAGAAAAATAATGCCCTCTGCTGTTTTTTTAGTCAGTTTTAGGAGTCACTGTTTCATTCATCAGAAATGTGTTAAATAGACATCTAGGATGCTGATGGTTGATTTTGGCACTGCGAAAACTTAGTGAGTGGAGAATTTTACTTGTTTATAATTCAGATTGGCAGCTTTACATCTAAATATTGACATAATTGCGTGCATTTGCCTTTCTGTCTCAGAAGCACTAAGCGAACCTTGACTTCTTCAAACTGATGTCTTCTCTGATCCAATTTGACATGTTAATGACAAGCATTTGATTTTTTTCCATCTTCCAAGTTTGATACAAGTTGACAGGATCTATATGTAATTAAGAATGCTCACCATCAGTAGATCGACTATTAGGTTAAGCCTAAGCTTTATTTTGTGCTAAACCTGTAGTTTTCTGGTAAATTGATGTTTACCATTCAATTTAGTTTAGAATATGAGTTGTCATATTTTAGTATAACCTTTATCTTTTTTAAACAGCTAAACACGGGAGTACTGAGGGGTCAGGGCTTATTTCTCTCCTTTTTTTTTACTCTACTACCACTCTTTAATTGCAAGACATAATTATATCACGATTGCTACTGCAGTATGACGAAGAAAATGCAACATTTCCATTAGGACAACATTGTTCCTCTGCCATAGACAGCTGATAACCAGAGTGGAACCATAATGCAGTGGAATTTGGAGATACTGCTCCCCAGGGATGTAACATGGTATTTCCACAAATGCCACACACTGTATTCAATGTATTTCATAGAGAAATATGTTTCTCTTTTTAAAAGAGGGGAGGGGGAGCCAGAAAAAATTCTATTATTCAGTTCTACACTAATCTGTTATTTGGTAAAAGTATCTTTGCCTATGTATATTGCTTTTTAGTGGAGAATCTTTAAACATCTTACAAATACAGCCTGAATTAGCACCTCACAATAATCTGGTGCAGTAGGGCAGTATTTTAGTACCATGCTGGTAATTAATAACATAGCTAAAGTTAAACAGCAGGGGCTAAGTCCTGGGATTTTTGTTCCCATGTGTCCTTAACCCTGAATTCCTATTTTACTTTTTGATGTTTATCCAGGAAAAACAAAAATAAAAATACTTATTCATTAAGTATAACTGTATTTTCCTGTTTGATAACTATTAGTATAGAGCATTGGACTTTTATATTTGTGAATTATTTTTGAAACACATTTGTATTCACGATTGTAGAAAACTGATGAAATTTTCACTTGGATTGCTGACTGAGTTTGCTGCTGCCCATGGGCAAAGGGCAGTTAAATCATCACTCACAAAACATTATTTGGAAGGGAGCTGAAGTGAATTGATGAAACCATGTTTTTAGCTGTGCACATCAGCACGGCTTCACTGAAGACACTAGAGAATCTCACCCACAGATCAAATCTGAAGCTCTAATTCATGGCTTTGAAGCAAATGAATGTTTTCAAACACTTTTTTTTGCCCAAATCATCAGCCGCCAGCTATCTCCTGCCACTTTCTCAAGCCAGTTAACAATTAGTATGAAGTTAAAGTAATATCATTTAGATCAAAGTCTTAAATGCACTATGATTAAGGGTGTTTGTACCGTGGGTTGCAGAGTAATAGAGCCCAGGTGATTTGCAAATTTGGTTCTAATCAGTTTCAGCTGCCATACCTTCCCACTTAATATTTCACATCACATTTCTAAGGAGCTGGTAATTTCTGCCTTCTTTGGGCAAGAAAAAAGAGATTTGAGAGAGTTAATGACATTTGACACAGTACTTTCAAGCCTTTGTGCTGTCCTCATCCCGTTCCAAAGGACCACACACGGCTTTAGGCAGAACAGAAATGGATTAAATCGAACTGGTAGCAACTTAAAGTATTTTAAGTAGTCTTTTTCGTATTAAAAGATCTAGAATTCACAGCCTTTTTGTTCAGTATTTGGGCTTTTTAAAATTGTGTTAATGTGTCTGCTTTGAATATCCTTTCTTGTTTTCACTGCAGTTCTGATTGTACGTGCAAAAAGTAAAATAGCACCTACTGTAGTTACGCCTGGTGTCTCTGGAGGCCTAATATCCAGACACGCTGTGAAATACAATGGTTAGATCAAGGAATGTTATTCATCTGCTTCTCATCTGAAATGGGTTCTTTAAATTTAAAAACATGTAAATGTCACAAGTCCAAGGTAGCTGCGGGACATGTTGGCATGGAGAGGAATTGCTTAGCATGAGCATATAGAGCAATTAATGGTAAAGGAACTGCATGGAATATCTGCTCTTCTGCACTTCTGACTCTGCAGTCAAAATTGAAGTTTTTCAGAATGTCAAGTGCCCCCAAAATCCCGGGGTATCTAAGATGCTCTTTGTCATGCAGTGGCCCTTTGTCATGATCATCATATCACCAAAATTTTGGATATTATGTGGCTCCTCTGATTGGAAAGGCTATACACAAGGTCTGCCTTTTTGCACAATGATAATGATGGCTTCAGTAAGCCAGGCTGAAAAAAAAAGACCAGAAGTAGATTTCCTCCAGCTGTTATCTGTATTTGAAGTATTTTGATTCCTTGGAAAACTAAGTGACCGAGTCCACTGAGTGAGGTTTGCTTACAGAAACTAAGACACGCGGTACAGTTATACTGCGAGCTTTAGTCACTTTTCTGGGTCCACCTATGTGATGCTTAAGACATCGGTCTTGGCACCTGCTTCTCCCTAAGTTGAGCTGCTACAAAGCACAGAGGAACAAAGATCTTTCCTGAAGATCCTACTTACGCGTGTTCTCTCTCCCGCTTTCCTCAGAGAGCTGACATAGGGATCTCTGCGCTGACCATCACCCCGGACAGGGAGAACGTGGTGGACTTCACAACGCGTTACATGGACTACTCGGTGGGCGTGCTGCTTCGCAAGGCGGAGAAGACAGTGGACATGTTTGCCTGCTTGGCACCGTTCGACCTCTCCCTGTGGGCGTGCATCGCTGGCACTGTGCTCTTAGTGGGGCTGCTGGTCTACCTCTTGAACTGGCTCAACCCCCCGCGCCTGCAGATGGGATCCATGACCTCCACAACTCTCTACAACTCCATGTGGTTTGTCTACGGATCCTTTGTGCAACAAGGTAAGAGACAAGAGCAAACCTCTGCATCCTCCCATTGCTACGGAGACTTTCCTGTTCCACGTCTCCCTCCCACAGCCCGCAGGGGACTGGGAGCGCTGGAAAGCCTTGTGCTATAAGGTTTCTAAGACATTTGGCTGCCCAGTGTGAGAACCATGAGAAGCTCAGACCGCTACGTGCTGTCTTCTTTTTATCTGTACTTGTCTAATGAGAGAAAGAGAATTTTTTTTTTTTCCTCAGGAGGAAAAAAAAAAAAGGAGTATTTCTTATATCTGCTGAAAAAATTACTCATTGTTAATGTGAACACTGTGTTCTTTCACAGACAGTAAATGTTGGGATTTGGCTTTTGAACTAAGTTTAGACTAGCCACCAGTGTTAAATGGTTTTATTGTACCTGATAATCCCCCTCTTCTGATTTATCGCAATTTCTTATGTACTGTTTAGACTCAACCTTCTCTGGCCTTCCTGGATGCTTTCTCAATCCCCTCTAGCATCTGGTGTAGCCCAGGCTATTCCCCAATTCTCTTTATATTCCCAAGTCCTTCACAACCTACTTCTTCTGGCAGAGCTTTAGCCTTGCATCCCAAAGCCACCAGGGACTACGGGTCTTGTTTTGGTATATACTACTTAAAATTCAGGTCTACAAGTTAGGATTGTATCGCAAAGTGGAATAAGAAAATACACTTCCTACGAGAATAAGGATGATTTAGATAATAACACTTGACAACACAACAGAACAAATACCTTCTGGCATAGCCATGTAATTGTTCATTAGTCCCTACTGGCAGTGCAGGTACACCTATTTTTAATTGCATGGAGCATCTGCTCTACAAAGAGCAATGTCCACTGCAGCCTCAAAACTCCCAGACAGATTTTTAGATTTTTAGATTTTTGACATGAACTTGGATGGAAATCTGTAGGTCAAACTCATTTTCACCGGGGGCCACGTCAGCCTTGCGGTTGCTTTCAAAGGGCCAAATGTCATTTTAGGACGGTATAAATGTAGGAGCAGTTACACTGAAAATGAAAATGAGTTTGACACGCATGCTGTAGGTGAAAGTATCATATTTATGTAATACTGGCAACATGTAATTTAGAAATTATATGATTCCCTGTTAGAAATGATCAGGTGGCATCCAAAAAAGCTTAAGGTATGTGGGAAAATGGAGTGCGAAGCACCTAGAAGGTAAAAGAGCTAAATTAACACTACCATCCAAAAAAAGACGACGAAGTTGAGAATTTCCACAAGAGGTATGGTTTTAAACATGTTGACTTAGAGGCATTACTTTTGAAATTATAATTTGCATTGAGCAGTGGCAGCTGAGGAAAGCTGAAGATATTTTTATGTTTGTTGTGAATTTTTTTTTTTTTTAAGAAAAACCAAAGACTTCAGGGCCATCTGAGAGCTGCAAACATTTTTTGAATGTATGTGGGTGGGTTTTCTTTCTGTCCAAAATATTCCCAGTGTAACTGTGTAGGGAATCCAACTGTGAGAGAGCAGTTGGTCTGTTACAGAACCAGACTCATTACATCTGTCTGCCTGTTAGGTTCAAACTTGTGAATTAGTTTCTCTACTGCATGAACGTGAGTAATTTTACATAGGTTTATTGCCTGATATTAGCCTTAGCATCCCTGCCATGCTCCAAACATCGTTAGTCCCTAGGAGCTTTATTGGAGACTGCACAGCAAAGGTTTAAAGGAGGCAAAGCTGGTTTAATCTCATGCGTCAGTCTCGTGAATTATTATCAGAATTGTTTGCCTTATATCTGTTCAAGTAAACCTGTATTACCCAGTGTCCTGAGGTTTCCAAAGTCGTAGGTCTAGAGTGGGAGCCCACAAGGAGGGACCTTTAATAGACGTTCATTGGCTTACAAAGAAAAGGGTTTTCTGATCAGTCAGTAAAAATGAGTGTTTGAAGCGGGGTTAGAGGGAAGCCTTGGATTAAACACAAAAATAAGGAAGAAATTAAACGAAAAGGAGTGGGACTAGATGATAAAAAAGCAGAATTTACTGGAGGGGGGAAAAAAAAGGGCAAAGAAAAGGAATTTGCTCAACGAGACCTGCATCGCTCCCCATGGTAAGAAGGTCATGAGATGCATCTCAGTAAAACCTGCTGGTGGGACAAGGCAGCTGGGAGCCCCAAAACTGTTGTGGGACTTCAGAAGAATAAATTCACAGAACCGCGAAGGTGAGAGGCTTTTATTTATAAAACCTTACCGCCTCGCCAAGTGGATTTTCAGCACAACTCTTTAGAGTCCACTAGGATAATATAAAATATTCACTTGGTTCCTACTGGGTGAGGGGAAGCTGTCGACACATCTTGCCTTCAAACAACAAGAAGGACGGTCCTTAATTTACTAGAAGGAAAAATTACAAAAATTTATAGGGTTGATACTAAAGTATATGAAATTTAACAACCAATTTAAAGACTCAGAAGGCCTCAGAAATCCAGTGCGAAAGAGTAAGAAATCCATTTATAATGCCAGCCTGTATTTCAGATTCAATTTGAATATAACAAAAACTGTATTAGCTGAAGCGTTATTGTTTACTAACCCTTGTGAATACAGACAAATGAAAGTAATTTCCATTGACAGGCTAACTGGCTATTGTAGTAATTTTGCTTCTGTTTTCACTCATCAGCCCTTCATTCAGCAGCAAAACTCTGCAGGTTTTATTTGTTTTGGAATACCAAATCTGTTGCTATTAATGTTGACTGGCATATCTTAAGTGTGGCAGCATGGGGCGTTTCAAATACTGTCACGTTCTCTTAAGAAGCCTTTCAGATGCCGATTTAAAACATGACAAGGTATTCATTTCGGTTATCAAAACATACAGCCAAAGATGCTTTTATATCCGGCGCTGAGAGAAACAAAGCAGCATGAACCAAGGATTGCAAGGGCTTTGATTGCGCTGGGTTCTTTGAGTCTAGCAAACGCGTTCTGGCGTCATCTTCTCTTTCTGTTCTCTAGATAGAGGAAAGAAAAAAATTTGCCTGTTTCTTCTGAAATAGGTGAAAACGCTGCAGATTTTCTCAGGTAGCTCAGGTCTGCTGTGTCACTTGGGATTTTATTTCAGCCTTGACTCTGATGCCCCGATGAAATTCTATTAACAGGTTTTAACCTTTGGCATTTTTTGGAGCATCAGAGAAAAAAAACTGAGTCATTGTCTGTAGACCAGGCTCAGCACAGACCAGTCTAATAGTTTTTAAGGCAAGTCTATGATTACTGTCATACTCGGTAGCATAATTTTAATTGTTTCCTTGAAGGCAGACTGAAACTTACTGTCACTGTAGCTTATATCATTTAAACTTTGCTCTTGAACTTGGCTTTCCATTCCTTTTTTTCCCCTCTGTTGGAGTGACTGGTCTAGGTACCATTTTGAGACTGTCATAGTACAGAGATATGTTTCCTCTCGGTTGCCCTTTTAATTTTATGTTCATCGCAGAGATCAGTGTATGCACTTATATACATTATTTTTGCCATTTTAAGATACATGCGATTTTGGATTAGAAGATATCATTTTGAAGACAGAACTGCAACGTAGCTGGGGAGCCTCAATCTAAGAGTGTATAAACTGCAAGGTGGTGTTTTGTTTTGGTTTTTATTCTGTACTCAAGCCCTTCATTTGAACAGAAAATGGTGACCAGTGCATTGAAATGCTTCGCCTTACTACCCAATATACCCACTGAATCTGCAATACACTGTGGCCGCTAAGAAGGCAGAGACTTTTTAGTGGTCTTGGCCATGCGATGCTGTGGTTTATATTAAAAACAAATGCTTCTGACTCTGAACCGCTCATCCAGGCATGAGATTCTGTAACACACATCTGTTCTCTCAGAGTTGTTTATTTATGTCTAAAGATGAAGCAAAATCATTAGGCTACGGACGATCTCAGTTATATTGAAATTTAGTGTCATGGCTTCTGAATTTGTTCTTTTCTACTTGCTCATCTTAGAAAACTAAGTGGCATAAGCTCTGTATTTTGCTCATTTTCAAAACTAGCTTTTGCCAGTTGGATAAAAGATGTTGCCCTGGTATTGTTGCTGTTCCCTCAGATTTCGCCCTCATTAGAACACGCCAATGTTGGAAATCTGCCGTATGAACAAGGACCGAAGAACTGTTTTGGCGGGGAAATTAGGTGTACTAAAAACTTAATGGAGATTAACTGAATCGAGCCACTGCAATGGCAGAATGTCTATTCGTTCTTGCTGAGAACTTAGTTAAATCTCTGGAAGGTTTTCTATTAGCTTCCTACGACTTTATGGGCTCTTGTTATGAAATACTCTAGAGAGCATTCTGCTCTCACCGTTGCTGGAGAAAACCAATGATTTAAGAAACAGAAGTTCAAGATTTTGTTATTCCCAACCCTTTTTCTATAATAGGTGGTTTTTTTGAGACAGATGAAATGTTGCATAATTTTTACCAAGAACTTGCAGAGGAATGTTCTAGAGGATTTGCTTTTGAGAGCAGCGGTGAAAAGCTTGCTTAGTTTAATGGAATTAAAGTGAATGTAGACAAAATAATGAAGTTGCATGGAAAATTATGATGGTTTGTATTTAATATAAAAGACACAATAGACTTTGTCTCTTACCTCTATTCATTTTACTTTTAATTTTTCTGTAAGAGGAGGTATTTCTGAATTGGGCTGTCAGGATTTTAAATTATGCAGGCAAAGACACAAGGCTCTGTTTCACTTGGAAGTGTCTATAAGAAAGAGAACCAGACAGTTGGTTTTGGGAGGGTTTGGGTTTGTTTTTTTTTGTTTTGCTGTATTAGGAAATATATTAAAAATGGCCGAATCATTTGAGATTTAATCATTTCTCAGTGAATGCAACAAAATAAACATTCATTATAGTTTTATAAACACTGTTTGACCGTAGGATAATTGGTGATTAAAGTGTTACCCCCAAAGTATTATTTTCTTCAGAGATCTTAGTACTCTTGCTTAACCTAGCCAAGTTAGGAAATGAAAGATGTGAAATCACCCCTTATGTTGGGGTTAGTTTAAAATGCTGCTCACAACCGCAGGCTTTGATTGGTCATCAGTGGTGTCAGTAATGGCCAATTATGTTCATAATGCCCAGTAAATGAGCAAATCTCACTGTTTGCCTTGTTTAAATTACATTTCATAAAGGCAATAAAATAGACCTCAAGCCTTGGCACTTCTAAGTCATTATAATACTTCTCGGATGGTTAAAGCTGCTCAGACTTCTCAGGCTTGTTCCTTGTATTACCACCCAAGGCCTGAGATAATTCCCCTGAAATGCGCTGCCTGGCGGGTGCTGTTGCTTAATAAATTACTCTATCTCGCTTATCTCACTCTCGGCATATCCCTATCTGCAGGCAACCATTACGCTGTAACAACGCATTTTCTTAGCGACATTTTCTCTTAATTAACTGTACGCCAATCTCTGTGTATTTAATATTCAGGGGAAAACTCTAGAAGTATTTTGTGTTAGGAATGAGTTACATCTTCACCTGTGATATTTAGTGGTGAGACCTAGTTATTTTTTAAGTTTAGCAAATAAAAAAATATCCAGTATAAAGGCTTTAGGACTGAGACCTAGTTCCTAATGTGGACTCTACACCTCATCTGCTGACTGACCATAGAAACTTCATTTAATGTCTTGTATATCGGTTCTCTATTGTAAACTGGAGATATTACCTGCTTGCTTTCATAAAAAATGTTTTATGTCTTATGCTAGGAAGCAAAACTTGAATCCCGGTGTCATTAATTAACAATTTTAATCGCTTTTCAAGCTAGTGCCATTTTTCCTGAAACAAGAGGAGCAGACTTGCTGAGCCTAAAATGCACAGCACTAAGCTGGGAAGATCAAAGTCCGATACCAAACACGTTAGGAAACAAACCAACCACTGCATTTTTCTAGCGCAAACACCAGCAGGTATATTAGTGGCATTATAGTTCCACCCCTAATAATGAAACCCCCAAATTCTCTTTTTATTACGTTAGATTTAGGCTTATCCATTAGTATGTATTTTCTGCACGGCTCAGTGGTTTGGCCAGCCGTCTTGACAGCATCAAAAAAAACAACTTAATTTTGGCAATCGTGTCCTATGTCTTAAATGTGTTTGGAAATTGGAAGTGAAATTAAGATTCAGCCAGTCCCCGGGGGCTTCTGAAATAATGGATTTCTGGATCTTGTGTGCACCGGCTTGCTTGACTAACAGCAGCGGCTACATGAGGCTGTATGTTTGGAGGTGTTGTGTCTGACACACCTGCTGTGAGGAGGTGGAGAGCGACTGGTGGTGTGAAAGCCCAAAAACCGCCTTCATGCCCCTAGGACTAGCTCCAAGCCTGGTTAATACACTGTGAGAAGGTAATGTATGTCTGGCTATAGTGTAAATGCTGATCAAGACCAAATGAGCAAAAGGAAAAGTAGAACTGGATGTCTGTGGCGTCTCTCCATCTTTCAAAAGCATCCTAAGGTGAATATTTTACTCAGAACAGTTTCCTTAATTGCTACGATTTCTAATATGACTTTATACTGTATTTGGGTAAAGAATGGATGAGAAAGATTCAGATTAAGTAATCAGTTTTGACTTCTCGGAGTTCACCTGTGTATGATACATATTTAATTGAGAAATTAGCCAGGAACTGAATGTTTTTGGTGTGGAGGAGGACTGTAGCCCATATTTTTGTCTGCAAAGATGTTTAGAAGCTGCAGAGGTAAGCCTTACTTGCCCTGCTATTTGCTTTTGCTGCACAGCATCTTACAATGAAGTTGGTAATTTTCGCTATTTAAGGTAGGAAGGAAGTGAGAAATGAGTTTTAGCTTTATTATCTGCTTGGATGACAGCAGTTTCGTTTACAAACTGCTCAGCCTTTTCCAGCAGAGGATGTCCAAGGCACGGACGAACACGGGTTTAGAGGTGAACCTGTGGTGGTTTTCTGTAGGCTGAAATTAATATTGAAAGGGAGGAAATAATGATACCAAATGAATCTTTGATTAAGTTAACCAACCTGTTGCTTTCCCTGATTGCTGAGATGAAGGTCCACTCTCAGCAAACGCAGGAAAATGAGAGCTGTTGGGGTTTTTATTTGTATTTTTTATTTAGTCAGCTTCCCAGGGAGCGAATTAAGAGGATTGCCTTCATTACAGCAGCATCCTGGTGTAGGAACCTCCTGCTGCTTAATTTTTATTCTTCCACTGTCAATAGGGGAGGGAGAGATCATAAAGGAGGACTTTACCTTTTCAGTGCTTTTGAAGCTAGTGAGGTGGTTTTGGGTTCAAAATGTGTGATACAGACAAGAACGGAGATAAAGGAACACGTGTGGTTTTGACTGAAGTGTCTGCTTTCCCCCACACGAGGATAAAGACAACAACGAAGGGGCAAGGTAGGAAATAAAACCTTCTGTAAACAGGCTGGTAAGGAACGGTGATAATAAATCTGTTGAGTGGGAGCGTTCGTTGTTCATGCCTGGATATAAGCATGTATTCTGTTCTTGCAATAACTTCTTTCATTTCTGTATCTGTCCCCAAAGAGGAAAATCCTTGCTATCCAGTAGAGTCATCTTGAAGTCGCTTTTCACTTCGACCAAATCCAAGTTGTGATCTCCAGCAGGGCGATATTCAACTTTCACACATAATCATTTTATTAGTGATCTCCACCAAAAAAGGATATTATGGCATTATCCTCAGTGAAGCTTAAAAGGTTGAGGGTTTTCTTCTTTCCCCTGTTCACCAGGAACTGCCCGTAGTATTAGTTTAGGTCATCGTGAGTTTTAGAGATCGCTGTGATAACGACATTACTGGATGTACCTGAAGTGGAATTTTAGTCTAAATATTAAAATGTGTTATTTAGGAACATAATTAGAGAGCTCCTGCATTAGTTATGACTGAATTCCATAAGGTTAGGAGTTCATTGCAGAGAAGCACTCTGAAAATTAAAAGGTAACTAGAATTGGTGACGTGAAAACAGAACTGATGTGTCCAAGGGTTCGGTGATTTACTTGCCTTGCCTTGAAGTAGTTGAGTGCCACTCTGTGATGATGGATGCTTGGAAATCTTGCAAGAACAGTTTTATAAAACATTTTGCAATACTTTAAAGTTCAAGCAAAAAACTATCTTTCGGTGTGCGATCTTTTTAAAAAAAGTCTCTTCGCCCCAAAAGTCTGGAGTCACAGAGCTGTGTAGAGGTTAAAAAAGAAAAAGGGAGGGGGGAAAAAGTACCTGTCAAAAGACAGAGAGGCTTTATCGGAATTATCGTTTGTCCTTATGGTCCCACTGAGTTGGCGTTTGTTTTGCTTGGTTCCTAGTTGCTCAGTTTCAGCCAAGGGGGACTCTCTCCCTCGTGTTCATAATGTCCTTCCTGACAGGCTTTTGTCTCAAGCAGCACTTTAATTCCTCATTAATGCCATTGTTCAGCTCGCTATTACTGTGTGTACAGATGGCCTGTTTTCAGTCCGCTGCGCACAGTTCTTTTTGCCGTCCCGGAACGTCCTACGTATGACACTGTCAGTAGTCCGTGGATAGGCCACCGCTAGGCCAGACTCTATGTGACAGCTGCTTAACCCCTTATGGATATGAGCCATAGATGATAATTGTGGTTGATTGTTTGAGGCTTTAGAGCATTTGTCATTTTGCCATTAGTAATAGGTAGACTGGGTCTCAGCATCTCTTGAAATCTTATCAGAAGGTTGCCAGTGTGCAAGGTTATTTGTTAAGATCAAGTGACAACATTCTCTGAAATAATAGCATATACCATTTTGATGCGTTCACAGCGGCTGCAAATAGTGCTCTGTGTTTGCCTCTGCATGCGTGTATATTTATGTCATGTAAAATTATTGCCGTATGTTGCAGGAATGGCAATGGAAGATGATCTGGTCAGAACTTCTTATTGAGAAAGCAGCTGTTGGTTAAATCGCTAGGCTTATCGCACAGCTATTTGTGATTATGTAAAAGAATGCTACTGTATTGGGTAACCCCAACATTAAATCTGAAACCCTGCTAAGTCTTCTGATAAAACAATGCATTTCAGTAGCATTAATATGAGAGATTTTTGCCAACTTACTCATTAGAGATGAGCACCAAGCCTCACAGTTCCAATATGGTCATAGTTATAGCAATCAAAATATTTACTTTCAAATATCAAGACTTGCGTGGTATTTTAGTATCTGGATGTGTGTAGTTTAAGTCTAGTAATGCTGCATCTAAGAGCTCCCAGTAACTTCAGCACACACAGCAGATGCCTCCACTTCCAAACTTTAGCTGTAGTCTTTACTCTTCTTTTGTAACAACAGCAGAAGAGAAAAATGAAATACACATTTAAGGTGTACTTCCCACAACTTTCAGAAGCACTCTAAAGTCTATCCATCCCCTGCCTCTGTGTAATTACACTGCACAAGTCAAAACAATATATTGGCATTAGATTACTGAACACTATTTGTAACATTTTCTTTTAGCTAATGATGCACTTTGATTTTCAACCGAAAACATCCTATTTTGCTAAATCTGCAGAAAGACAGAATTTGACCGCTGTGAAGTTGCTAATATCTGAAAGAAGTCTCTTATTTTGTGGGTCTAGGCTTAAAAGTCAGGAATTAATTCATATAGCTCTTGAAGATTCATACTGTAAATACCACATAATAGAAATGTGAATCTGATTAATGGACGTTTTTGAAGTGTCACCAATAGCAGGAGAAGCGAGACCGCAGCCTTTTGCTCCATGGTGCTATGACACACTTCCCAACTTTTGCCTCATTGTCAACATTTCGGTGAGATGGGTGGAAGGTAATTATTTATTGTTCGGAAGGGAATTGTAAATATAATGTAACTAATATGTTATGCTAACACCATTTTAATCAGGTAATTATTAAAGGACTGTTTGGCCTTTAAAGACATTGATTTAATGGGAATTAATTTAATGATTGAACACTGTTTGTGTAACATTATCATTGCTAGTGATGCAGAAAATTGGAATCTCAGCTCAGCTGAAAAGAAGTTAGACTTTCCATTATCACATTAGATCCTTTTCTTCTGGAATACAGTTATTAGATCCTTTTTTAAAACTTTCAGTATATATATAAATGTTCGGGTTTTATTTAAAAATTCCTGAGTAGCAAAGTAAGTAAAAAATGTTCATCATTGTACTGTTCTCACTTTTAATTAGAGGCTTGAATTTCTGTTTAATGTAACCTTAAAGTCTGTTAGATTTTGGGGTTGACTCTGTGTTAACTCTGCCATGAAAAACATTTTCTCAGTTTTGTTCTCTGCAAAACCTGACCATTGTGTTTAGGATGAACAGAGGTTTGGTTTATGGAAAGGTTTTACAGCTGTGAAAAAGCGGCAGCTTTTAAAAGCAGTAGCAGGCAGAGTGCAGTCTTATCTGGGTTATTCTGAGTCCTGCACAGTCCAGTCACAGCGTAGGAGTGATTTAAAAGACACTCTGACCCATTCGTTCTCAAAATGAAAATGGTGAACATTCTAGGAAGTCTGTATTCAGTATCTGACGGTTAAAACAGAATTAAAGCTGACCTTTATAGGTACAACACCTGTTTACCTAAGGGGATGCTGTATGTGGCTGCCCTCCTTGATTTGCCCTTAGTAGTGCTATTGGCACAAATTATTTTTCAGCTTTATAGAGCTTCTGACTACTGTTGTGTACAAATTAGATCCAGGGAGGAAAGCGGGGCTCGGCATAAACAAGTGATGGGAAGCATGTAGTCAATAGCTGTATCTGACAGCCTTTTGCAGATAGATTTATTCTGAAACAAAATTTTAATCAAGGATGTCTGTTACGGTTCCTGCTGTATCTTGGCAGCATTTACAAGGCAGTCTGGTGGCCAAATGATTCGCCCTCTGCCACTAGAATGAAGCTGATGCAGTGGAGACAGCAAGCTGGGGAGGCTTGGTGTTTGAAGACAGATAGAAAAATTGTTTTATAATGGAAGTAGCAGAGACTCAAGCTTGCAGACGCTCTGTAGGTTGCTAACCCAGGCGTGACTCAACACTGTAATGGGCTGAAATGCTTTGCTCTGGGTAGCGCTGGGGCATTTTCTAGTTTCAGAGAGGAGGGGTTTCAAAGAACACGGCTGAGGATCCTGTTTTTCAAGCAGAATAGTTTCTGAGCAGTTGTTTGCGCCATCTTTTGGGTATTTCTATTTGCTCATTGGGTTATGTGTCAAGGCCCTCTGGCCAGATTTGTGAGATGGTTACACTGGGTTGCAACTTGATGAGGGTTTAGTGGCAGTGCCACTGGTCCACGATTAGTCCCAGCATTTGAAATCTCAGCGTGGGTAATCTCTTCCTATTAATGAGGAGCCAGAGCTGAGCAATGAGCCTTAGTGTGCGAGTCAAATGCCAAAGGCACATCCACACAGATGCACAGCAGGAGCAAATGGAGGGTTTTGAGAGGGAGTTTTCAAGATGTGAAATATAACTTGGAGGCGATTACTGGCCAGCAGTAACCAAGAGAGACAAGGTAGCCTGCTAATCTCTCCTTCACATCAGAGCTGGCTCATCCTGGCCTCCTTGGTAGGGGAGGCTCCATCTACCTGCACAAGGTTGTGCAGATGCCCTCAGGTTATCTGGCTTCCAGACTTGTTGATAAGGATCTATAGGCATATATAAGATACAGCTTCTCAAACTATTTTACAGGTTTCAGATGACTGAGAGTGATTTGAAATACACCCGAAGGAGAAGAAGGATCGTCTCAGATATTTTCCCTGTCACATAAAGGGGAGAAATAAATGAGGAGAGCTTTGGTTTGCACATCATTGCTTCCCTTCTGGGAGGGCAATGAGGACAGTGCTTCCCACCCAGCTGAAAGGAAAAAATCTTCCAGGAAGCGAGTGTAATGGTATTAGTCAGGGTGTCATTACACTAATGATAACAAAAGGGAGAGAGTAATTGATTGTTTAGTTTGGGAGTAAGACATTAAGGGGGAAAAAAAAAAATCAAGACACCAAACAATGAAGTGAACACATTCTTTAATTACCTATAGATCAGTGCCAGAAATCTGAGTAATAAACAAGAACGATTGGAATTACTCACAAATATAGATTTGGTCTTCGTGGTGTTACTAAAATCCAGTAGGAACATGTGTCACTATGAAGTACTGAAAGACAGATGGACAAGGTGGGCAAAGGGCAAGGTGAGTGTCACTATGTCAAAATGGCATTAGGTATTTCAGAGGCACTGAGAACTTGGAAAGTATTGATCTTTATTTCTTGTAGGACCGTGTGGTAATGGTTGGGGCACAAAATGAGATGGGAGTCAACATCTGCTGTAGAGCACCAAATCACACTGGAGTAGAGGATGATGGGCTCCTCCAGAGCGTATCTGTAATGTGTCAGGGAAAATGTGAGCTATAATAGGGGTGTTCAATCTGAATGATGTATTTCAAGTCTCAGGCTGCCCATGCTGAAGCATCTTGAACGCACATATAGAGCAGATGGAAAGAAAAAGGAACATTGATCGCACCAAGGAGTTAGACGCTACAAACTTCAGGAAAAATGACACGGAGAGCAAGTGTACACAGAGGTGAGTTCGAGTTGAGAACAGGAGGGAGGGCTTGGAAAATTTTGTTAGGAGCTAAAGCAACCTTAATGATCATGGTCCGTTAGGTGAGGGTGATACCATTCAAAATAGTTACGTCAGAAAGGCAATAAGTATTTCTCTTCTATGTTTGTGAAAAAGCAGATTAAATATTTTCCATGTCAAGAGCGACTCTAGAGGATATTAAATGGCAGGTGCTAACATCAGACGTTTTAAAATCAGCAAATCCAAACTAATTTCACCCTAACATTTTAAAAGAGCTTGCTAAGGAGCCTCCAAGACCACTATTTGTGGATCCGAGTCCTGGAACATTGGGCAGGTTTTAGAAAGCTGACAAAAAGAATCTACTGTAACACGTAAAGACCGAATTGAATCTTTAACTCAATTGTTTCTTCCATCTTAATATATGGATGTAACAACTTGAAAGACTTGACAAATATAGACAGACACTTAACAGTTCCAAAAGATATTACCATTAAAAAGTCTGGTATTAAATATATGTATTTGTACAAAACATCAGTATTTCTCAAAGAGTACAGCAACAGTCCCTTGTCCTTGTATGCTAGGAAGATAGACATTAAAAAATGTATCTAATATTTCAAATGTTAAGATTAATGATTTCCAACATTTCCATGAATTTGCAATGGACTCACTAAATTATTTTAATGGTAAATAGAGGAAAATATGAACATTTCTAAATATTTCAACATTTTAAAATGTTTCAAATATATTTTTGAAGTGTTTTTTGCTTCTCCTTTCCTTCACGTTTATTTTTAGAAAACTAATATGTGAGAGTATCTTGACAATGAAAACCCCTGCTACATATGACTTTTACGATTTTATTTTTCTAAAAATTGCTTGAGCGTTTGGATTTGATGGAAGCTTTTAGAATCACTTTAGTGAAAGTGGTTCCCTTCCAATCCTTCTATTTCCAGTAAGACCTGAAGAAATGATTAATGTGTGAAACAAAATATCTGAGTGTCTCTCTTCATATACAAATGTTTAAAATATAATAAAAATCATTACATTTTGATAAGAACAAAATGCTGGGGAAGAAACAGGTGGTGTGGTGAATAAAAACAATAGCTGGCTCTTGAACTTGCCCAGACCTTGTAGAATCTGGCTGCCAGCCCTACCTCGTGCTTAGTTCCTCCCCTGCCCTCAATCCCCTGCAATCTGCCAATATTTGCAAGGCTAGAGAATTCATGCACTGATTTACAAGCTTATTTGGAAGGCATTACCGATTCGAGGGGTTGTATTCTACTGTTGAAGAATACACGTCATGCCTGCTGTGGTCAATGGGTGTTAACTTCAGCACACAATGTGATATTACAAACTCAGGTTGTGACGTGTCAGCTTATGTGTTATGGAATTAATACACTCTGTACGGTTCAAGGGAGAATGGAAAAGTATGGGCAAAAAATGAAAAGAAAGGAAGAAAAAAGTGCTATGAGAGATTTTCCAACAACTTCCAAGCTGCATTTATTTCACAGCTGGTGGAAATAGGTACAGGCTTCATTGACTGTAAAGTTGTGGGGTTTTTTTGTCGTCCTGTACTGAACTGAACATTTCCAATTGAAAACAGGAAAGATTTTACATTATCAAGAAAGTTTTTAGCAGAACAATAGTGATAGCTAATGCCTTGAAACATTCTGCCTTTGAAGAGCTCTGCTTTGTGGAGTTTTGTAAAGATAACAGAGCTCAGTCAAACTTCAGGTTTTGTTTCCGATGGCAAAAATAGCTGAAATACAAAATACCTTTGCCTCTTTGTTAATGCAAACTACTTCTCTTACACCCACTCTCTATTAAATGTCCCTTTTACAAAGAAAACTAAAGACATACATTGATCTAAACTGTTTGCAACAGAACTCCACGCTTTATATTTGTGCAAATGGAAATTGCAGCAGCACAGCATAATTGATGTGACTGTTCTAACAAGCTAAAGGCTAAACTGCAGCCAACTCCCAGCCCTTTGTGTTTTTTTCCAAAGGCCAATAATTCACTGAATGCGGACAGAATATTTGCAAGAAAAAGCAAAACCAAAATCTGTCCCCAGATAACCTACCCTGTTATTTCTTCACCTCCCTTTTCCAAGCACAATGAAGATCCTCGCTTTCGAGTTTGATAGCATTAGAGTTCCTCAGCAAATTAGTCAGAATTAACATATATATTTTTTTTATGGTTCTCAAAATTGTCTGTAAAATATCTGGCTAAAACTCCTCGCTTAGAAATTCAGCTCAGAGTCTATTGTGGCTTAAACGATTGGCATTTGACAAAGTTATTTGCAACGGAGATACGTTCTTAGAGTGACAACGGTCGGGTAGCCTTGATGGTGAGCACTACTGACAAATTGAGTTTTGTCTGTAATAAGAACCTAGTCTTTTGGATTTCCCCGGCAGCCGTAGTTCTCACAAACAGGAATTGCAAGCCGTGGTTCTTGTGGTGTCCTTGCTGGAGGACAAGGGCATCCAAGGCTCTTCTTCACATCTGGAAGAGCTCCAGCAGGTTCCCCATCCAGCTCTCACCTCCCCAGAAACATCACTGGGTAGAGTTATCCAATTTGGGAAACAGAATCATGGTGGTTTATGCCTTTTCTCTCCGTGTGAGTGCGTTTGTTTATGACGCACGTTTCAATAATTAATCTTCAAGCGGCATGATCGCCCTCAATAATCAATTCCGAGTTTTGTCAACATTGTGGGCTTTGTGCTGCCAAGCTATTTGCTGTAGTAATAATAGTAATAAAAAAAAAGTATTTTTGAGCTGTTAAGCAAATTAGTTTTATTTATAAATATTGTGCATTCCCAGTGCAGCTCTTCAATCAATATTAAACCAGAGAGAAACCTTATTTTGTACATTTATTGCCTGGATGACTAGTAAAAAACAAAAAAAATGCCGCACTTTTCTAGCAAGATGACTGTCACCAGGCTTGATCTCAGAAATGCCAGCAGCAGTGAAAACTCCTGCAAGAAACATTTCACCATTTCTTCTTGCTCACAAAAAAAAAGAGAAAAATATTTCTATCTGAAATACTTTCGTAGTTCTGGAGTGCACAGATGAGCACTGTTTTCCTGCAGGCAAACAATTGACAAATCCCTGAGAACAAGATGTTTGGAGAAACAGCCTGTGCATTTTGAATTATTCAAATTTAGTCCAGAATTATGGAATATCAAGATCTCGCCAGGCTGTGATCCTTAATTTCCCCGTTTTGCCTGTTTTTCTCATGTTTTTTTCCTCCTCGCCTGTGATCCTCCCTTGTGATTTTTGACTTGAAGAAATCTTTAAACTCTGCTGCTGATAAGGGAGAATAACTTAAAAGATATTACAAATCTGTATGGGAATTGTATAGGTTAACATTTTATCTCCTGAGGTGTGTTTTTGATATTTAGGTCTGTCGTAATTATGCATTATATTGTTTGCATTGTCAAGACAATGCGTTATTTTTCTCACCTTATGATATTTAGCTTGAAGCACTTGAAAAGGAATGGGAATAAACAAAAATTCATGAGGTAAGTTGCAAGTCTAAGCCTGTCGTCTGAAGTAGGCCAGCATTAAAGTGGTCTAGGATTGATGAGGGAGAGCTGCATTAGATGAGAGTGGGAAGACTAAAAGTAATTTCTTTCACTGTCGCCTCTACGGTAATTCAGCTCTTTCAGGAAACTCCCAATAAGATTGCTTTTTGCTAGTTCGGTTTACTCTGGGAAATATCTTTTCCTTCCTGCACATGCAATCGGAAAATTTTAAAGGCAGATTAGATTTTTAAATGATTTTTAGTACACATCAGAAGGGTCAGATGAATTGTACTAGTGGCTGTGGCTGCTACCAAGGTGAGTTACAGATAGTGGCACATTGTGCCGATATATTGGATGGGGCAAGTGTGAAGAATAAAAAAATCCTCTGTATTAATTTGAGGTCTGTCTCTTAAGATGACAAAGCAACTCCAGGGGTGCTGAGCATCTTTTTTTATTTCCATTTGTTTAGCGTATGGAGCTCAGTGTTTTTAAGCGTGCAAGGAAAGGCTTCTTTCATCTTCTCGGTTCCCTCCTCCCTTGCATTGTGCGTCTTGTGCATAGTTCAGTGCACAGAATATGCTGCCGTCCATAAAGATGTCCGTGCACCTGAAACTCGTACTATATATTGGGAAGCAGAGCCTGGGGAGGATTACATGCATTTATTTCCCTTCTGCATACTAATTTGCAGTCAACAGCGGTGACTGTTAGGTCTGTAGCTCTTTTTCGCGGCAGTGCTAATAGAAAACAAATGATTGTTGCTCGCCTGAATTTTTTGGTCCTTTTCTGCATTGAGAAAACATGTAAATTTGGACTGAAAGAAAACTCTGGAAAGTTTTATCCCTTGAAACAAAACCGGGGGGGAGGGAGCGAAGGGGTTTCTTAAGGTGAGCTGTCGTGGTGCGGGAAGTGGTTCAGCAAACACCACAATAGAACAAGACTGTATCACATTAAGTCTCCTAATAGATGCCAAAGAAATAATACTATGGCAGTAAATTATCTCCTTTGATTTTTGTTCTCTTTCTTTCACTGGGAGGGGTGGAATACCTTGCCTGTACTGCTTAAGAATCATGTACCTTTGCAGTTGCGGTGACAGTCCTGCTTTAGAAATGGTGGTTTAAGTGACAGTGCAAAGGTTTTAGAGTAGGGGCAGGAGTGATGAATGATTTTGGTGTGTGTTTCTTGTACGTGTGCAAGCTTTGTCTTCAAGCTTCATTTATGGTCTGCTGCTATACGAGGTACAACTGTGAATTAGGAACAAGACTTCACGAACACCTGGCTGGGCTAAAAGCGCTTGGGATGACCAGAACTCACAGTTTTTTAATGTCTCAAAAAGCCTCAGCTCTAATTGAGCTCTGATTCAGCTCTAATAGAGCTCTTGTGGCACAGCATCCCTGCTTGAAAACCAGAAGGCAGGTGTGTGACTTTCAGTGGTCTTCTCTTTTCTGACATTTCATTTAGATTTTTTTTTTTTAAAGTGAGAACTTAAAGTTTTAGTAATTAAGCTAAAAAATGAAAATGGAAGGATGGGCAGGAGATCACTGGCTTCTTCTCTATCACTCTACCCATTCTAATTCAATACGAAGATTATCTGCAAGGGTTGGCATATGAAAGTTAAAAGGGCAAACAGCCTATTCCAATAAATTAATATAGCTGTCTGCTCTTTTCATTTTAATAAAAATCATTTTAAAAATAAATATTCCGAAGACGTTGCAAAAACTTCTGTAAAGCGGAAGTATTCTATTAAAAATCATTTAAAATTTATGCAGGAGAGAAAACCAAATATTCAGATGTTGAAGTTAATGTTCATCTTCGAAAATTCTTATATTGAATTAATATCTCCCAACGTGATCAGTAGAGCCTTATTTCTGATAATTACATGGCATCTTGGAAATTAAAGGAAATTTATTTCGAGCTGCTCAAGTCTAATAGAGATTTTGTCTTTCAGTATGGGAATTCTTAAAAGGCAAAGGATTCCAATACTTATATACCAAAAATATAAATGAATGGAGTCGGTTATTTCATATACGGTAGAACTCCATATCACTGAAATAGGAAAAAAGCTTCAAATTTGTTTATTTAGTGGTGATGCAGAGTTCACAATGCTTTGTAGAGGTAGGACAAAATCCTAACAAAACAGTAAGGTGAGCCTTCGTATTCAGCTGTTCATTGAATATCTAGTTTGTGTATATAATAGAAAATTATTTGGGCTTGGAATGGAGATAATTGTAATTTGTATTCCCATTAAAGCTTCTTTCTGGGGGAACATTAAGGAGTTTTTATGTAAGTGAAGATCCAGCACAAAATACCTCCAAGTGATTGAATCTGTTAACAAACTCCTTTGACTTTTGAAAATCCCAGCTGTAGTACCAAAATAAGATTTTGCATCTGAGAGAGCTACCCCAGTAGCAATGACAGCTTTTCAAATTGCTGAGTGTAGGGGGAGACAAAAAGGGTGAGCGTTTTGAACAGGTGTTGGCTGCATTCAGCTGTCCCCTCTAGTGACTTGTAGCTGTGACAAAACGTATAAGGGTATTTTTAAAACAATGAGGTTTTCCTGTGTCTAAAAATCTGTGGTTCGTATGTTTTTAACTTCAAGAGCTCTTTCGACGTCTCTGAACTGGTGTGTTTTGGGGGCAGCTGTTTGAATAAAAAATGTTTCTCATCTCCGTTCGCGCAAACAGTGATGCGAAGCTCAGATCCTGGTAGATTTAGTTGCTGCTAATGTTTTGTTTACACGGCAGTTGAATCTTAAAGGAAAGCAACTGTGGGAATACAAAGCGATTTTGCATTCTTCTTCAATATGTGCGATTATTATGGTTTTTTGCATGTCCGAGTTCACTTGCATCAAATTGTACGCACGCATATGGCTCTCACGAGCATCTGCCTGCCTACAGAACTGTGAAAAGTAATTGAGTTTTGATGGGGGTTTTTTTAACTTTATGTTCTCAAGAATGCAAGAAAAGCTTAATTAAGGTTTGTAGATAAGGTCTCTAAGGAAAGGGCATTGTAAGAATTTACTTTTGCTCTTTTTGTTCTGAGATCTCGAAGTCTATTTCCATTACTGGACAGGACTGGCCGACGAATTGCTATTAAAGGCACAATAGCAAGAGAGATTAAATACAGTAATAATGGCTGACAGTGTGGGCTTCCTTCAATGCTTTCATTGCATAGAAAGCACGTCTCCAGAATCTTGCTCAGTTTACTAAAGCAACTTGCTGTAGTGACCCGCTGGCCATGGGGCCTCGTTCTCCTGAGCAATGCATGAGCAATGGGCGGCTGGGTTTCCTTCTGCCAAATAAAAGTTCTTGCTTTTCCTTCTTCCCCACAGGAGGAGAAGTTCCGTACACAACCCTGGCGACCCGGCTGATGATGGGGGCTTGGTGGCTTTTTGCTTTGATTGTCATCTCCTCGTACACGGCAAACCTAGCAGCTTTCCTCACCATCACACGCATCGAGAACTCCATCCAGTAAGTTGATAAAGAATGAACTGAGGGAAAGGAGGGTGAACATATATATATATATATATATACACACACATGTAGAGGGTTATGAATGCTCTACTTAAATGTGAGAAAAGGGAGAAATTTTTATCATCCTGAGAAAGTAGTTTGGAAGCTAAAGAAAAAACCCCAAACAATATACCACGGACTTCCAGCTTCCCTGGATATGCTTTGTCTTTGGGATCAGAATTATTGGCATCTGGCAGATCCTCTTCTGTTGTGGCACATATCTGTACGTATGTATGCTCACATACGTATTTTGAAAGAAGCAGTTGAGTTTGAGATAACCGGTGTTGGAAAAGGGAAGGTATAAATTGTTGCTGTGTGCTTTCCATTCAGATGCATTCCCCTGTAGGTGTGCTCTTGACACTTGGATCAGGAGGAGCCCAATGCTTCTTCAATGCATGGGCACCTCAAAGCTGAATTCACCTTTTCTTGCCAAGGCAAAAAAAAAATTTGTTAATAGCAAAAACCACAAAAAATTAACTTAATATTTATCTTTGCTCCTTCTGCTCCCAGATGCTCTTGTACTATGTTAACTGATGACATTGTTATTATTTTTTTTCTGTCTATTGGTTCTTTTGCTTCAAGCAAGCAGTTTTTTCACTCTAGTTGTTGATTCAGGTCCTTGTCTTCTGTGTATCATCACCTGAGGTCTTGCTGCCTCTAGTCCAGCTCCTTTCACAGTTGCATTGCCAGTTAAATCAAGTTATCGTTTTTCTTTTGAGATCTGAAGAACAGTCTTTGAGATCATGGAGTGCTGCAGGGGTATTTTGACACAACCCAACTGTTTGACTGGGTAGTCCACATTATAATCCCTTCACAATTTACAGGGGAGTAAAATGACATTATACGTCAATGTTTGTCAACATTGATCTTAAGGTTTTGAGGGAGGATGATTTATTTCTTTTTAAGTTTAAAAAGGCTTACATTTGACTAGGGATTGTGAAGGAACATAGAAATTTGTACATGCAAAATAAATAACAATGATATATTCAGTCATTTGGTTCATCCTTACAAATATAAAATATGCCTCTGCATCCTGCTTTGAAATTATGTCCCTTCTAGTTTTGAAGTAGTCCAGAAAAATGTTCAAATTACTGTGACAAATGTCTGATTTTTCTTATCATGTGCAAAAAAGAAGAAAATATACCCAAACTATAATTTACTACATCTTCAGCTTTTTCTTGCAGTTTATTATGATGTCAATAGAAAACCCTCGGTGGAATTCTGAGGTTATTACATACGTTTGGGACTACATTGGTCTTTGTGCTGTATTATTTATGGGCAAAGTCACTGAAAATGTTTTATTCAGTAGAAAACGTTGCAGCTGGAAAGCTCCTGAAATGAAAGAACGGAGACATTTTTCAACAGCACTTGGAGCTCAAAAGTAGAGTAATTAGATGTGTTAAGTATCCATTAGGGAAGGAAGTTATCCTAACTATGGTGGGAGTGTAAAACTTTAGCTTACAAAGCTGCCAAAATTGGAACTCAAACCAACACATAAGAGAGAGGCTGTTTGTTTACCATGCTGAATTACTGCAAAGTGGGAAACATGAATAAGCAATAAAGAAAAAAAGCTGATGCTCTTTTTTTTTTGTTGTTTTAATGGATCAAATTGTACCTTGGGGAGCTTTGAAGGCCAGAATGAAAATGACTTTAAGTATTTGAAGGAAATAAAGCAGATTCTGCTTGTGGTGCTATCCAGCCAGCTTCAGAGAAGTCAGAAAAATGGAATAAATTTAAGCCAGTGGGTTTGCACAGATGTAACAAGCAGTTAATAGGTTTTCATTTCAGATTTCCAGCTAGCATCAGATATTGCAGTGTGTTGTTGAAGGTGCAGTCCTTGTGATATCTTTTACGAAAGGCAGGAGGATTCAAGCAGCTCCCAGCACATTTCATTTCTGTGAAGCATTTTGGTAGTTACCAGGTTTCAGCTTTTGGATGCGCAGCCGGTTTGTGTTCAGAGCTCTTGCAGCTTCCCTTGCTCGGCGGTATGAAAGTTGGGCCGCTCTTCCCTCTCAGTGCCTCGTGGTGTCCACAAGCTGATTTTGAGAAGAAAAACAGACAAAATGTTGTTAGGCGATGCACTAGGGATGACTAATGAAACATTCCCTTTCCCTAGAGAATCTCAAAGTAGATCTTTGCTGTATAACCTCACTTGAAGTTGATGGCGTTTGTTCTCTGCTGCACTGATTAATTTGGCTCGAGTTGTTACAATTTTTAGATGAATTTAGAGGAACAGGAAGAATAAGAGTGGGTGTTAATCTCCTTTTCCAAGCAAATGGTTACTCATAATACCTTTGAGAGCTCAGCTTTTCATCTTCTGCCAACAGGCAGTGTCGGGAGTATGCAAGTCATGAAATAGCTACTAGATGCATCTTTTGTTCACACTTGACCCACACTGCAGATGACATTTGAATCGCGACAAGTCAGCGTTTGAAATGCCAAAACATTGTGGCAGCGTAGAAAAGCATAATTTCAGTTTCTTAAATCTTTAGATCACTGCCTCAAATGCAACGTGAATGAATAATAATTGAAGAGTGCCTTTTCCTTGATAAATGCCGAAGAAATTTGGAGATCTTGAGGGGGCGAGGCGGGCAGAGGGGAAGTCAAAGGGCTTGTCGTAGGAAGGGCTGGTGTTAGGTGGTTTCAACTTTAAATCTGATCCACTTGTAAAAGCGTGGAAGCTTTAGATTGTACGTGTTATGAGGGAGAGTCTGTGTCTTGTTTTGTAAAATAAGTTCACGCTACATTGTCTATCTTAGAAGTAGTATGTCCTATACCCTATAACCTGTATGCCCTATACAATAGGTGAGACCTCTGCCTCCGAATAATGGAGGCACAGCAGTAAAGTGTCCCTTTTGTCATCTTTGGTTTGCCTAGTCGTTCTTTTCACAACATTTTCCCCTGAACTCTGATTCTCTTGGAGCTCAGATGTCCTCAAAGCTTTAAACAGCTCCATACAACTGCCTACAGCTTTTGTGCAAGGGAGGGTTACGCAGGAATGCAGTAATTGGAGTAGATATTTCCTTACGCTGGAAAGCAGAATGTTCTTTAACCTTTCCTTTAATGTGGTTCACCCAGATCTTCAGGCTGGCTAGCAAGCAGAGAAAAGGCATTGGAAAGCTTTAGCTGAATTAGTTATGAAGTCTTCGGCGTAAACCATGACATCAGTTATTTTCTAAAATTTACTGACTGCTTCTTGCAGGTAGTTCTGTGCAAGAGCCAAGTCTAACAACACGGCCAGCCTAAATCACTCTAACCCAGGCGTACAAAGATACTTCGATGCCCAAGACTCTGACCTTGGTGGTCAATTAACAAATAACAATTAACAATTTAATTATCTAAAAAGGAATTTGGTTATTGCTTTATGAAGCTGACCTCTTGTTTTTCTCGGTTTTCTTTGTACTGATCAAACACCTTTGGCTGACACATATGGACAGAATGTTACCAATTCTAAGTCTAGGGTTTGAACTTCTAGAAGAGGATGTGCTTTGGGGAAAGAAACATATGCAAATCCTAATATGATTTCTTTTCTTTGAGTTGAAAGCAGAGATAATTTTTTAAATTACAAAGTAATTAATTTGTACTAAGCCGGAAAATGAAAGTGACCTCGCAACTGCTGCCTGTTTAAGGTGCAGAATACTAAAAGAAACAAACGTGCTGAAAAATACATATATTAATAGCTGTTAAGAATTCATCCTCAAATGACTAAACTCCTCCTCAGAATAGCCCTATATTGTAGTTAATTTTTATGGGATAATACTGGTATTATCCCAGTAACTGCAATGAGAAAAAAACTTACCAGAAAGACCACACATAACATTTTTCCCAACAATGCTTCGTGAGTGATAACCAAAAATAAGCTGAACTGTGACCTGACTGTGTGGTCGCTTCCCTAGAAGTAGAATTTTTCTATATGCAAGCACAGTTAAAGGTATTTTATAACAACTTTTTCAACTATATCTGCTTTTTTTTGTTTTAGACACTTTTAGCATTGATTACCTTACTGCTTCAAAATTAGAAATTCAAAGAGATAAAGGTTTTAAATTGTGGGATTTTAATTCCATTACTGCACGTTAGACGTGCGCTTCTCTTTGCAGCTATTTCAACTGAGATCGGTAAAACTAGAGCAAAATTAAATTCCCACCCATGTGGATGATGGTATCAGAATTTGGGCATCAAAGGATACCCTGTAGGAATTAATCGGTTAGACAAATACGTTTTCCTTATGTTGAGCTGTGGTGTGTCAGCTCTGTGGTGAGACTGGGTGACATAGGCTGGGGATTTATGTCTCCACTAAATGTATTTGTCTGAACAAAGAATGAGTTGTTTAATCCAGGAATAAAGGTACATCAAACAATGTGTAACCCGCAAACCAGTCTGGAGGCAAAGCAGCTATAAAAATTCTTTCTTCTGGAAAGGACCCTCAATGTTTTAATAATTTTATTACTTCTGTCAAGGTTTGTCATTTCTCTTTGTTTTGCTGTACCTTGGCTGCTCGGTTGTCAATGTCATTCCAGCAGTCTGCAGAGCTGCAGGTTATAAAAAACAGTTTCTGAAGGAGGTCATATATATATTATGGTCCCATTTGGCCTGCTTGTGTGAGAGGACGAGGTCGCTGGTGTGACGGCTCTTTCCCGTTTTTGCAGCTTGCCCACGCAGCAGCGCAGGCCCACGGACGCCTCGGAGGCTGCAAAACTTCTCTCGCTCCTTCCTCGCAGGCTCAGGCGAACCAAAGCTTGGGGCTTTTCTGCTGAGAGCAGCGTTTAGCACATCTGTAGACTTCTACGCTCACACTTGGCCCGCTCTTGTCCTCTCCTCATTATTTTCTCAGCACCTACAACTGTGTGAAGGGGCAGAGCAGGGCAGCTGAGGGGCATCCTGTGCTTTAGGATCACACACCGAGCAGTAAAGACCTGCAGGCCGGAGCTAAAGCCGGACTTGGCAGACCCACCGTGCCTTCCTGAAGGCACTGACATAACTCTGCTCCTTGTTATTTCCCTGCTGGTGATGCCTTCGTGTGTGATGGCACTCTTGCTTGCTTCTCAGGCTGTTTGTAGTAAGCGTCCCATACCTGATTGCCTTATCCTTCCGGACTAACAGCTTGTGGCTTGTGTTGCTTTGCCTTCCTGAAAATAGGTTGCTTTTACAGCCACAAGATATACAGAGGAGCTGTTTTTCTATTGTGCTGTTTCTAACTGTACTGTTTTGTGGCAGCAGCTACACATTTCATTTATATAGCAGTTAGCAATAGTATTTCAGAAAAATGCTTTGTTGCTTGTTATATTAGAAATTATATGGCTATACAGAGTCTTGTAAAGTAATGATTGCAATTTTGCTAGGTGTTGTCACGAGAAATTGGAGACTCAGTAAATACTTTTTGTGTACTTTTCTAGCAACATGCATGACAAATAACGCAGCAATTACGGTACATTACAATATGCATCCTGTGACAGTTTGGAGCCCTTGCAGGAGGTACAGAAGTGTATTGATCACCTCCTCCAGGTTCTTGGTAAAGAAACATTGCAGGTTAAATCTCTGTGGTACCTGTTACCAGCCTCCAAGTAGAATACAACCCATTAACAGCTACCCTGCGAGCCTGATTATCCATCCAGGAACATATCTATGTGCTTTTCCACCCAGCCAGACCTAATGGCCTAATTTGGACACAAGAACATTGTGGGAGACAGTATTGGAAGCTATAACTATATCTATTTTTCTGGTCTTGTCCACAAACCAAGTTGTTTTACTGTAGAGGCAACCAGACCTGTCAGGCATGATTTATCTTGGGTAAATCAACGCTGACTGCTCCCAGTCAGCTGCTGCTTCTTTGTGTGTTCTCAGAGGATGCATCGAGATGTTGGATGACCAGCAAAACCATGACCAGCTCTGCAGAAGCTGTTCTTGTTACCCTTGATGTCCTTGGAGAGCATCCACCCTAGCTGAGTGTTGCCTTTCCTAATGCTATCCAGAGCTGTGAGGAAGTGTTTCTGAATTCCTCCTTTGTAGCCTGTCCACATTTGCGCCTTCTGTATATTGTTTGATGAGATTATGGCCTTTTGAAAGTCGTGTGTTTTTTCAGTCATTTCCAAGTGCAATAAAGGATTGAATTGCTTTTACTGGAGAAACTTACCTGGTGGCCATGTCGAATCTCCAGGACTGATCCTTCAAGTTGTATCAATCCTTATTTCAGTTTACTTATTAAACCTCAGTATAACATCTTAGTAGTTTACTTTCCTAATTCCCATGATTACCACTAGGGCCTTTTTAAAAATATTTACTGCTTCCCTTTCACGCGCTGGCTCTAATAAGGTTTCAAGTTTTTGCCAACAGCTCAGCCATTTCATATTTAACCTTTCAGGAGTCACGGGTCTGTATCTGGACTTGGACTTTTTGTTTTTGTTTTTGACTTTTCAGTTACAAATTAGCCACGGTCCTTACTCTCCTGATACCTTAGACTACTAGAGTCTCACATTTTTCTTCCTAGGAAAGAGCGTGTCTCAATCCTCTGGTAGAAGACTGATATACTTGGTTTCAGGAAAAGCTTCATCACCTTTGATGATCCCATACGTGTACTGGTTCTTTGCAAGTTCCCTACTGCTTAGATTCTTGAAGAGCAATGCCATCTTGTTGGAGAAAGAGGAGAGGATTATGGGCTTTTTAAGAACATTAGTTATTTACTCTTCAAAATTAAATTTATCTTTTCCTTATATTTGCTGTGTATTATCTGCTTAGAATTTAGCTCTTGTTCAATGTTTTCCTGAGCCCATATGTCTGAATTTCAAAGGATTCCTTTTTGACTCAACAAACCTCTCAGCCCTTGCCACTGAGCTCTGTTATTTCTTCTTTCCCTGCTTTTTGCTGTGTCCAGAGGCATACATATCCTTTGAGATCTGATTACTGTTTCCTTCAGTGCCAGCCCTGGAACACTTAAGAATTCCCTTTTTTTTCTGCCTGTTAGGTCCATTTTCACTGGCCTTTATATATACATGTTTCAGAAACACACACACACATATATATATATATGTTTATATATATGTTTCAGAAACACAACTTGGAACTTGATGGGTTTCCTCTCTTTGTATTTGCATTTTCCGTGGCTGTGATGAGCTTTTCTGATTTGCTTTTGCCTACTTAAGACAGCATTCAGCTCCTTGGTTTGTCCTTAGGTGTCATCCACTAGATTTGTGCAATTTATACAAAGTTAATTTGTGCCAGGAAGGCTGTAATGAGTTTTAGGCAGTAGACATATTGCAGTCGTTATTGTGAAGCTTTAATGAATGCCATTAAAGAAGCAAAGGTAGGTGAGACCAATTCTGTCGGACAGGAAAATAAGGGCCAAGAAGTAAGGAGACTTTAGAGGGTTCTAATATACCGTTGTAAGTCCAAAGCAGGATTGATAAAACCGTATTTGGGATGTTTAGAAACTTTTTAGCTGGTTAATTTTTCTTGCTTATAGGGAAAAGATAAGATTAGATAATATGTAAAGCAGAGCAAATTTATTGGGCTAAATAACATGAACTTTGATGGAAAGGCGGTTCAGGAAACCACAACAGAAATCTTCCTTTTGCTGAAAGTAGTGTAGGATGTGACCTCCTTCTGTTGCTCTCTTTTCATCCGTTTTCATTTTTTCCACCTCTTCCTTTCACTTCGTATTCCTCCTCGTGTCTTAAACCATAAGAACAATTTTTCAGTCTCACTTGGACTTTTAAGAAAAAAAGAAAAAAAACCCCAAAAAACGAAAAACAAAACTGGCTTGACAGCCGTCTTCCTATGTGTTGCCCTTTGCTTGCCTGCAGCTCCTTCCTCTTGAAAACGTGGCTTCAAGTCTCCTGTGTCTCTTTTCTTCCCCGACAATCAAGGTCTCTCCAGGATCTCTCGAGGCAGACGGATATTCCTTACGGCACCGTCTTGGACTCCGCGGTCTACGAGCACGTCCGAGTGAAGGGGATGAATCCTTTCGAGAGGGACAGCATGTACTCCCAAATGTGGCGGATGATTAACCGAAGCAACGGCTCGGAGAACAACGTCGTGGAGTCGGCCGCAGGCATTCAAAAGGTACTGGTGCGACTGACGTTTTGCTTTCCCGTTGGGGATGCTCTGCTCTAACGCCACACTTGCACAATTGTTGCTTTTAACTGTAAGAGTTGCATTTGCACCCAAATGGTGGTGCCCAGTACCAATTTCTGCAAGCCTGTTGCACTGGCACGGAGGTTTGGGACTTCCCAGCTATGTAGCTTGTTTTCAACTATGTCTTAAACTATAAGTACCTAGAGTGTTTGCTCTGGAAGGGATTTACAGGGGCGAGAGATGTACACATTTTTCAGGATGCAAAATGGGAATAAGATCGCTGGACTTGTAACCCCAGAAGAGATGGCAATGTACTGTACAAAGCTTAAAGGTCTTTGAATAGAAGACGTTGATTAACTCATTTTTGTAGACTCCAGGTACTGAAAACCTCATCTTTCAGTTGTAGCTCTGAGTCGTGTATCTTTTGAGAAAGGCAGGCAGAGAAGGATGATCTGGGTATAAATAAGAGTCTCATAGCCACCTTCTGTAGTGAGTTTAGCAGTGGGAAAATAGTTTTGAGAACAGGAGTTAACTTTTGTAGGTACATTTGTGAATGCAGTAGTTGTGTCCCGTGTTTTGGTTGATAACTACAGCTTTTATAATAACAATAGCACATGAAAGGGTTCAGTATGAGAGTGAAAATGGGTTAATGAGTGACCGTATACGGACTTTATCCCTGCCATTGTATCTTCATGTTGAGAGTTTTAAATGAAATCTGAGAAATATTGTCTTTTACAGATTTTATTTTAAACTTCAAAATGTGAATATTAATTAGAGCAAATATCCATGAAGTTGTGTGTTCACTTGTTTTAAGCTTGGTTTGGAGATTTCTAAAAATCCAGACAAACTCTTCCTTTTGTCTCCACCAAAATCCATTTGCCAGTAAAACCTGTAATTTCTGGTGTTTTCAGGCTGGATACAAACACATAAGAGAAAAGAGTATGTTGAAAAGAATCGTGGCATCACTGGTGATATCTTGATAATAAAAGAGCCACGAAATAGCAAAGATTCTTTGGAGTTTTAAAAGTCTCTAATCCACCCTCTGTATAACTGAGATCATATTTTCCCCTCTGAAGGACTAAACAGCATGAACGAAGAGGCAAGAGAGGCCCTGGGGAACTGCACTTTTTAAACTCCTTTAGAAAAAGTCATAAGCTGAAAAAGCAAGGGAAAAAGAAAAAAAAGATAATCTGAAGCCTTATGGGCTAGAAGAGTTTTTTTTTTTAAATTTTTTTAGAAAATATATTTTAGTTCAGTTTGTAAGGGGCTGATAAAGCTGGGGTTTGCCTTTTGTATAAAACAAAGCTGCCCTCCTGGTTTGCCTTCCCAAGTTGTACTGAAGGTTTCAGAAGAATCAAAACCCAGAGCGTGTCAAACACAGCTGTGTTGACTAATGGCTTTTAGCTGAAAAAAAGACGCACCGGTGTATCATGCTGGCAGGTAATTCCAGATTACAGTCTTTGATTTCTCATTCCTGGAAACATGGCAGTGGCTGTCTTAAAACCTACAAACCCAGAAATGTCTGAGTTCTTTAATTTCCCATGCCTCTGCTTCCCAGGAACAAGCGCTTGGAAATTATAGTGTTGAAAAAACAAATTGCAGCATGTGAACAAGCCAGTCACCCTCCAGTTTTAAAATATCAAAGGGCTCAGGCCTGATTCTGATGAACATACACATCCACCTGCGTGTGCACACCTTTCTGCCTTTCTGTCACCTTACAGGAAGAAATAACACAGAAAATGGTTATTTGCCCGTTGCTGTTCACATATAAGCTTTTGGGAGATTGTATTTTGCCTGCTCAGGAAGAAAGCTGAAAGAAGAATATGATGGTAAAAGCTAGTCTTAGGCAAGGAAAATTAATATTTTTAAAGGTAGCTGGCAAGTGGCAGGGGTTATAAGCTCGGTAACATACTTGAAAAAAAATGAAAACATTTCAGAGGAAAGAATTCATGGGTCCTTTCGGCCTATTTATGTGATTCGTAATGTTCTTTGGGGTCTCGAACGGCTTTAACCAGCCACATCAGAGCTATTAACTCAACCCGGTCATAGCCCTGGACAAGCTGAGCCACCAGCTCTCCCTCTGTGCTTCATTTTGTTTCCACCGTTATTCAGCGCTAAAGCCCGGCTGAACAGCAGTTTGTCCGAGCTCTCCGAGGCCATTACCTCGGCACACGTTTCTGGAGCCGAGACTTAATTAGCGCTTCCAAATGGGCACGAGGAAAGGGGTTTCCACTAGGCTGCCTAACGACCGTGAAGGAGCGGCGGTGGGAGAGAGGTGTGCAGGAGGGGTGGATGTGGTGGGCATCTTCTTCTTTAACAACAGCGAGGTTATAACGGGGTTTGCAAAAAAAAAAAATTGCCAAACGATTTCGTTATATCTTAAAAATGTTTAATAGCTTGTCCACATGTCACTTTATGGGAGCAGAGGAGTGGAGTGTATTTCATTGCAAAGCGTATTTCCCATAGCCTTGTCATAAATTGGCTTCAGTTTGCATGAGCCGAAAGAATAATCAGCCTAGAGAAAGATTTTTTTTTTTTAAATTTATTTATTTTTTCCCCTAGTTTTGTCTTGCTTTTATTCTGCGAACCGCAGTGGAGCTGGCACTCTGTATTTTGAGGAGAGCAGCAGTTTAATAGTAATGTGCGTATAAACAGGGGGAAGGGAGGGGAATCAAGCACTGATTCGCCCATCGCATCGTCCCGCGCACTCGGCAGGGCTGCATTGCTCGCTGTACCGGCGGCTTCCTGGGGAATGGCACCTGTGTGAGCGAAAATACAATACAGCCAAATGACGATGATTGTGTAGTCCCATTTTGCATCAGGCAATCTACTACTTTGACCTGCTTTTCCTGGCAGGAGAGCAGGGCAAGGCGAGAGAAATAAGATGGGAAGATCACGTCATTTTAAGTTTTCGGGGTTTGTTATTTATTGGTCCTGTTCTTTTCATAAATCAGGTGCATACATGTCACCATGTGTGCTGGCGCTCCATCCATGTGAGTGGCTTTATACACCATTGGGTCTGGTTCAAAACCCACTGAGTGATTTACCCTGAAGAGAGAGCAGAGTTTCAAATACCTCAGACAGAAGACGGCCTGAAAAGCACAAGCCCTTTAGAAATTTTCTACCACTTATTGTCTCTTCCTTTCTCAAAAGGCGACAAAAAGCAGTTGAAGGTCCAAACTGACGGTAGGAAAGCATTCAGCTGTTTGTCTTCTCGCTCTGTCAAATCAAAATGGATGGGGACGTAGCTGTATTCCTACAAATGCTTGGATTATTCTGGAGAATATTCATTTTTATCTTCTTTTTTTGTTATTATTCCTAAGTGTTTCATCTATCTCAAATTGATTTCCCTTTTTTGCATAGGTTATGAAATATGCATCTTATTCTGTCGAAAGAATCTCTGTTTTCGCTAAAGTTATTTATTCAGAGAGGATTTACAGAGGCCTAAGTCATGCCTGCTTAAACATTCATTGAGGACTCCAAGAAAAATCATTTAGGCTTAAACATATCACATTACATACCTCTTTATGTCTTCTTAAAAAGCACATTACCCTGCTTAATCCTTTACAAGCACCACAGGCTTTTCCTATCCTTGGAACTGTTCCCATTTAAAATATAATGAAGCACTTCCATTGTGCCCTTGTCCGCTCTTTCTTCCCTAGAGTATAATAGTGCCTAATGCCCCATCCTACCCACCTTGTTCTTCTGAACATGATACCGTAGCCTACAGCGTCTACATTTTTCTCAGCAGTACAAAGTGGAAAATTCCTTTCCCAGGCTGCGCAGGCAGAATCCGAATGCGTTTGAAACCTCTATTTAACTCCCATCTGCAAAATATTTAGCCGGTAGGAAACTTGTGAATGACTGTCAGGTGAAATAATGTATCTGCATTTAAAAGAAACTCCTCTTAGGCTCTCCTAATATTTCCTCCTCAACTTTCACACAGTATCAAAAGGAATTGGGTCTTGAGACTTTGATTTTCTTGTGATCCTGCTCGCACTCCCGGTGAAAACACGCCGGCAACTGCTGAGCCCCTTTGCTTTCCCTGGGCACTGTGGATGGCGCTTTCACCTTCCTGAGAACACCATAACAGTAATAATAGTGTTTAAACTACCTGTGAATAGGCCATAACGAAGCTTTGCTAAGGTGATTTATCTCGGGAAGAAAGGGGTGAGAATGTTTTGCGATTCTGTGCTAGAGCAAGTTGTTAGTAAGTGGACGTGGTTATTCTTAATTTGTTTTCAGCAGTAGCAACAGCACGAAGATTTCTGTTGATGGGCCAAAAACCTCTTAAATTAACGAATTATCCTGATTTGCTCACAAATTTGCCATTGGAATTGCCATTCTGGTGGCAGATAAACTGATGTGATGGCACTATGGAAAGTTCCAGTTAACACACGCAAGTCCATACAGCGTTGTTGTGGACATTTCTGACCGTGGAGTTGGCCAATTAAAAGACACTGAAAACAAGAGATGCAGATGAGATGTTCTGTGTCGGGTCCACAAGTCATAGGGTTCAGGAGAATCCTTAAGACCTCAGTGAAGGTGCAGTTTATCTATTTTGCAATTACTGTCTCCAGCACAGCCCATGACTTGGAATTGAGGGGTGTCTGGGGGTACCAATCGCACGTGCTGTCCTCACTTTGTATTATCATGAGTGGTCTGTCTCAGTGTTGTTTTTCACGTAGCGTCCTTTTCCTGGAAAGCAAGTCTCACCGTAAAACCTGAACCGATTTACCAGTGAAGTGCTGTTAATAATGACAGGAGGAATGCCTGATCCACCGACACAAGCATGTTTAATAGCTTGTCCACATGTCACTTTATGGGAGCAGGGGAGTGGAGTGTATTTCATTGCAAAGCATATTTCTCATAGCTTTATAATAAATTGGCTTCAGTTTGCATGAACCAAAAGAATAATCAGCCTATGGAAAGATTTATTTATTTAATTATTTGTTTTTTTCCACTATAATCCTGTGTATCTTTGCTTTCCATATCTAGGGCCCAAACAAACTTAAAGTGGTGCAAAAATTTAGAATCCTGAGCAGAAGACATTACAAACACAGTGTGGTGTTACTTCCAGGCATTATCGAAAGGTTAATAGTTATCTGGATTAGCTTAGGGGGTCGATGTGTTTTGGATGTGTAATAACTGATCTGTGGCAGTTAACAGAGCGTGAAGAAGATTCTGTGCATAGCTTTAAAAATGAAATGTAAAACTCTTCCTGCTGCCTCATTTTCTCGGAATTCAAGGTAAGCTCAAAAAAAGGCTTGTTCTCCCTCACGAACACTCCGAAGCATACACTGAAGTTTGATCTAACTTTGACTTTTTTGGAGAGTTTTCAACAGGTTTTATCTTGAGTAGAACAGCTGTCAAAGTTATTTTCTGTAGAGTCGGGCTTTATTCAAATGAAAATGTGAGTCAAAATTCAAGTCAGCCTAGATATCGGAAATGGATCTGCACAGACACGTGTTCATCTCACAAGTAAGCAAGCCAACTACTGCTGTATCCCTTTTGTCTCCAAAGTTTCCCGGAAATTTTATCTGAGTTCATCTTCTCCTGTTTCATCTTGACGTGCTCCCAAATGTATTTTCCCCTTTTGGCTCTTGCTGAAATGCTGTCCAAGTTGGCTGCTGTTCAAAGGTCATTCTGCATGTGTCTGCCAGTCACTTGAGCAACCTCAGATGTCACCAATGTCCTGCTGCAGCGCCATTCCTGCCTTTGCTCGCCCTCTTTCTTATATCTCTATTATTTTGGAGAATTTTCCAGGTCTGTTCGCCAGTTTTTGTGGGCCACCCTACATCCAAGACCATCATCTTTTCTTTCTGTAGCTCATCCCTGAGTATTCTCAAGTCCAAACAAATTCAGCCAGTGGCTCCAGGGAGACAACTTGCAGATTTGCTTCTCTTACACTAGACCGAGCTCCTTTTATCTGAAACAAAACTTGTGTGTTTTCTTCTACTGGCTTTTCACGTCTGACCATTAACTTAGTTCAACACGAAACCCACGACTGTCCTAGTTATCTTCATTTTCTTTCCTGTGGGTTTCTATTGCTTAAGCTTGAGTGTGTATTTAAGTCTTGCCAGTTTACCTTCCATAAGATGATTTACCCATACAACATGCAGCCCATTGCTTCAGTAGTTTTCAGGGTAATTTTCTCTGCCGTTTACAAAGCACTGTTCCTGCATTTAGTTCTATTGAAAATGCCCCTGTGGAAAGAAAAAAAAAAAAAAAAAAAGCGAGGAAGAGGGAAAAAAGTCTTGAGTTTCAAGGCCCTTCATGGTCATTTCTTGGAAATAATTTGTGTGAACTTCCAGCACAACTCCTTTTTCAAGCAAGCATCTTTCTGCTTTCTCCAAGGACTATTCTGTAAGGTGTGAAGTTTTCCCTCAAGACAGCAGTCTTGTCTGTTCTTCAAACTCCTTAACACTCTCCTTTGTTATTACACTAACGAAAACCTTGACAACTAGGTCTCTGGTGTGCTACAGTCACTACCCATCAACTCAGTAGCGCTGTTTTGTTGTTTCTTTATGCTCTTTCCCTTCATTTGGCTTATTTTATAACTGCCAAATAAGAGGGGAGAGAGGAGCTCGCACGATAGTCATCTAAATGCCATCGCAGATGTGATGTGGGTGAAACCAAAGAACTACTACGCCCCAGAATGAACCAAGTTAATGAACGCGACCACTATCGTAAGATTATCTCTTCAGAAAATAACCTCTCTGTGTCTGACCTTTCAGCCTTCATCCTCAAAGGAGAGCTGCAGCCTAACTTCAAAAGACAAGCATGGGAGCTTAAGTGCATAGCAGTCTGATACAGTATGAAAAGATATGGGGGGAAAAGGATTTTAGTGGGCGGTCGGTCCTTATCGTCTCTTGTTTTCTCCAGCTTCAGTGGTACCAGCTACCTATGTCTCTTGAATTGTCTCATTTATTAACGTAGCTGCATCGGTCTCAGAGTCAGTTTTCAAATCTTGAAGATTTCTGCTTGTTTTCAGAGGTTCGTTTGCCTGAACGCTTGGTTATTTAGGCATCCCCCCGCCCCAGATAGATCCCTTCTTCTGTTTAAAGGTAATTCTCTCTTAAAACCTTGCTTCACTTACATCCGTAAAGTGCCATGGCTGCAGCTGTACTTCCATCATGTGTAACTTTAGGTGCCCAATTTAGGTGCCCAAGTTTCTTTCTCAGGTATCATAGACAGACAATTTCCTTCTCTAGAGAGTGGCTGGGGGTGCCTAAGCTGGGAACCTACTTTTCTTGGCAGTTTATTTTGTACAGTACCTATCAAAATATGATCTTATTCCATGGCTGGAAATGGCAATAATAAAAAAAAGAAAAAAAAAAAAGAAATAGCAAAACCTACCCTGAGGAACTAATTTTGCTTGAATCCTGTAGAATTGCATTCTGCAGAGAGCTGAGTGCTGACTTCTCAGCTAGAGGAAGGATGACTGAGAGCCCTTGGAGGAGCGAGCGTGGGATGGGGGGGTCCCCATCCTTCATCCTGGTGCACAAATACAAAGCCAAGTACTTCACGCTTTAACCTGTTTCTAACCCTGTAGCCATCTTTTTACAGGGCAAAACAGTCCAGAGAGGAACAATCGAATCCCTTGTTAGTGGGCGTTTCACTAATTAGGATGGTGTAATGAGAGAAACATCCCCGAATTGACAGTAGGAGACCAGCCCCGGAAAAGCGTGAGGTGTGCGACTCTGGGAATTGCTGCCGGAGTAGTTTGTATCCCCAGTTGTTTCCATGGCCATATCATACCACAATCCCGAGCTTTACATGTCAGAGACTTTAAATTTCTGAATAACTAAGCAGCATGAGCGCTGCTCTCATTTGCACTGGCAAGTGATTCGTTGTAGGAATTCCAAGCTCTCTCCTGAAGCTGGGATTTTTAAGGGGATGGGAAATTTTGGAAGGGAGTAAGGAAACTAGCAATTAAGAAATAATTTAAGAAAAAGAGTGCATTTTGAGTCAGTGATTGTAAAAGCTGGGCATGAGTGTGTCAGGGTAATGCTCAAAGGAGGTTTTTTTTGCTGGCATTATTTGTTGCTGAAGTGTTCTCTAAGGAAGCACCTGTGAGAAAGGGTGGCATAAACACAACAAGGATGCTCAACCCACCCCTACAAAGTAGCTTAATTTGTGCGTATTTGGGTCTAGCAGTAATGCTAATGCTATTGTCACATTCCATTAAAAAAGAAAAGGTTTCTGAGTATTTACTATGTGGCGAGCACATATATTATGCATTAGCACAGGGGAGGTCTAGAAGAGAAATGGCTCTCGTGGGTGCTGTTACAAACCGTCTTATGAGAAAAATCCGGGCTTTAGTAAAGAGTGCAGAACAGGAGGTGCCTTTACACATAGATTTGCAGCAAAATGCAAGTTCTGTTACATGTTACTCTCTCAATTAAAACCAAAAGAAGATGATGTTCTGCCTTCTGTGTATCATCTGCAGAGGCCAGGAGTGTTTGGGGAGAGAAGCACAGAAAAGGCTGATTTTTCAAATACGAAACAGGAACCCAAAATTTTACCCATGCATCCCCAAAATGGTGGTTTATGTTATAACACCCCAGGTCTGTGCTTCAAAATACCTACATGCATTTGAATGCAAGTACGGGCTGTAGAGCCAGAGAGACCTCCAGGGTCTGATCTTAAAACATCTGGTTTGAGAGACTGGAGACTGAGCAGACTTTCATTGCTGGCTGCTTTTTGATATTGCCCTCAGTCTTCTGGTTATACATAGTGGGAATATTCTAGTAAAACTGCGTTTTGTTGAAATATAACAATTTCTTGAACCCCAAGTGTTTTGGGGAGCGGGGGGGAAGGTTATGTTGTGTTTAAGGAGGAAGAGGACCAGTTCGAAGCACCAGATCTAGTGGTTCAAACTGGATAGTTGTAGCACAGAAATAATTGGTGTCGTATTAAGCAGAGTGGCAGAATAGATGATTAAGTTGTGGGGGCTTAAGCTGTACTCATGCCAACAAAATCCTGAAGCTGGGCTGTAGGAGGTTCTTTCTTTGAAGGAGACTTATAGTAAGCAGAAAGTCTCCAGTGCAGAGGCTGTCAGGCTGCACTAAGGTCTGAGCCTTATTCACTTGCCTCCTCTGGAGCGATGTGGAATGAAAACACGTCTCTTTAACTCCCGCTAAATATTTCAGGGGCTTTAAAACCTGTTCAGTTTTCTCGGTCCTGCAAGACTGGCATGTGTCAGTGGTGTGCTCGCGTAGGCACCGACAAATGGAAATGACGAAAGACCTTTCGTTGTCTGGCATTCGCCTGGCACCTTTCATCCGCACCAAAATCCTTAGAAAGCCAAACATAATAACGTGTTTTTATTCTATAGCATATATTAAAATGCCTCCTGCTACTGTCTTTTACTGACCTGATTCTGAGATGTTTTCTGAGTGCTTTTCTTGGAAAGAAATGTAGATGGAGTGAACTTCTCAGCCGTCAAGTTAATAATTTAGAAGTAACAGCACAGCATTGAGCAAGGTATGCCAGGTAGGCAAGCTGGCTTTCTAAAAGTATGTCAACTAAAAATAAAGATAAAACTCTTCTGTTAAATAAGCAGAATCTTTCCTTAGGCTGAAGAGTAATGATAATTGTGTTTTTTCCACTATTTTATTCTCTTTAGTTAAATTGCCAGCAAGCAGTTTATGTCTCTTTGTATTTGAATTAGGTGGCGGAGTTGTCCAGTTTGAAAACGTGGCTTCAATAAATCAGTTTATTTTTAATAGCCAAGCTATGGGAGGAGAGGATTAAAGTGCCACATAGAGTATTTTAAGAAGCATTTTAAACAGGCCATAATCACATTTCATACCTCTGTCAGTCTGCATAAAATACCAAACCTAGGTAGAATGCACGACTCCCTGGCTGGGACTGCAATGGCAGGAGAGGGTTGTTTTTTACCATTCCCGGCTCTGAAGCTTCCCCACTGCACGGGGGTTGATTGGTGTTTGTGGCTGTTTGCAGAATGGCTGGTTAATCAAATAAAACAGACTCCATTCCCTGCCGAATGTAAAAGAGGGAGGGATATAAATACCAGGGGCTGCATTGAGATGGGTGGAAAATATAATGCGTCTGTAATGAAAAAAAAAGAGTAGATAAGCAGCTGCATTGTACAAGTCTGTAAATACTGTGGGGTTCTGGTCATAACGTCAGTCAAAGAACAGAAGCTTTCGTTGTTTTATCGCTCTGACCTCGGGACAGGATTTCCTTATAATACCGTTCTAGCAAGAATTCTCAACCTGTAAGTAAACAGATCTAGAACGTGGGACCTTCTGATTAGTGAGTCTTGTCCCTAATTCCCAGGAAACCTCAGAATTTCTCGTCAGCCTTCCACTTAGTGCTGGCTGCAGTTCCTGCGTATTCCTTTTTAGAAGAGATGGATGGCCAGGACATCTTTCTAGTCATTGATCCGAAGTATTGCAACATACCTTGGTCCAAAACCGTCTGAATTTGTGACCTCTGGGAGGCACTGGAAAAAATAAGGTGCTAACATTTTGCTCAAGTCTTGTCTTTACACGCAAGTTGATATGTGAATCTCCCTTGGAGTCCTGAGTGTTGCAGTTCACGGCATGGTCTGGAGACAACACACAAAATTGTAGGTACAGATGGGTGGGAACAGCAAAGGTGGGAATCATTTCTCACAAAAGCAAAATGTGAGCATCAGTTAATGAAAGTCTGCAAAATGCTTTCAGTCCTTCAGATGATGCTATTATTAAATTGAACGTTTTTGTTTATGCTGTAGTTGTGCTGGAAGCTAAATGAGGGAGATGATTTTCTTTAAAACAGTATCTTATTCTTGATTAGCTTGATCATTAAATCATTTTGGATTTAACAAAGCAAGCGGCAGATGGAACCCAACAAAGAGAGCAGAACAACAAAAAATAAAACATGACGTGGGGTCACAGAACAGAATCAAAGTAGACAAACCAGAAAGTAAATCTAAAGAGCTCATACCAAAATTCTGGGTAAAATAGTGACATATAAGATATGTTTGGAAGTAACAACAGTTGTGGATAATTCTCAGGGTATTATTTTGTCTTTGCATAGATGTCAATAATGATCTCATGCTGTGGTGCTCAAAGTCTCCTCACATTAGCAAACGATAGCGGTTTCACAAAATTAAAATGAAGTTTAGTGAATAGAAGTGGAAATGTTCGCCGAACCTGTAACTCAAGATCACATAAATTCTTTGCATCTGATGGATTTTACTACCCTTCTTGCTATACCTTTCCACTCCCAAACTTACGGCCCGCTTTTCAAAATCCTGAGTTGCCCAGTTCAGTCTCTTACCAGCTGTTTTCTCCACACATCCCTCCACCTTCCTAGAACATCTCTCGAAAGGTTTGCCCTGTCTTTTCTACAACACCCTGCCTCATATCTTCTGAGTGATTATCTCCCTGCATCCAGCGTGAGAAGTCGTTAGCTCGAATTTGGCATCCATTTAAACCAGCCAGGGGTGGACCTCAGCTCCCTTTGTATTTGCATCCTCCAGTTTGGAAGCTGACTTGACTGTTGCAGACCTCATGAACCGAGTAACGTGGAGGGAAAAATCTCATAAAAGCAAGAATTACTTTACATAGCATTCTGTATCATCCAGATGCATTCCCAGCTGAACAAAGACAGGTCGCATCCCAATAACAGAGAAACTTGTAGGAGGTCTGTTCTGAATTTCTTTCTAATAGTCGTCTTAGGCCTGGTGGAGCTTCTTGAGTCCCCATAGAGTTTTACATGGTGCCCTTTTTGACAGATACTGTGTCAAATTTTATTGTGTCCCTTCGTGATTGATATTGGGAACGTTCTATACAGCTTTCAGTATGTTTTAGTTATTACAACTTGATGCCATTTGTAAGCTATGAGATGTTTCTAACACCCCGTGGCAAGTTTTATGTGACTGCAGTTTTGATTTAATCATCATATTATACTCAATCTGTAGATTTTTCTTTCTTTTTATAATGCACTTGCCATATTTTTTGCCCTTGCAGGTCTCTGTTTTGTCTCTTGGTTTTTCCTAAGCTCTGCTCTGAGTATGTGGCCCGTGTAGGTACAGAGTAAGTCCATTGAATTATTACTTATTCAGTAGCCGCCAACTGTAGATGACTGTACTGGGCCTTAGATTCCCATTGAACTTGCATTATTGGGCTCTAAATAATTTGAAATATGACAAAAAGCATAAACACAGCTAAAAAGAAGTGAAAAGAGACAAGATAAAATATTGTTGTGGTTTTATCTTCTTCAGCTACAGTAAAACACACTCTTCATAGATATGTCATACATAAGAAAAAGGAGAATATATTTTCCTGGCATTGCATTTCCTCTGCTTTCTTGTTACATCTTGTGAATTAAACTTTTTTCTAAAATTTAAAGTGAAAGATACAGCAACAAAGGTGTTACATTGGAGTTGATGTAGATGTCCATCGGTAGGAATTATGTCTTCCATTTGTGTCTGAAGGGATCATGTTTTCAGAAGAAGAACCCATGTGTGTGAAATTGCGTTCGCGTATGATGTTTCAATATAACTGAGCAGAGAAAGGAGATGCATCTCCAGCTCCACAGCTGTTTGTGTGCCTTCAAAAGCCGGAGAGAAACTGAGTTCTTCACCGCATTTAGTATATGTTTGTCCAATGTAGTCTCCCTCTCATGGCATAGTTCTGTAAAAGAGAATTTATTTTTAAGTTAGGTTATGGTGTAAATGTAACTAACAACTAACCGTCAGTTTAGATGGTCATTCTTCTTATGGTCAAAGTCTGATTCGGTTTTCAGGAAAATAAATAAAAAGGCACTAAATGAGATTACATTTGCTAACAAGGGTAGTAGCATTTTCCAAGCCATCCCCACACAGATGCTGGGTGATACCTGCCGTACATTGGATGAAGCACTAAAACATCAAGGTGATGATTTTATGATGCAGTTGCTCACGTTTTTCACTTTGCTTTCCCATTGTTTGCTGCTAACTAATGAAATTATTTCAGTCACTGGAGTAAGATATTCACCGGTGTACATGATTAGCTGGGCACTTAGCTTTCAATGCTGCGTGCACAAATACCTGATTTGCAAGTGCATCGTGTAACTAAGAATATCTCAACTGACGCTCCCAATTCTGGGTGAAATGCTACTGCATTTTAAGAAGGCAAACCAGCTGATTGTATTGTATCGTCGCAATTAAAACTGAAAAATCCCTGTACCGTCATTTTTTCCATTCCATGAATATTGTAACTCCACTTTTCTCCTTACTCTTCTCAAAGACACCTTGGCGTTTTTATTAATACGGTAAGACTAGGAGAAGTACTTGACTTTGACCTAGTTGGATCATATTTTTCAAAACAATGCCAGTGACACAAAGTATACACATCAAATTCAAATTAAGTAAATAAATAAGACTGGCTGACTAATTGCATTATATTTACCAAAGAACTATTCTTCTTGTTTATGATATGATGAGTTTTCATGGTGCATTTTGTCCAAGTTTGAATCTGAGAGACTTGGGCAAAACATGAGGAGACATAATTTCCACCATTTTCCAAACTTATGGGAAATCCAGAGTGAAGCAGGAAATACAATTGCTTATTGTATTAATGATTCTATTTATATAAGTTTAGATTGTTAAGATGCCCACAAATATATAGCTACTAAACCAGACTTAGTTGTCGTAATGGATTTATCCACTGGATTGTTACAGTAGTTGAAACTGTAAGGAAAGAGGTATTTTTATTAAAAATTGCTTATCTTTAGAAGTTCTACATTTATCAATATATCATAGAATATTTCCATATTGAACTATTAACTATTGATCAAAATGGTTTTTTACTTTTGAAATGTTAATCCATTGCGAGGAAAATAATTCAGGTAGAAGTCAGCTTTTTGGAATAAAATGTTATCCACTTTGGATTTCTTAACTGGTTTTGGTCCCAAAATTTGTGACGCTTTTCCTTAATTCAAACTCTTGAAACTCCTTGTGCAGGCAGATAACTGATTTCTGCCCAGCTCAATTTATCACTTTCTTCAAGCAAAAGCTCTGTGTTTAACATTATCTCTCTGAGTTTGTGTCAAGTGTACTGCCCAGGAATTTCTATTGATTTCTGTTTCAGGAGAAGGAAGGGATTAGAAATCTTCCATGAAAAATATCAGTCCTGAACAAATCCTCCATCACGATAAAGAATTTTAGTGGTTGTTTTACAACATTTTTTTTTTTTTTTTAGTTGATGCTTGGCTGCTCTTTCTTAGTTCTGTTGACTATAAACTCATTTCTGACATCTGAGCTATTGTGTGGGCAGGTCAGGATGAATTAGAAACAAACATGATGGGAGCCTGTGACTTGCACTTCGTTTGTTATTTACAGAGGGGTGCAAAATGAATGTTGTAGCCTTAGATCAGTGAAAATGCCTGCACAGGGTGCAACCGGGGATTAAAACGTGTTCAGGAACAGGGTCTCCAAAGACCTGATAATGGGCAGTGTGGTGGCATTAGGAACCCAGATGTTAGAACAATAATGGCTCTTAAAAAACCTGAGCAAGAGATGCTTATCAAAGACAGAAGGATAAAATGGTTCAAAACAAGGCAGTTAAATTATTTTGTGTGAGTAGAGAGACAACCCGAATCCCATTACCACTATGAAAGCAGTCAGAGCTCTTGTATAAGGAATATAAAAAGCTGAAAGTTAAGTCAGTTTCTTTAAAATAAGCTTCTGAAATGAAACTGTGTGTTTCAAATGAGCTTTTGCTAGAGGATTTTTCAGTAACATTGGCAGTTTTGCAAATAATTTTCTTGTCGTGAAAGTTCTCTTACGGATGATGAATGGTTTTGATGAGTAGTTTTTTGAATTTTGATGGGGTTTCTATCCTTGCAGTTGCTATTCACTAAGTATTTCACTGAATAAGGAACGCTGCCCAAGAGTTGCACTTAGATTGACTTCGCTTCTATTGTAAAGCATGAGGACAAGAACCCTTCAGTTAGTGCATGCTGGATTGATTTAATTTAAAGAGGGATGCTTTTCTCTAAATTCACCTGCATTTATCTTCTCCATGGTATTTTAATCCACAGAATTTTACTTTTTCACCCGAATGAAGAGGATTGATCTGTGTACGTTTCCTCATTTAAATGTTCTTTTATTGGGAATTCACTGCCACAGAACTACAGATATATCACTTTGACGTTTGGTTGAAATTTGCCTCGTTATTGAGACTGCCACTTGGCTACTGCAGATCTAGATTTTTGAGGAACCTGAAGTGCTTTCATATAATTTGTGTATATGACCTTCACTGGTGATACCCTTAAAATACTCTCTGCTAATATCTGCAAGCACTAAGTTGTTATAAATTAGACGCTGACATATTTAAAAAAAAAAAAAAAGTTGTTCCTCACCTTTTCAAGGTCTGCTTTGCTGCCTTTTTTTTTTTCCTATTGTTTTTTTTTTCCTGTTTCTCCTCCATCTGAAATAAATATTGGCCATAAAGAGCCTGTGGTCGAGCTGCATGTCAGCGATCAGCGTGATGTGCTGCCTGTTCAGTGCTTCGCTGTGATTACCTGCAGGAGCTGCCGGCTCCGTTCTCTGCCCTCAGAAATTGTACCTTTGCTTGGCCTCCGCTCTCCTTGTTATTTGCTTTCTTGTACCTTATAAGATGCGTTTAATTACAGTGGCAAAATGTGAATGCACCGAGCAATGGAGCAATTCTAACACCAAGGCGCCCTCTCATTACAGAGCTCTCTTACCTGAGTAATTCTTCTAATTCCGGATGAATTATTCAAGGTCTGCCCAGTGTAACAAGCGAATGCGTGATCATGCAGCTTTTTCTGGCAGGTTGCTTATGGGGAATTAATGCTTTTCCTGGTGAAGTTTTTATCTGGAGCAAATAGACACACCATTGAAGCTGATATGACAATGTAATGAAAGATAAACTTCATACTGAAGAGGAGATGAGGCTGGGATTTCTAACCTCTTCTTTCTTCCCCTGAGCTCCCCGGTGTTTCATTTCCTGCTGCTCTTCACTCCTGGGCACGATCTCAATAACGCTTTTAGAAATGATTCTGCACTTTTCTGTTTGAATAAATACGAAGAATAAGTTTCAGTGTTCGTCAAACGGTGCCCCCTGAATTTAAATATCTTGCTATAGATGCTTCAAAATGACATCCTAAAGGGTTGCTGTTATTATTATTATTTAATTAGCTGCTCGCCTTGGTGACTGAGTAGAGTTTTATGTATAAAAGAATGTTTATTCTGTGCTCTAATAGCACCGTGGTCATCTAGTTCCCATCATATACTGCAGAGAGCTGTCAGACAGATTCATATTCTGCCTCCTGGATTGTAGGATTGCATTTCACTCCAAATTCCGCAGATCCCAAAAATTTGAAACCTTTGCCCCTGGAGAAAAACAGATTAGCAAATGAGAATTTCTCTGAAAGCGGAAGAACTGACTTCTGCTTCAGTCTGATAAACAGCAACTTTATTGGCCTCTTACAAGAGGATTACGGAGACCAATGTGTTTCCATTCACTTCCACTGGAAACAGCCTCTGTTGTGAACGTTTGGCAACATCTGAAAACATAAACATCTAGATTTAAGCTTCCACCACAAATTTTATCTCTGCCTTTTCCCATTTTGGACTACAATATCCACTTTATGTATATGAGCTCTCATTGTATATTTGCAAGTGTTTGTTCAATTTTGTTCCCTCCTCTTCGTTCCTCATGTAATAGCAGCCATGGCGAGGCTGTTTTGTACCATGGAGTACAGGAAATTAGTATCATTTTAATCAGTTAAAGCTTAAGATTTCTCTGGCCTTGAAACTATTATAACGTATTTTATGCAGAATGAAATATTTTAAAGATGTCTGCGGGAAAAATAACTACCTGTTCTGTTTAACCTGCAGCCTCTCATGTATACCTTTTTTCTTTCATGAGGATTCTTTGTATTTCTTTTTAAAAGGATTTTAAAATACAGAAAAGATATTGTCCAAGAATTCAAGCATGAAAAATTGCAGTAGTTGGTTGGGTTTTATTTACCTTTTTTTTTTTTTTTCTGAAATGTATAATTTTCTAGACCTAGAAATGTGGGTTTAGGAGGCTGGAGTGGTACACAAATAAATTATTCAGCTTACCCTGCATGAGCGGGTTGGCTATAAGAAGAAATACTCTCCACATCTGTGTTGGTGTAAAATATGTGCATATGCAACAGTGTAGTGGCTCTAAATGCTTTCCTCATATAACTGGGTTTTGGTGGAGTCATCAAAGATAAATTTAAACTGATATCTACAGGCAGGGCTTCAGCAAATAAAAATCTCATAAATGTGCAGTGGTGGCAAATAGAAATATCAGCAGCCTCATAGAAATATTTTACCTTCTATGTGCTGATGGCCCCTGTTCTGTGTAACAGCTCTTTTTACAGTAACTCCGTTGGAATTGCTCACAAAACCTCCCAGTTTCGCTTAACCAGTGCAGTGCATGAGTTCAGAATACCCTGGTGAGCCACCAACGGGTTCAGTTTTGCCTGTAATTTTTCTTTTGCTATGGCAATAGTCATCAGATACTCCAAAACTCTTGTTAGCCTCTGCCATACCAACAGGCGGGATGCCCTGAAGTGTCGGTTCTCCCTGCCCTGGTGGACTGGAAAAAAACGCCAATATAACGATGTACAAATGGAGAATCAGGGATGCAGATCTTCTAGGAGTAGCGAGTTACATGTATCACAAAGAACTGTTCCTTTTTCCAAGGAGGTTTTGCTTTCATTCAGCCCCCATAATTGCCTGACCGTAAGCTCCTTAACTCTTTTTTTAGTCATGCAGAGCTGGAATTTTTGCTGTTCGTTTTGAGGCCCGAAGTGCAAGTCTATGAAAATGGAAAGCTACAAAATATGTGCTTCTCATAGTAAGAGGTAGAGAAGAACATAGGGTTTTGGTTGGCATTTTGTTCTGAAATTCCTTTCTCCTTTAACACAGAGCATCATCTCCCCTTTTCATAGTGTATCTACCCCTTAGAATCTGTGAATCTCAGAAGAAGGATATGCTGGACGGGAATCATGTGCCTCCTGAGCTGCCAGGTAACTGATTCTCTCTTAGCGACACAGGTGTTTTTCTCATTTATAAGATTTGCAAGGAAAGATAAAAGAAAGTTATATCCAGCCCAGCTATGTGTAACAGAAAGGTTCATCAATAATTGAAGGATGTTCACCCCAAAGTGAGAGTATTTAGAACTGCGAAAAAAAAAATAACTAAGAATGACATAAAGTTATTTTTTAAAAAAATATAAATATGTTGAATAGCAATCAAAACTGTTAGACTGAGGAGTAATTCCGTAAAGAGAGCGATTGCAAGCCTGACAGTTGCAACTTAGGTTTGCTTCGTGGATTTGAATTCCCTAGATTTGTAAACGGATAGGGCAAAAATGCAAAAAGGATGTATTTTATTGCATGGAGCAATCGTGTGTTGAAGATAGATGGCTGGGATGATCCCTTCTGGCTCTTCAATCTCTTTGCTGCCTGGTGCACTTTGACTGAAGCTCACTGTGATCTTATCTACGAAAAGTAATCTTTGTGGGAACCTCAACTGTGATATTATCAGGTCTGCTCTAAAGATCTTAAATATACCCCTTCATCACAGATATTATTGGCAGTAAGTGCTTTTACCACTTTTATATATTCTCGCTGAGAGTTGTTTTACAGCAAGGCAGCCAAATCAAGAGATTTTTCCTGGCCAGCCGAGAAGTCTCTTTACAAGCACTTAGGTGAATACAATGCGCTAGGATGTTAAAAGGGTGGGTTAGGACAAAAGCAGGTGTCAAAACATGACCCTCTGCTCTTGCCGTCGCCCCAAAGGTTATCTCCCTGCATGAAAAATTACTCGTCTTTTTGAACCCTACCTTTCCTTAATTCCTTTGTTTGGAAAGTCCATTTGAGCCTGTTCAGGATTCATTTCCCCCCTTCTGATCTTCTGCTTTGGTCTCCCATTTCCCTCCCTTGCTGTCTGCACATCGTGACTCTTCCAGGCTGAGTCATTATCCTTTTAAATACTCCTAGGACGGGCTTTTTTCGCAGTCACGCTGTCTATTTCTCAGCCCAGTGGTGCTTGTAGGAGCATCAGAGCAAGTGTCCTGGTGCAAACCCGAGCTAGGAAGAGCTCCGTGAATTGCAGTGCCTAGAAGACAAGCATACAAGTTGTGTTGTTTGTTCACAGTGAGTTCACTTCTGTCCCTCATTCCCTGGCCATTTAGACAGACTTACAACTCCACTGGGAGGTTAAAAAATTAAAAACAAACAAAAAAAAAACACCAAAAAACCAAAAAAAAAATCCCCAAACCAAACCAACCAAACAACCACAACCAAAAAAACCCACAAAACCTAACTTTCTTGACTGTTTTTGAAACAGATAAATAAACTTAACAGCAGAGCCAATGATACTGTTAAGTGTCATTCTTTATTTTATCAGCGCTGGGGAACACTGGGGATCATTCTCTATAAGTGCTCCAGAGACTGAATGCTCTTGTGTTACTTATATTCACATAATTATTACATATGCATTACAGTTTTTGAAAGTTTTGGCATACAACATGTCTATACTAAGAAATAAATGATGTTAGTTATCATTCTTTAGTTTCTTTCTTACAATACATCTGTTAATTATTAGTTAAATATAAACTGGGCACTCTGCTTCTAAACAATGTGTCACTTAATCTTCTGTCTCCCTCTTGTCATGCAGAAGGATCTAAAACTTGAAAAATATCACCTCATTTTGCAGGTGGTGAGAAAGCGTCCATCTCATGTCAATTGGTTAATGATGGGTACGTCTTTTGTAACTTAATCACAGTGTACATGAATTTGGCAGCTTCTCTTCATTTTCAGAGCCTGGAGATTTAAACTGACCCCATCCTGCGTTTGTATCTGTGTGTATTTTGAAAATAACTTTGTTTTATCCTGCCAATTATTCGGATTTCACAGATAATATGGCTCCATTCTTGCTCCAAAACCTGCACAAATCTTCCCTGTACCGTCTCTGCGAATGGCAATAGGAAGGATTCCCTTTCCAGGCCTGCAGTGCCTAATTCAGATTGATTATGCATGAAAAGGAATGTGTCCCAAATGCAATCGTTCCTTGCGCACTACATCTTGTGAGCAAACAGCCGCCGTGCCTTGCTTCGCTAGTTTTTATATGTAAACAGTCTTTAAAAACATAATCTACATTGTCAAAGCCTAATCTAAATGATGTACTGACATTGCTTATTTTGATATGCTGACTTGGTTTTGAATACTCTCCGGATTGCCTGGCCTCAGACGGCTTTTTTGCGTTTCGTTTGCTTTTCGCTTAGCTGTCACGTATTTATTCCCATTAGATGCACAGAGTCAGTGGGTTCAGCCTAGTTTTACAGCTTAGTTGGCTAATATGGCATAGAGAGTGAGCCAAGCAAAGGGTCAGAAAACAAGCACGATGATTCTTTAGGTTTGACATAGAGATCAATGGAACGGAAAACCGGTAAAAGATCTGGTAGAGCAGCTAGAGGTTTCTTTTTTTTCAGGAAAACTTGTTTTGACTGGAAAGCAGAATTCACTGAAAGAGGGAAGGATTTGTTTAGAGTGAATTTCTGATTTTAAAAGCTTGCTTCTGAACAAATACCGAAATTTTATATACATCTCATATTTAAATGAAAAGACAAATCTGGATTTGTTTCAAATGTGAATGGATAGTAAAATGTTATTTCAAAAGCTTTTCAGAATAATGAGGTTTTGTTATTTGTCTTAGTCAAACAGTTAAAATGGCTTACATGATCTTGCTATACAAAAGTCAGTGAAGATACATGAAAACCCTTCATTCTGAGAAAAATAATCCCAAAAAATCTAATTGGTGTGATCTTGCCCACAGTCATGCACAGAGCCCAAAAGACAAATGGGTGTTCATGTCATCTGTGGCAACCTGAAGCACGACTGAAATGTGGACCATGTTGAAGGCTGGTCTTCCATCTGGATGGCCGTGCCCACCCTCCCACGCTTCTCCCGATGTGAACACCCACCTTCTCTCTACGAGGTTATTTTTATGGCTCAGAGAAAAATCTTAGAAAAATCAACCAAAGTCCCGTGTTGCACCGGTCACGGGGCATTTTCTGTGCTGATAGCTGTTGGGCGCCCAACTTCACTGTCTTTGAAGAACAGATTATGCTGAAACTGCCACGTTTTTAGGTGCCCTCACCTCCTTTTTTGGACTCGACAGTCCGTGGTCTGAGCTCTTCGTCTCTTTACCGCAGGTGAAACATGGGAACTACGCCTTTGTGTGGGACGCGGCGGTGCTGGAGTACGTGGCCATCAACGACGCCGACTGCTCCTTCTACACGGTTGGGAACACGGTTGCGGACAGGGGATACGGGATCGCGCTGCAGCATGGCAGCCCCTACCGAGATGTCTTCTCACAAAGGTAAGGGTGCGGAGGAGGAGGAGCAGGTCCTAAGAGAAGGTGTCTCCCAGCTGTGAAACCTCCTTTTAATTTTCTGTGAAGGACAAGCATCTTGTTCCTGCAGTCCGTTTCTTACATAGGCGTTCATTTCCTTGGAGACACAGGATTATTCGCTTTTCTGGAAACTGCATTGAAAATGCTTCGTGTTGCTCTTATTTGAATTGTCGTTGTTTCTTTCGGAAAACATTAGTGAGATAAGCTGAACCTCATTAGCAGGAAAATGAGGAAAGAGTTCATTCATTTGTTATAGTGTGACAGCGTAAGTCAACCCCTCCTGTTGCAGAAGCCTTTTCTTGAAGAGGGAAGAGTAAACCTGGACACTGATGGAAAAACTGAAGGGAATGAACAGCAACATTTGATGTTTCAGAGAAAAGACTCCTGTCAGTACCCAAAATCTTAGATGCTTATCCCAGTACTAACTGATTTTTTGGGCTGCAAAAGTGAGATCTCTAGAGATACTTCTGGCACTGTGTTTCTACTAGGGTCAGAAATCCTATGTTAAATGTACGTATTATGCCTTTGCAGTATTTACACTTCAGTCTAGTGTTGATTCCTGGATCAAGATGTGTGTAAAATGTAAAAATGACCAAATATTTTTAAAGTGTAATATTTGCAGTCTGGCTTTTGGGAGAACATGTGGGCTAATCTCATGATCCTCTCTCATTCTGAACCTGTTCTCAGCCTCGTTTCTAGTGTTTTGTGTTAGATGCGTGTAACAAGATTTTACAGTTGCTGCGATGGAATTTCTTTTGTCTGGTTGCTATAATGAACATGAGCCTTTATGTCATGTGAATATGCTTCGTTCAAGCTATTGCATTTGCCTTCAGTCCATAGAATGAGGTAGGGGGAAAAAGTAGTCAATAAGTAACCATATGCAGATTCAGGGGAATCACTCTGTATTCACACATATTGTATGAACACAGAAGGTTTGAAATCTTTGAATCTGTTCTATATTGGGAGGGATTTGGCTGAATTTTCTGCAGACAGAACAGTAACACGGTGCAAAAGTTCACAGGGTCAACAAAAGATTTAATTTCGGTGAAATGTATATTTCCTTTTTTATATTACGATCAATGTTAGAGGCAGTTATTTACTGAATACTTTAATGTTCCAGCCATCACGAGGCCGGCTCTGCTAAAAAATCTTTGGCTCTGTAACATTCGGGGTCTCCACGCGAAACAAAGGCGTAAAATTTCTTCCTGTAATCTTAGTAAGGAATGCTTCTAGCTGTTAGAGATCTCGGGTCCAAGGCAAGGTGGATGTGTCCAAACTGCCCCTCAGGGACTGGTTCTGACATCATTTATGTCCTTGTTATAGTTCCCAGTTCATGGGGGAAATGGTCGTGGCTGGTTCTGGTGGGCGATTGTCATCTTTGTTGCCGTATTCAGTACCTGGAGAGGCCAAGTTACCTCTCCTGATACTCTGCCTTTAGCGACTTCTGGATCATTGGTCTGTGCAAGTCTGACATTTCCAAGTACAATTTGATTTCATAACAAAATTTCAGTATTTCAGTGTATTATTATATCTTGAAGGTGTAGGAAAGCAGAAAGAAGCATAAAAATTTGCACGTATATAGCTCTTTTTATCTGAAGATCTTGGAAGCAATATTCAAATATTAGCATATCTCAGTGGAAAGTAAATGCCATTTCCATTTAATGCTTAGGGAATCCATAGCATAAAGAGACTTAAATGAATTCCCAAGGTCAGATATTTTTCCCTGGTGGCATCAGGGATCATAGGAACTTGGATTTCCTCATTTTCCATCTCCTGCTATAGTTATCAGAGTTAGATGGATGAAGAAAGGGATTATTTGTGAGATAGGGGAGGGTCTGAATGGATAGAAAACTTAGCACTGACGAGAAAGTGACTCATTACATTATCAAGAGTAATGGTTGACCAGGAAAATTATAATTTGCTAGGATGCTACCTACTGGAGAATGTAGAGAGACTGAGATACATATTCTAAAACTATGTGTGCTGCCCTTTAAATATTTATTTCTGCGTTATGAAAGCATATTGTATTGCATCTCTAATTATGTTCATAGATATAAATTTACAGTCTGAAGCTGTGAAACACCGTATGAGAAACAAACCCATGAAAGAGAAAGCATGCTTACAGGGTAGCTGACAAGGTTTTGTTCCAAAAAGCGTTTAGTACCGTTCCCTATGATTAGTTCCATGTGGTTTTCACAAATCATCCCTACTTTTCTTCCTAATGAAAAGGCTGGACAGCCTTCAGCTGCTGCAGCCTGCATGCTAAATAGCGAGGGAAATAGATTTCACTGTATAGGATTAGCAAATGTTCACATGAATATTTCATATTCTTTAATGCAGTAAGGAACTTGTTTGAAATATGCTGGCATTTCTTGATCTTTCCCCAAATAAATATATTTATGTCAAAATACAGGGCTTCTCTTTTATGAAATTTCATATAAACCCATAAGCTGCACAGTGTTAAATCCCTGGGGTGTAGCTGTGAAAGGTCTGACAAGCTTACAGGAGATTTTGGTCTCAGTGCAGGAAATACGGGCACAAGTTTAAGGCTTAAGTATCATATGGGAATGTGCTTACCTTGAGATACATTTGCTTGTGTTGGGTCCTGTTGTGTTTATAATTTTACAAATATAAGGTGATGCCGTTAGAGGGAAGAGTGAGTGCTCCCACGTATTTTAACGAGTGCAGCTTAAAATCAGGATTATTCTTACAAATGCAAGTTTGGGTGTAGTGAAATATTAGTGGAGAGTCTGGCAAAATGCACATCACTTAGAAACTCCGTGCACATTTGCTGGGCTTTTAGGAAATTAATTCCAGCCACAACACAGAAAGTGAAACCCTCTTCAGGATTATTCTTTCCAGACTCAAGGAAATCTAACATTTCGGGCATGAACAAAATGTTTTTGATGAGAGAAGTTAGACCATTCAAAGTGCAATATCCGTACGCTTTGGAAAAAAAAGAAAAAAGCATTTTGTGCAGATACGGTTCAGTGAAGGGGAAGGATAAGCAACTGAAAGCACTGTAAAGAAACTGTAAAGGCTTTTGAGACCTTGCTTTTCACATGCAGAAAATCTCTTCTAGGCCAAAACAAAGCCACGAGCAGCAGTGAGTGCTCTGGCTGCAGAATGGAAGCGGCTTTTGCTGTATCGGGATGGCGAAGTGGGCGGCTGGGTGCCCGTGACCGTCCCGTGCCTGATGCTCTCCGAAAACAGGTCCTTCGAACCCATCCTGAAAATGGGTGTGTGGCTGTAGCACAAATGATGCAGAAAATAATCTGGATGGACCTGTCGTAGCGTCCCGATGGCTTCGTTCACGTGTTGCAGGTCTTAACAACCACGGCTGATGGTTGATGTGCTCGGGTAGATTTCTGTCCCCTTTTCTTTGCCAAGACTAACATTTAACCGTCTGAGCACCAGCAGCCTCCAGGCAGGCGAGTCAGTTTTCTCTCTCTTTTTCTTTCAAGGTAATGACAGAGGCTTTAATAATAGGAGCTGCCAAATTTCCTGGGAGAGCTTGAGGAGGAGGTGTCATTTGGTTCATAAAGAACTGTGGCGCTGACACTAAATTTGGCACCCGTTAAGAAGTCTTTTCAGCCCTAAACTTTAAAACTTCCATTGCAACCCTGCAAGGAATAGATATAATTGCAAACTCTCTTCCAGAGTACTTCGTAGTTTCCTACGGAGTGGCAGCAATGGCTCGGGTGCTGGTTTCTGGTGGGGGACAAGGAAGGGGCGGCATCGAAGTGCTGGGATCATTCAAGTCCCGGCTTTCTCTTCTGCTGCACCGCAGTCCTGGCCATGCAGCATTGAAGGCAGAGGAAACACTGATTTCATGCTCATCAGAGGTCAGCAGCCAGCTTTTCGCTTAGGTAACTAGCTGTCAACACCCGGTGCTGCTGAAAAATCAAGCCATAGATGGTTTGCGTTCCTTATATTCCTAGAGCATCCACGTGCGTTCTGCCCCAGTGACTTAACTTTTAAATAAACAGCCCAAATAGCGCTCGCCCTGGCCAAGCACAAGCTTGCGGACACTTAATATTTTGTCTGTGTGCCAAAAGCAACAGCAGCCATCGCCTACCTGCGGTTGGCCACCTGTGAGATGCGATGGTGTATTATATGGAAGGTGCAACCACCCTATAGCATCTGCAGAAACCTCAGATTGAATTTGGCATAAATCGTGTAAGGTGGCAAAGATTTCGTGCTGCAGCTAGAAAAGCCAGTCAGTTCTTTCTGTCCTGGGTGGGGGAAAGAAATGGAGACTTACAATGATTTCCCTGTGGCAAGCCTAAAGACACCTCATTAGCAGCAAGCATTGCACTTTCAGATGTTCAAAACTTTGGAGGCAAGGAGGAGAGCCGTCGTGTAGCATTTCAGACTCTCCCTTAGCAAATTATTAGAGTTATGGTTTAAATAAATAGTATAGATTTTCTCTTTTTATCTCATCAGCAAAACCCTGAGTTTTAGAAAGTTCCTGCCCTGAGTCATAAATCTGTGTTCTTCCTGTCTCCTCGCTATTAATTCTCTCTCCTTAGATTTTCATTCTGTGTCTCGGAGGTCACTGATGTCCAGAGACTTCAGTGCAAGGAAAATTACCTCCTCTTTAACTACCTTGATTTCTTTTTCTGAGTCCTTGGGACTATGTACCCCTTTCTTTGAGGAGATTCCAACACCCCCCCTTTTTCTTTTTTCAAATGAAAATGCAAGAGAGTGGCCCTTACTACCTGTTTTATCTTTTACTAACTATGGGTAAAATAAGAGTTTTTTATTATGTCCCAACCCTGCAGAGGACTGACTATAATGATCTAATTGGGTTTTTCATTGTTAAATACAGTGATCATCTGAAGAACAGTGGATTCCTTCGTAAGAGCTTAGTTTTCCTTTGCTTCTGTTATTTACTTAGGACTGCAATACTGTTCTGAGCTGTATCTGTAACATTCTGAATAATACAGCAGGCAAAATAGAAAAATCCCCCTCCAAAGGTCTTTTTTCTTATTATTCCAGAAAATCAGACAACTTTGCAAATTGGGAGAATGGTTGGACTTGAAGCAAACTCCTGAATTTAAATAGAAAACTTTCATTCTCAGAGCCTGCCCTTAGATCATGTCACAAGTTCATATAGCTGAAATGAGAGTCCGGTCTTAATTGATTCAGACATAGTCACTGCTAAGAAAAGCCTTAACTTCAGAGTAGCACATAGTAACAAGATAGTTTCTCAGATAGCAAGGATACTAAATAGAAAAACCTGCAGCAACACATCAATGTAGTATTTCTTGACCGTCCAAAAATACACAGTCTATCCTTATTTTTTTGAGCCAAGCGTAGACAGCTTGACTCCTAGGAATGAAACTCAGAATGGCATCAGGCCCCAGACCTCAAAACACACCCACCTTCCTTTTACCTGGCCCAAGTCCTCCGAGATAAGCCGCAATTGGCCTTGGTGCCGGGTAACTCACCTTGTGGATGTGCTGCTCGGGCACACGGGGGGCTCGTTCTGCACAGCCTGCTCCCAATCCAGGCTTGAAGACCTGTAACCTCAAATTGGTTGCAAGAAAACACGTAGCTTCGTTCTGATTTTTAAAAAAGGCATCCATTGCTTCGTATAAAGCTCTAGCAGCTTTCATCCCCCCACTATTCTCTCTCCTTCTTTCCACCAAGCCCACGACCATCTGATCCAAGCTTCCAGTGTTCTGCAATCCTGCATGAGCACGTTGCTAATGGCGTTCCCCGAGGACCAGACCATCTGACGTTGTCCCTTTGCATCCTGCTCCACCGACTGCAGGTTCTGAAGATTCCTGCACCGTCATCACGAGTGTTTTCCTGGCTTTGTTACCCGTTTGCGTCTCGCTTGCTGGCTGTAGGACTGCGGAGAAGCTGTGGCTCCCACACATCGCCTCGTGAGAGCAGGAAAAAAGGGGTTTATTGATTCCTGGTGGTGTGCATCTGGTGCTTGCAGGTCTCTGATTAGAAGTGGAAAGAGATGGAGACGCCTACAGAAACACAGTCTTCAGTGACTTTTTAATGTGCTGTAATATTAACTGATGAGGTGGATTAAAAGATCCTGCAGCAGGTCTGAAGTTTGTAATAGGCGCATCATGGATAATTAATTAGTGAAAACATATAAAGGCAGCGAGCAGTTTAGTGGGCTTTTAAAATACACCATAATATTAATTGATGGGGTAAGTTAAAGGATCCTGAAGTAGCAGTATTAAGATGAAGCATGAAAAGAAAATCTTAAGGGAAAGGCGTTAGGTCTTCCTGCCTTTGTACAACATAGATCTGTAAGAATTGGAGAATTACCTGCTGGCTTCATTGTGGGAAGGCACCTCTGCATCCAAAGGATGTTGTGGTGAAGGAGCTGCTGCACGTTGGAAAAGAGGTGCCATGAAAAAGAGCTTCAGGCCTTCTCTTTTGCCTAATTTGCTCATTTTCAGAAAGGGCACCACATCAAAGTTGAAAGAGGCAAGCCAGAAAGGCTGTTTATGTGTACTGATTCCCCATCGTTACCCGTGAACCACCCCAAAGAAAACAGCCCAGTTGTAAACTGCTAAGTTGCCAGTATATATCGCTTTGCAAGCTATTTCTTACTACTTTCTATCCACTTCTGTAGCCTTAGGCACCCCGGACTTGGCGTGTAAAATGACCAGATATTACTCAGCAATGTGTGTGCAGTACGGTCAGTGGAAGGAGTGTTGCTCATCCAACTCTATGGAAGTAACCTTTCTTGTAAGCTGAGTTGTTAATGTGTTTTAAAGTTTTATAGAGTAAGTGCACGGCTGCAGAATTTGAAGCTGCTTGGTTATGAATCTGATGATAGTAAAGCTAAAAGAAGCTTCAGCGAGTGGCTTCCCTCCAAGAACTTGCCTTTTTATGAATTCCTAAAGAAGAGGTTAGGTTGACACTTTCCTGCAGTACGTTTTTTTGTTTTCTGGCTCGCTCCTCTTACGTTTGTGCGCGTCAGTCTCAAGAGGAGCGGGTTTAACTCCTATGTCTGGCTCAGTTGGGCGGCAGCCTTGACTTTACAGCGGGGTGGGAAGTCAGTGCAAAGCTTTCCCTGCAGATAGGAAGGATCCAGCCATGCAGCTGTCTTGCTGACGGAACGGTATAACAACAAAGAAGTGTTTAGCTTGCCCATCCCATCCCAACATTACCTGCCAAAGGTACCTCTTGACCTAAGTTGCTCGAAACACTGGTCAACCTATTTCAGTTAAAATGAGCAAGAGTAGCAAAACATTAGAGAACAACACATCTTTCCTAGCCCGTTTTGTTGGCTCAAGAGGTAATTAACCTTTAGCTGGACCATAATGCTAGCCTTCAGCTGGTCCTGTTTTCCAAATGAAATCGGAAAAGTTTTGCCTGCTTGTTTTCGAAGCTGAAATATGTTCTGGTAAATAGGGAACTCAATGGTAGACAGCTAAGGGGGTTTATCCATAACTGAGCTAAAAATTTTGCTTCCATCAATGAGACTGCTGCATCAGGGGCTGCCTCAACCTGCAGAGATTTCCCCTTGCCATAAAACACTAATCTGCTCTTTGTCACTCATCCTTGAGTCATCAGTAGGCGAAGGAAGGTGTGAGCTTTGCTTGATGCCTTCTGTAAAGTTTAGAGGCAGAAAAAGGGAAAAAGAGTGTGTGGAAAGTCATAGAATCATAGAAACATTTCATTTGGAAGAGGTGCTCGGCATCATCGAGTCCAACTAACCCATGTCCCTAAGAACCTCGTCTAAACGCCTGTTAAACCCCTCCAGGGCTGGTGATCTAAGGAAACGCGGTGGTCAGAGAGGACTGGATGAGCTGGAAGGTGAAGATGGGGTTTGGAAGCCGTTACTCTCTGAAATTATGGGGCCTCAGGAGCCTCGAGGAAAAAATGCCCTGGGGATGAGGTATCGCAAGGTGGCTGCTTTAGTGCCAGTCAGGTTTGGTTAGGCCAAAATTAAGCGGGGCCTTCATCCCAGCCATCATAGCTCTGGTAACTTTTATAAAAACCAAGTGGCTTTCCAGACCGAGGTTTTGTACTTAAACATGGCTTCGTTCTGCTTTATGACTTAAGTGCAAGCAGAAAAAAAGGATTATACAGCCGAGGAAAAACTGTGCTTGCCACTTTATTCATAAAACACTTTTGCAAAGTGCATGTAGTAATTTGCCATTGTAACCACCTGCACGTAGAGCTTTCAGTGCAGTGCACTGACACCGTATTTAGTTCATATTTTGACTGCTCAGCTAAAACTTCCATTTGTATGCATTTATTCTGCTTCACCCATTATGTTATCAGTCACTTTCAATATTTTAAAGTCACAGCAGTCTTTTTCTGACATACATTTGTGAGAATGAGCTGCTTTGATTGCTGCTATTACAGACTGCAGCTCCTGACTAAGGGAAAAGTCTTATGCAGAGGCAGAATATTGAAATTGCTCAATAAAACAATAGATAAGCCAGAATAAAATTAGACTGAATGAACAGAAATAGATGCTTTAAATGAACAGCCAAAATAATTTTCTTTTAAAAAGCAAAACGAAACGAGTGCAAGGCAGGATTTGTAATCCCACACAACAAAATAAATCAGGAAAAAAAAAATCTCTTTTTTTAAGTTCATATGCATATGTCAAACCAGCACACGTATGTTTATTAGGTTGGCTAGTTCACTGTAAAAGCCCTTCCAGTTTAGGACTGAACCCAGAGGAAAGCACACTGGTTTGGAAAGGTAATGACCCTTTTATGCTGATTGTAATTTAAAAAATGTTTTTCCTTATATTTGCTGCTCTTGTCTTCAGCTGAAAAAAATAGTATAAGAATAAGTTGAATTTCCAAAGCAGTAAAGACAAGCTGCCACTTAATAACCTTGTTTTGTAGGTAACTACATACTTGCACCCACCAAAGCAGGAAGGTTTCAACTAGTAACAGGCGTGAAAGGGCAAAATACCTTTATTGGATGCAGTTTCATAGATGGGATGCGTAAACATCACCAAAAAGATCATCGGTATCTCCAAAGACATAAGATTCCTACATAAAGCCTGTAAAATAGATAAGCTGTTGTGTTTATGGTGTTTTTTAATTAAAAAATCTTATTTTTTAATTACAAAACATACAACAAACAAACAAACTCTATTGCAGTAACATTTGGAGAGAAGAGTAGCAAGCACGGATTTGCAGCATTGAGAGCAGAGATTAGAAGTTCCTGACCCAGGACAGAATATTTTTGGCTCTGCTTGTGGCGTTCGTAGCTGAGGAGTATACACTCTATTTCTAATATTATTTGGTTGTATTAATTTCCTTGGGTTAGAAGGGACTTTAGTTAATTAGCAACGGATTTTCAGATCATGGAATTACGCCAGATTTATACCGGTTTAGCTGACAGGAGAATTTAATCCTATAAATGTGTCTTTGGCATAATTCAGATGTAAGGCTCAAGATTAACATCCCCGTGAAACAGGGAATTTATGTTCATTTCTTTTTTTGCCTGCAAAGTGCTATGCGAAGCTACGGTCACACTCGTGCAGTGATCCGGGATTCCAAAAAGGTGTTGGAGTTCACCCGCAACATCAAATTCTTCTGCTTTCCTCCACTGTTTTATATAAATCTGGAGAAAATTGCAAAATCCCTAGGAGAAAGGCGATTGGAAATGAAGCACGGTTACAACCCAGAGGAAGTGAAGGTTTGTTGATCTTCTTTGTGCCCCTCTTAAATTAGAAACACCTACCACGCTCATTTTAAATTTCTTCAAGAGTAGCAGTCTTGCTTCAAGTTAAATGTAGAAGGGCTCTTGAAAATAAGGGATTTTAGAAGCAACCGCTGACAGGTGTTTAACTCAAGAACAAATAATATCCATGCCCGTATAGGTAAGTAGGTCATTCTGCTGGCAGCAGCATTTATATTTTATTCTCACCCCCAAAATGAAATATTTAGCTGGGCAATAACGTAGCAGTGGCCTCTCCTTCAGTTTTACAAGCGAAGGGGCCGTCACTCCAACTTGCAGCAGGAATGAATGACACATCCAAGGTAACTAGCAAAGCCCTCTCTTCTCCCACTGCCCCTTTTCTGCCAGTTTTCACAGCTTTTCGTTCTTTATTCCTAGCTCAGGGCACATGGCTTGACTGTTTACTTGCTCTAAGACCTTTTTTTGGGTTCAATTCTGAAGATTTTCTTGCCCGCAGAGAAGCTTCCTCGTCCCCCACAGGCACTTGCACACACACTACTATCATTTTCCAAATTCAGGAAAAAGTAGAGATGCCAGCCCTTCATCTTGGCTAGGCAATTATAAGTTCCTTGCTAAAATTTTTAAATGTTACAGCCCTTTAGATCGCTAATATACATCTAGCCAATCCTTTACAGCTGGAATTATTGCAGGGTCGAATCTTAACAGTAATGGTGTGGGTTATCTCTGTGTAAATAGCGCAGTATTTTTATTCGGCAGGAGAAAGGCTGCGGGTCTGCACTGAGATATTGATCTGGATAAAGAGGATAGTTTACTCCTATCTGGAGGCACCTTCTTAAAGTTCAGTTTGTGATGCTTGCAGGTAAAACTGATGATTTACCGTTTGTGCATATGGCAAGATACCTGGTGTGCTGCCTACAAACCAAAGTCCCTTTCTCTGTAGGCCTGATGCTGGGCTTCATGAACCTCTTGCTTCGCTGCCAGCACTAAATGTAAATATTTCATCTGGACAAGAAAGCTCCGCATTTCTGTCTGCTGCTCTTTTTGGCAGCCTGCAGCGCTTTCATTTGGGGCGTTCGTGGTGCTCGCCTTGGGCCATCGTTGAGCATCCTTGGCAAGATTTGCTTTTCTAGAGAATTGTTTCCCGGCTGAAGTTTTTTTACCCGCTCTGAACCTGAGCCACCAAAAGGCTTTGTTTCAGAGAAATCTCAGCTAAGGTTTTGGACTTTGTTTTAATGAAATGAAGTAATTTGTGGTTGAAAAGCAGTACAATATTCAGGGATTATTTTTAACTCAAAATAGGGAACAAATTGTGAGATTATAAAGCATTTGCTCAAGGCCTTGTCAATCAGAGCTGCTGCTTTTAGCACATCATTTCTTCTGTGTTACTCTGTCTGTGCCACAATAACTACTAATTAGATTAGCTAGTATTACCTAGATACTTAAATGTCATTAGAAGCTCTTAAACTGAAATATTTGTTAAGGTTGAAAGTAGAAACCCGTTATTTGATAGAAAGAAATAGAAAAGAATGCTTGTAATAATTCCAGAATCAGTCATCATGAAATGCAGAAAGTCTGAATTAAGATTCCACATCAAAGAAACCTGAAGGTAAGGGATGCAATTAGTCCAGTCAGCCATCTCCAAATCAGCCTTATAATGATGTCATGCAGTTAACCTGTGCTTATAATTAAAGCGTTCCCTTAGTTGTTAGAACTTGAGCAGATAAAAACAAGCGTGCTTATTTCTTTTCAGTTTTGTAAGATGTTAGATTTTTGTCTTCAGATGATTACTTTGTGGCAGGGATGGGAAGGCCAGTAAGCTGAAATCTTAGGAAGTTCAAAATGCATGGAAGGGAGGTGCCTGATCCATATTTCTTCTCTGAAAAACCTTTCTCTGCCTTTTCCTACACCAGTGGGAGATCCCGCGTGGACCAGGATGCTGGTCTGGGTGTTGTAGTGACCTTTCTGGCCCTACTGTCTGCAAATCTAGTCGCTTCATTTCAAACCGCTCTTCCCCTGCTGCCTTTCTCCTCCAAGCTTCTCGTTTGCTCCTTTGCAGCATCTCTCCATCCTACTCAGGGCACTTAGGTCACCCTCAGCAACATAAGTGAATGCTCCAGCCTGGGACGTCAATAGCCCCGAGACACCCAGGGGATCCTCCAGATTGCTCACTGTCCATACCGTGAACCCACAACTAACTTCCCCGCGATCTGTTCTACTTCATTACACTGCTTATTGAATTTCGCTGGCGGTATTGTCTTTCACACTCTTGGGACCAGCATCAGTTGTCATGGCAATTACTGTCAGATGGTTGCAACTTGTATGCTTGGAGCAGGGTAGGAAAGCTGATGGCCAAAAGAAGTCACGGTTCAAAGAAGCATAAAATATCCGTTTCTAATACTGCTCAGTGACCAAAATGATTGGAGCTGTAGCAGTTGGTAGATTGACTTCCAATCCATATCCTGTGTGTCTTTCACTTTGGGTCCTAAATGAATATTATTCGTTTGTTTTTTAACAATCGCAATGACATTTGAAACAACTGATGAAAGAAATGCGTCATTCTCTATGAAGTAATTCTTCAAGTTGCTGTAGTATAATAGTAGTATAATGTAGTATAGTAGTATATAGTAGTATATAGTGTATACATACATATATATATAGTACTATAATGTAGTATGATAGTCATACAGCTGTTTGTTTGTTTACGAAGTGAAAGCAGAACTAAGTCTGAAAATTCCCTCGCATAAGCTTGAAGAAGATCCACACATGATAACAGCACGCCATTACCGCTGACTGAGCTATGGGTTATTTTTACCAGATGACAAACACAAAACAGAAGGCTTCATACCCTCAACTACTAAATGTCTCCATCCACTAAATTTCCCCCTCGGGTATTTTGTTTGTATTGACTGAGGAAGTTGAGGTGCTTGTAAGTAGACATAAACTAATAAATAAAATGCAAGATAAAGCAAATTATGTAAACAGGTCAGGTGCTTGTAAGAGTAACCTATCATCAATACTCTTTTTAGTAAAACAATGACAGTGAAAATTAGTAGAGTGGGGCCTTGAAGCAATATTACAATGTCTACCTCTTTTCTTAAAATAAAACAACCCTTTCCATGAAAAACGAGTCTTGGAAGGAGGAGAAGTTTCTATTTAATTTGTTGAGTCCACAGCTCCATAAACAGGATCGAATTACTTTGTTAAAATTTGGAGAAAATGCTTCACAGCCCTTTAAGTCAGGTACACTTTATAGGGCAAAATTATGTCTCTGGCACATCGTGGCATGAATTCGCTATTTTGCTGAGCAACTTGTCACAAACAGGAATGTTTTGAAATATCCCAGGTTGCTTGATGGTCGCTTCATGTTTAGACAAAGAGGAGACGAAGGCTCTTTAGTCTGTTGATGGGCAAAAGCATGGGCAAGAGTTGTCTACTTCTTGATGCTTCATGCTTTTGTAGTGAACCCCTCTAAAGAAAAAAATGGGCTAATAATACTCATTTCACTGGGCTCTCGGGGGAATGGAACCAGGTTTCTTGTCACATCTGCGCTGACGGTTTTCTGATTGATGGCATTTAGGGGAAGTTGAAAGAGGATTAAAGCCTCATGATGCCAGTTTATTTCAGGAACATGACATGTTTGATATGATAATAAAGCGAGACTTTTTCTTCTGTGGCTTTTATGGGCTTGGAGTTGTTTAGGATGAAATTATGGGTGAAGCGATGGCTGAAGTCAATTGTGTTTCTGAGGCACGGTGACAGGAGCCATTAGAAAACCCTTGGCATTTTTTTGCTATGGATAACTTGACAGCAAACACAAAAAGAAACTAATACTGCAATGATCCATCTCATGTGGGAGGCCAAAACTTGGGAAGGCATTTTGCTTTAACATGCTTTAATTTCATAGTTGTGCTGGCATTGTATATCAAGGATCATTATCGGCAAAAGGCACCAGAAAGAGTGGTTTGAGATTACAGATATTTAGAGCGCTGGTGAAGTGAGAGTTAATCATATATTCCTTTGTGGACACATAATGAATGAAAGTGCTTCCCCGTGTCACGTTAGCACAGAGTAAAGAGTGTAAAATCCTCTCAGAAAGGAGAAACATCAGTCCGTCGAACACTCGGATTTGACTCACTAGTGTGTGTGGTTTACCCACTGATAATAAAGCCAGAGTAATAGTGTTATAAGCCTCAGTACTAAAAGTGGGTTGCTGAAAATAAATATTTGCTGGACCAGGAAGCCTGAAGGAAACCTTAACTTTTGAGTAGAGTCTTCAGGGTCTCAGCACGGTGAAGTTGTCATTATTAATATCCCCTGTGGAGCTCCGAAATAACTTTGCATTTATTTAGCTATTTATATGCTCACTTATGATTATATTTTAAGTAAGCTTGGCTGGCATAAATAAAGTTAATGTTTCATTACTATTCTATAGCTGGTTTTATTTAGAAAAAAACACTTACTCTAGGCTATTGAAAGCTAAACTGTTTTCAAAAGCCAGCTATTGGCAGCCGTACAGCGCGTTAAGGGTTTCCAGAGGTGACTTCACCTTGGATTCTCCTGGGTTTGGGGTTTGAAGAGCACCAAGGGACACTGGCAGAAGGAGGAGCAATGAGATGAGAGGTCTCGTGTCCTTCATCCACCGCATGTCCCCCTTACCACTGGGGGAACACCAATGAGGCATTCCAAAAGCCATTAGGGTTGGGCTGGGGTGCTCGTTTTAGATCTGCAGTCCAAGATCTTGATTTGTCTGATAGGAGACCCAAGTGACAAAGCTACAGGCAATTTGCTTTATTACTGTTCTGTGACCGCAGGAATCAAAGGGATCTGCTGGGTCACCAAGTCCATTATCCTGCTATGATGGGCAAGCGCACCATCCGAGTCCTTTCGTACCTTCATCAAGCACCATCTTAAAACCAGTCTGGGGGATTTTTGTTCACTTGAGTGTTTTACCCTGGGAGGTCTGTTGTTTTTCTGGTGTTGTTCCTGCTGGGAAGCTTTTCTGAATCTCAGTTTTCCTCTTTCTCATGCAAGTCAGAAAGGCTGTTATCCTCCAGAGATAAGGTCTCTGTTCTCTTGTTCATCCCCATATCTCGTGTCCGCACCACCTCTGGTTTCCTGAAGGTGGGTAAGGGCAGTTGTGCAGAGTGCGTTTGGTGAGATCACCCCTGTACCTTTCACAATATGTGTCAGAAATACCTTGCTTGACCTATTCTGGTACAGGATTTGCCTCGTTTGCAACCTCATTGTGGTGGTCATCCTTAGTCACTATGATGCCCCAGCCTCCGTTGTCCTCATCCATGTCCAAGTGATGAGTTCCCAGCTGGTGTGGTATACTGGTGTACTGGTCCTCATCAGCTGTGCACTCCAGCCCTTAACATGGGAAATCATTTCTACCAAAACCTCAGCAAAAATGATGAACATAGGAGGCAGCCACAAGACAAAAGACAGCAAACCTTTAATCAGGAAAGGGATTTGTGTTGTTGTTTGTGTTTTTATAAGATGTATTTCAAAGAGAGAAAAAAAACTTCTGAAGAAATCCTGTCAGGTTTTGAGTTGGAATGAGGATTAAGGTAGTAATTTTCAGATGGAGGTATCACTCCGTGGCAAATTGACTTCAGTGTCTGTAAAATTCATAGGAGTAAATTACTATGACCTGGCCACATAGACTTTTTGGGACAACTGTCTTTTTTTTTTTTTTCTTTCTTTCTTCTTCTTTTTAATTTATTTGGATGGGTTTGGGGTTTTTTTTGGGGGGTAGGGGCAGGGGCAGAGGAGAAAGGGTGTTATTTTTGGTTTTGTTATTTTACTCTGAAACTGAGCGTAACCTTTGGTAGAAAAATCCCAATCATGCTGTTTAGTAGCAATGTAGTAATACCGGTTTGCTAATCTGTGTAGGAAAGGGCCCCCTGTGAATACGTTACTGTAGTTCAGCTGAAAAACCTTTCTTTTGTTATTCAATTTGGTTTTTTTTAAGAGAGAGCTCAATTCCATTTGCTTCTCTCACCCCCACACTCCTTCAGTATGAAGAGAATGGTAGCACAGAAGAAAATGCCATTGTTGTAAACTAAAGATAACTTCTTCCAAGCAAGTCTCTATTCTTTGCAAACCTGGAGAATAATAAATGCAGACTGCATCAGTGATGTAGCTGATGATAATAACACATTTCATCTCTGATTATTCATTGTAGTAGGACAATTACACGAATCTTGAATTTTTCCATGATGCTATTGAGATTTACTACACTTTGTTGCAAAAAAAAAAAAAAAGCTGGTTTCATGTAAGAGCTGCAAGATAAAAAATATAAATTGCCTCAGAGCTCTTCACCTGGGTCCTGAACCTTTTAGCAAAACCAGGCTTGGTTTTGCGTCTCCAGCAAAAGCCAGGCTGGTGCATTTCCCGTGGATTGAAATTTTATTGCAAGCAGTTTGCACTAGAACTACTGTTATCTCTGCTTGATAGATAAATCCATTATGCTTTCTGATGGATTTTTACATGTTAAATAACAAATAAAATACTGTTGTTACTTGACAGAGATGGGCTATTGGAAAGTAATAAATAGAGGCAAACAGAGACACTTTCTTCCCCAAACACTTTATTTGGATCGACAACTGCATGTTTTCATTCCAATAACTGGAAGTTTTCAGTACTGCTGTATCTGTAGGAGAGATTTGATCTGTGGTCATTGAGACATAGTTCATTTTTGGCTAGAACTAGTAAAAATAATTGCAATGTCAGTTCTGTACCTGAATTACTTGTGATAGATATACTTCTGGATTAGGCAGTCTGCACTCTGAAATAATGAGAAATGTCAGATTTTGGCTAAAAAATGAGCAGTGAAATATCTCTGCAGGTTATTATCACTTTGAGGGATTGTGGCTCCTCTCCATTATTCGCTCCACTATTGTTGAATTGTCCAATTTAAGTGAATAACAGCGCATTCTTTCTAGAGACTCTTGGTGGGAGCCAAGGAAATAAAACGTAATAGAGGGATCTATTACATAAAGGATACCTGTATATAATAGCCATTGGCAAAGTTGGGAGACAATAGCCAGGAATCAAATTCACCAAATGGAGAGGAGTTTTTGTTATGTTTTTTTGAAAGTCTGAGCTACATGTACTGAACAACCCAGTCCTACTAGAAAATTCCTTGTGTTAACACAGCAGTCTCACAGGCTTCTGCCTTCATTACAACTCATAAAGCTGCCGTTTAGATCTTTTGTAATCATGCACGGGTAACTATGCAAAGCATTTAACTTTGTGCATTGTCACATTTGTGAAAATGAGGGCTGTGTTTTAATTTTTCAGAATTCGCAGTTTTCCATATGTCCTGCAAAATCAGCTTTAATTTCTAGCCCTTTGAAAAATGACTGCGTTGAAGCATTACCTGCCAGACTGACGGGATGAAAGGCAGGGATAATTCAGAATTTTGCAAGTCTTTTCTCACCTATTCTCAATCACCGACCAGATCGCTGAGGACTGGCTTGTTGCAGCAAACTTGGGGTGGTTTCGTTTAGGCAATTTGTTACTGAAGCAAGTAAGTTATTTGCTGAGGTTGACACTTGCCTTTGACAGCTGCTGCTTTAGTGAGTACAAATATGCTCAAATTCCGTTTTTAGTTAGCAGTACCCAGGCTCTGGTTGTCTTAAAACTACAAGTTTTGTGTATGTCAGCCTGCACAGAGGATGCTTAAAAAAAAAAATCATCGTTCCTTGGTTTGTTTATTGCTTCAAGATTTCTCACCGTTTGGCATAAACCTGTTCCAGCGTGCTGAGCATCCTTTCTGTGGGGAGAAGAGAGTTGGACTCTGCAAAAAGTCCCTGTTGGGAAATTAATCAGTATCTTTCTAAGTGAGGAACAACCTTCTTTGCTCTGTTTTATGTTTGACAGGTGTAAGACAGGCAAGGAGTATCATGCTTAATTCATCTTTAGTGAAAAATGTATTTATTTGTTTTCATTTTGTAAGTGAATTTGGGATTTGGCCTGTGCAGGGAGAAGAAAGTAACTCTTTTCTGGGCTAAGATCTTCTTGTGCTGTGTGCCAGGTCTTATTATGAAGCAAATTTTTTATGGCTGCATTTCAAAGCCTTGTATAACTGAGATTATAATAAAAATGTTCTGAGGGTCTACATCCATAACAGTGCTGGGTGTTGCTATTTTACGGAATTTAATTTTCTCTCGTCGTGTTGCATATTGTCGCAGTGTGTTGCGTCTGTCTTTTCGATGTACATAAGCAAAATTTCAGAGTAGCTGGGGTATGCTGGCATGATGAGATGAACACGAAATGTCACCCACCCCCTTAAATACTCTGCATTGTCTCTTTGTTGTTATTCCGCACAGGTAGCGCTGCTGCTGCTCTCTTAAATAGCTTTTCATTCATTCCCGGTCCTTTTCATTCTACTTTACTTAATGATCCATGTCAGCAAGTAGATCTCGGTTTAGAACAAAACGAAATAAAATTTATTTTCCTGGTTGTATTAAGTTCATTTTACAACAGGAAGGCTACCAGTTTGCTTCCTGGCTGCACTGGTACGTGGGCAGGGGTGCAGGTTTGGGTGCTTTTCAAAGGTTTTTTTCGAAATGGAATGGATCGAGTGTTTTATCTAGTCATCTATAAGAAAAACCTCACTCCCCTGGGGCATTCCTGTCTTTCTTGCTACCAGAAATATTATATTACTTCTTTCTCCAAGTTTCACTGCTTTGTACTCCGCAATGGTCATCTTTTAGGCAACCACTATCTAATTTATATTATGTGAGCGCTATCGATTTGTGTGGTGCCCATCACCGTGGTGTCTGAGCACCAGAGTTTTCTTTTCCCCTCCTGCATGCGCAGTGCGTTGTCATGATTTATGGTTGTCAGCTCTATTCTTAATACTTATGCTTGTGCGTGCGGATGTGTTTGTTTAAATGAGTCGCAGCACTTTACAGAACTTGCTGATTTTAGCCTGTGTCAGCATTTTCCGGCGTGAGCTAAGACAGGCCGTTCTATCATTTCCCAAATTCTCAGCTTTTTAAAAAAGAAAAGCGAATGAGGAACAACTAACGAACCGATGCAAGTTTCAGAACCGATGCAAAAGCGTTTCCTACCCTGAAGGCCCCGTAATTTAGGATTTGTGATGGGCTAATGTCGCTTTTTGCCTCCCTTTCTGCTTTCTCCTTCCCGGATTGAGGCTCCTCAGCCGAGTCGCTGCTGAGTTTATTCCTCTGTGGTTTCTCTTGGTGTTTATCAGAACACCTCACATTGCTGATGCTCTGCTGGCTGCCGCCTCCCAACCTCGTGGGGTTTGGTGGCATCATGTTTACTGTCAACGTGCAGCCTCCTTTGCCTCAAAAAGTACATCACGCATTGAAATGTCATCTCCGATTCCCTGCAAAATATCTGTTTTCTCTGAGAGGTTAATTACTGATTTCGAACCAGCAGAAATAAGGCCTAATGACGGCCTTCTCTTAATTTTTGACAAGTAATGGCTTGATTGGAACTAACTTTACATAGCCGCAAATGTGAAATTTAGCTGCAATGCGTTGCCATTCCCTCAGTTCCTCCAAAGTGCCGGAGAGTGGTTTATTTTCTGGACCTTTCACAGCAAGGAAAGTGCAAGAATGCAAAAAAAGAGGTGTTTTGAAACCTGTCGTCCAGGTGATGGCGAAACAGGAGGGGCCGGCACGTTGGCAGCAGGCAGGAGGGACACTGGTCAGATTAGCTAAGCCGAGCTTTCAAGGCGTTTTCTTCTGTTGTTGAGATGGTTGAGCAAGGGAAATAGGTGAGTCATTAGGGGGTCGCTTTCCTTGCCCCGGTGCCTGGATGATGGATGTGCAGACGGCCGCTTGAGTTGGGAAATGTTTCGCCCCAGTGGGCACACTTAGACCTCCCCTTGCTCACCGGCTCAGCTTTGGCTGAGCGGGGATTTATTCTGCCTTGTTCAGCACATCCCTGGCCATGTCACCCTGCCCGCAGCCACCGTCCCTTCCCAGGGCAGGGATCATCACTAGGAGCTGTTTTCTGTTATAAACGGTGATTTCAGATGTTTCTGTTATTTCCTGGCCATAGCAAATATTTCTAGCTGTTCGTCCACAAAGCCATCAGTTAGACGATTATTCCTTTTTCTTGCCTTCAGCCACATGGTGGAAGGGTTCCATTTTATTTCGTCTTTGTTTTCCTTGTTTTTTTTGTTTTACACTTGACCTTAATACTTGATTAAATTAAACATCCTTTGTCTCTCCGAAGTTTTTCAAACCAAACAGGATTAGGCCTTTAGTGAGTTATTACAGAAGCAAAGCCTCTACCTCAGAGTAAGTGATTTCTTGCCTTTCTATATTTTCTTGCCAGAAAAAAATGAAAAAAGCCACGAGAGACAAGAATAATGCAGTCTTATTTAGTGAGCGTCGAGTGTAGAGTCTGTGTTATTTACACTCAGTCATATTAAACTGAACTGAATGTTTGCTTGACATCTACCTTTGTATATGAGGCCTTATTCTGGTGGCAGAAGGCAAATAAAACCCTGGAAATTAGGAGAATACTGACTTAACAAAGTGCTTGGACCTAAGCGGTAGTGCTCGTCCAGATCTCGCTTTTCTGCACTAAAAGCCTGATGGTGGCTTTGCACTGAGCTCTCCACAATACACTTTTTGGGTTGAATAAGAAAGCTCTAATGAGTGCAGACTTCAGCTCTTCACCATCCCAAAACTGTAGGATTCATCTGATCTCTGTAGCTGGGTTTGCCATCATCTACCCAACATCTACCAGGACCAAAAAGTCCTTTCTTCCTGGAGTTTCCCAGCCGGTTTTAATTCTCTTCTACCACGAATGTCCCTGCTTGTACCACTTCACCAGGGGAGATTCCTTACCTGTAAAGTCAAGGTGATGAAGTACCTCACGCCAAGCTATGATTACTCTTTCCTCCTCTGCTTTGCTATCCCTGCAGTTCCTCAAGCAGGTTTCTGATGGCCAAAGCCCAAATGATTGGGGAAGAAGAGAACTTTTCACACAGGGGGGCTGTCTGAAGTCATTTGAAGAGAAACCAGGGAAGAGGAGCAGTGAATGGGGCAGAGAGATGGTAAGGAAAGCTGTCTGTTTACCCTTCTCTTCTAGCTCAAAAAAACAAGGTGAGGTATTTGATCGTATTAGGTTGTATTTCAATCAGATTATTGTTAAATCTTTTTATGACCGAAGCCACCAGGGAAGCGTATATTTAACGAGATTCTGATTCTTAACATAATTTTACAATTTCGCTGATTTTCCCTTTTATTAATATTTCAAAGGCTCGCTGTCTGCCTCTCCACTGGCTGTTTACGCAATGCCTGAAATTTTGACGAGCCCTTGCTCATTTGTTGCACGAAGACACATTCTCTTTCCCATCAGCAAACACAGCTGTTGGCTGCAAACTAGGAAGGCTTCGCCGTAGATAAATCTGTGCGTTCTCCCCCACGCAAAGGTCTCTGCTGAGAAACATCGCTCGCCTCTAAATCAAAACGGAACGCTCTCCCTACCAAATGCGGCCAGAGCCTGGTTTTTGGCTTCACGTCTCCCCCGTCGCCCGCAGAGATTTCCCGACGGCTCCGCGTGTCCCCGCACGCTGATGAGCAAACAGCATCTGCATTGCGGTGGCTTCGTCCCCTGCGGTCCCTGCCGGGTGGGTGATGGAGGGGTCACCACCCCAAAAGGTGGGAGCATGAGGTCCAGCAGGCTTTGCACTCGTGAAGGAGCCACCAGCTCCAGGGGTGACTTGTCAAACTGGGCCCTTTTTGGGGGTCCCTTCTGGGCTGGCAGGGTGTTTCCAGGCGGGAGTCCCACCATGAGTTCTTTGCTGTTTAACTGCTCTTTTCCTGTTTTCTGTGACTGGTGGATGTACCAGTTCCCCACCACCATCAAGGCCCCGTCTCCATCACCCATCAAGACATTTTTATGATTTCGGAGAGGTGGGTGTCACGGCTGGGACAGACAAAAAACATAGACAAAGTTCTTATGTACAAGCAGCAGTCTCCATTTATTGCCACAAACGCTTTTTTTATGTAGTCTTTACCAGCTCATGTGTCTTTTTGCTGTTGGTTGCAGGCTGCAGTAGTAACCTATCACTGGCTAATTTTGCTGTCGTCAGTGTTGCTGTTTTACACCCTTCTTTCCCATGGGTACACCTTGATATCTCCAGATGCTCTTTTACTCCCTTCTTTCTCACGGGTACACCCTAACATCTTCAAGGCCAATCTCTGTTCCCATACCCTCCATCAGGGAATCCACGGCCCCCCATAGTCCCCCACAGGTGGGAAGGAAGAAGTGAGCCACCTCCAGGCAGATCCCGCACAACTTGGGCTGTTTCTCCTGGTTTCATCAGCCCGTGTGTCCCTGCCCCGCTGCCTCCCCGCTCACAGCCGTCTGATGTTTTCTCCTCTGGCCCAAGGGCTTTCTCTTTGCAATTCGCTTCTCGCTTCGAACCTCGAGAAGGAGAGACTGAGTGGTGCGCAAGGCTTTGCATCTCTAACAAGCAGCTGGCTGCAGCTCTGAACTCATCTAAGGGGGAAATGTGCCCGCCAAGCTCCTGCCACGTCCACTTGGAGCAGGAGGGATTTGTACGTGCGCGGTGTTGCTGAAAGGCGGTATTACGCGGAGCACGCAAAGTATCCACTGCTGGACATTTTTAGAGCCGTTGTTACCCAGAAAATTAGCATCTCCTTCTCTCCTCCCCTGGTACAGTGTCTTTATTCTGTTTTCTCTAGTTCTCTTTGTCTTACTGGCATGCTGGTCTTCTAACCGCCCTTTGCTTCATTTATATTGAAATCAGTTGGCAGAAGACAAAGTTCACAGCATAGATTCAGAGCCCGTGTTTTTGAGACTCTTGATTATTATTTTCCTCCGTCTTTCCCGAGAAGCTGCTAGTGATTTGTTTTCAGGTTCATTTCACGAGTGTTTACTGTCATTTACTCTGAACTCTGGTCTTTTCCTTTCTCCGCCTGTCCCTCAAAACGTTGACCACATGCTGGTTCTGCTTTGCATTTCTGTATCTGAGTTTGTATTTTAATATTCATTAGGTATTTGTACTGACAGCCCATCAATACATTAAATTAGTATATATGCAGCTAACAAGTATGGTACATGCTTAACTGACTTATAACAACATTAAAACAGACAGACACAACAGATTGTCTCAGCAGGGTTTAATAAACTGTACTTATCCCCAGTCCCTCAGAAAAACAGGCACGTGGCTGCAATGTACAGTGCTCCCTGGAATAACAAGATAAACAGCAAACGTGCTAAGCTAGACATGCTTTGTGCTTCTGATGAGAAATGTAAACTTCCTTCCATCAGAGAAAAATGCTTCTATGGATTCTATTCTTCTTCTAAACAATTAGGCTTTCGGTTATAAAGTACTGTGAATTTTAATTCCAGAAGGTATTTAATGAACAGCAAAAAATACTGGAGTTGATAAAAGGCATGCGCAGTCATGCATTACTCTGCTTATTCTTATGCAGTGCTTTGAAGGTATCGAGATCTCTGCAAGTAATTAGTATCGTCATTAGAATATAATTTTTTTTCTGCTAAAAATGATGCGATTAAAATGGGAGCTGTGTCGGATACGAGGTATCATCTCTCCTCTGTGCGAGTGGGAAAGTAGCTCTTCTGAAACAGAAGAGAGCAGGTAGAAAATGTCGGGTGAGAGAAGAGGGTGTCTCAGTTGGTTCCATTGCAAATGTGACTGCCCAGAGGTTGCCAGGAGAAATCTGCTGCCTCGCCTCTTGGAGAGCCCACAGACGCCCTCTTGCATTATCTGCATCAGAGGTGTTGTCTTAGTAATTTTTAATATAAAACGTAATATATGTGTAATATATACATTGCTCATATATCCTGTTTCCCTGTGCTCAAAAATTGCGTGATTAAAAATGCACAGAAGTGCTATAATAGACAACAGCCATTTAAAAAATACGGGTGGAAAAGGTTTTGAAATGAAGTATTTATCTGATCTTTTTCAGCTTTGTCGTGAAACATGTGCTCGTGTAATTAACTTTGCCGATGTGCATCATCCTTTATCCCCAATGGAATTACTAAAGCAGGCTCTTATTCTGCATTAGGGCATTAGAAGTGCTCACACCATCGGTTTAAACCACGGTGGTCCCTCTCCAAGCACTTGATTTATCAGGGTACTCGAGCTGCCAGCATCCTCCATGAGAGCATGTGCAGTTGCCCTGGGAGTCAGGAGATTCCTTGGCAACATGTTTAAATACCCTTAAAATATATATATATTTTTTTTTTTTCTTTTGGTCTTTTGTTTTCATTTGATCTCTGTGTATCTGTTTATGGTGGAGAGTTGTTGGCTTGTTCGTTGTTTGAAGTATTCGAACTTGTTTAGCTTTTTCTCTCCGCTAATAGATGGTAAAAGGGTCAGAGGAACTGTCCCTGGATGCAGCACCTCGGCAATGGCAGGTGATTCATTAACAGCAGATTTTGCTCATTTTCGTAAGGAGGGAAAAACCAGCAGAAGTGGCGTTTGAGCTGTTCTTGCCTGGGTGATGCTGCTGTGATCAGCTTGAGGCATCTTCTATGCAGGGAGAGCAAAAAGTCACTTGTTAGAAATCACAGGATTTCCCTGTATTTTTTCTTTTCCTTATGGATAGTCTGCAAATTTATAGGCAGGCAGCACCTGCAAGTCCAAGCTCTGGGCCAGGCAGTAATTTTCTTCCTCATAAACAGGCTCTTACAGACCAAGCTCCATAAAAAAAACGAGCAGGTCTGGGATGCTGGTGCTTTTAATTCTTTAGGAGGTAGGTTTCATTTCTGATGAGGCATTACAAATAACCCCAAAGGATAAAAGGGATGAAGAGTGGTTGTTTATTTATTTTATTATTATTTACAAATGCTAGGATATAAAGCTCAGTGTAAAAACTTGGAAATAAGAGGTGTAAGCCTGAGAGCTGAACAAAGTCAAGATGTAGACTCGTAGAATCATTTCAGTTGGAAGAGACCCTCAGGATCATCAAGTCCAACCATAACCTGACCCAACTCCAGCACTAAACCATGTCCCTAAGAACCTCGTCTAAATGCCATAGAATCGTTTAGGTTTGGAAAAGACCTTTACAATCACCAAGTCCAACCGTTAACCTGACATTACCAAGTCCACCAGTAAACCATGTCCTGAAGCATCGCGTCTATGTCTTTTAAACCCCTCCAGGGATGGTGACTCCACCACTGCCCTGGGCAGCCTGTTCCAATGCCTGACAACCCTTTCCATGAAGAATTTTTTCCTAATATCCAATCTAAACCTCCCCTGGTGCAACCTGAGGCCATTTCCTCTTGTCCTATTGCTTGTTACTTGGGAGAAGAGACCAACCCCCTCCATGCTCCAAGCTCCTTTCAGGCAGTTCAGAGATCAGAAGGTCTCCCCTCAGCTCCTGTTCTCCAGGCTGAACCCCCAGGTCCCTCATCACGCTTGTGCTCCAGCCCCTCACCAACTTCATTGTTCTTCTTTGGACAGGATCCAGCACCTCAAGGTCTTTCTTGTAGCGAGGGGCCCAAAACTGAACACAGGATTCGAGGTTTGGCCTCACCAGGGCTGAGTACATGGGGACGATCACTGCCCTGGTCCTGCTGGCCACGCTGTTCCCGATACAAGCCAGGATGGTGTTGGCCTTCTTGGCCACCTGGGCACAAACTGGCTCATATTCATCTGTCAATCCTTTTATGTATGAGGTTGAACCTCATACAACTGGCCTCAGCCCATCGATCCAGCCTGTCCAGATCCCTCTGTAGAGCCTTCCCACCTCAAGCAGATCAACAGTCCTGCCCAGCTTGGTGTCATCTGCAAGCTTACCGAGGATGCACTTAATCCCTTCATCCTGATAAAGATCGTTCATAACGATATTAAAGAGAACTGGCCCCGATACGTTGCAAACATCTCTGGTTCAGGCTTGCTCCAGGAGCTTGCACTTAAGTGGCATCAAACTTTTGGTGGTGAGAGCTGGGAGTTCCCAGGAACACAGCTATATTTCACACAGCTGCTAGAACGTGGCTTAATCCCTTTTATTGCCTACTTAGCCGGTAACCACCCAGGTAGTTTGGTAGCTGCCCCATCTCAGCTATCAGACAGCTCTCGTGAAAGCAAGTTGGTAAATAAATACCTTCAGGACCATGCACTTGTTGACACATGTTCCACTGCACCAGCAGGGGCACACTGGGGCTTTTCATGCTTTTCCCCGTCGTTTTCCCCATTTTCCTCTGCATCGCCTCTGTTTGGAGGCAGCCAACGGGCTGAGTGGTGCTCCCTTGAGCTGTGCCTGACCTCCGTTGCAATTTTTTTCTGTTTTACAGAGGTCTAAAAGCTTCTCTAAAGGTGGAAAATGCCCATTCCTCGTTTTCCAAGCAGAAGACGACGATGAGCAGTAATCAAGTCTGTGTGTTGGGGGAGGCAGTGTGGACGTTTCCCTTTCCAGGGGTGTTGAACCTTTCCCCAGCAGGACTCTGCTGCAGAGATGTCATTTCCCAGAGGGGGAGTTTTCATTTGTTTTTTTAGACAGCCCCTAGAACTGATTTTCTTTCTTTTTTTTTTTTTTTTTTTTAAGTTGTTAACCCCAAACCTGTTTTCTTGCTTGCTTTCAGTTTGCATGAGTAGGGCTGTGTTTTGCTATTGCTTTTAAGCAAAACCTTGCATTGCTTCCTTTTAAAAACTACTAGTGTCAGAAACCTGAGTTTGCTGTAGTCGTTAGTTTACTTTCCTCCCAAAAGTCTGGGTGTTCATCTTTTCTGGCATATGCATACTGTGTATTTAACTCCTGTGCTGTTTTTCTGTAGAGGTTTAATAGGTGATTTGGGAGGAAGAACTCCTTAATGGTGCTTTAGGGCTGCCCTGCGTTCCTCTGCTGGGCCATAGTCACCCTGTGTCGCAGAGCCTGTCTCATTGGGACGGGGGGCTCAGGAATGAATCATGAATCCGCTTTGTCTTTGAATGAGTCCAGATGCTTTGTCAGATACCAGCTCTGTTCTCCCTCCTTTCCCTTTTTTTTTTTTTAATCTTTCTTTTTTTATGTCAGAATGAATTGATCCCAGGCTGCTCCTCTGTACTCTGACACTCCTGAATATGGAAGTGTCACTGCAAAATGAACCATAGCAAATTCTTAATAAGCTACCTTCAGAGAGAGTTATAGTTTTTGACATTTAGTTATAGATTTATCCCTTGTGCAGGAAGCCTCATTCATTTCATGCATGCTAACCGTGGTGAGAAAAAGTCATTATTAAGTGTTTTTCCTACTTTGGTCTGTTGAACAGCCCCATCACGTGCCCTGCCAGGCTCTGACAGGCAGCAAGAGCAGGAGAGGGAAGGAAAGACCGAAGAAATTGAGGCACTCTATGGGAAACTGATGGGCCAAACTCTTTCCAAAGAATAAGATATTTAGGGTTCCTGTACTGCCATACTGGGTTGGTATCAATGCTTCATATTCAGAAAGCTGCTGCCAATTATCCAGGCTTATTGATTCAGGTTAAATCAGAGCTCTGCACTGATTTCCATTGACCCAACCCTGAAAGCATCTATTTCTGCTGGTAATAAATAGTAATTGTTATGTAATTTTTTAAAAAATATTTACATGTGATATACCAATTTGTTTTACATAGTACATGTTATCATTTTAATAAATTAATAGTAAAAAAGAAGTAACGTGATGACCACTATGAAACTTATCACATCAGTTTGCTGATATTATGTCATTCTCACCTAAGTATTTATTTAGAAATAGTAAACTGAATACCAACTGTAAAAAAAAATCCGTTAATTCATCCAGCAAATCCCAGTTTTAACAGAAGAGTGAGATGCCAAAGTTCTGCTTATTTGAAAAAAAAAAACAAACTGATTTCTGAGAGAAATATATATGGGTCTGGAAACAATAATGCTATGTTAATCTGTTCAGTTTTCTAAAATTACACTAGGCACAGCAATTCTGGATGCTTTGGACCTGACATAATAAAAAACGCACAACCCTACTCATTATTTGTTCCCTTTGGTACATGTAAAAGTACCAAATAAAATGTGTTGTTGTAAGTACAACCTGTCTGAAAGGAGAAAGAGCTGCCCTTTGTCCAAGGAGCATGGTTGGGAAAGCTTATGACTATTTTCTTCCAGTAAGAAGCTTACAAACATGTCCAAAAGGTGCTCTGCTCTGTCTGATGTTACCTGTGCTCACTTTTTCGTCCTAGCAGTGAGAAAATCTGACTCAGAAAATTGCAAAATCTCTGTTCCAGCTTAACTAGTATGATTAAAGGAATGGCAGTGGCTTCAGATACTGATATTTTTTTGCAAGATAGACAGTCTGGTTTGTAGTGTCGTTATCAGCTCTCTCTTCTCCAAAGATCCTGTACTTTGCTCTGGTTTTTCAAAATCAGGCGTACCAGGGTACTTGCAGAAGTGGTGCTGAAGCTTATATCAAGCAATGCATACATGAAATAAAGTAATAATCCTGCAAAACAAGGGAGTTATGTCAGTTATTCCCCTCCAGGAGTTCAGTGTGGTGAGAGCAGTTTGCACTTCTGCACGGACTGGACTTGGAAAATTTATCCATAAGAGTTAAGTAGAGGTGTTACTCATCTCCCCAGGTAATATGCTGAAATACAAAGATGAGTTGAATTTTAAAACAGGGGAAAAAACCTCCTAATTGCATAATTAGGCTGTTGGAAGAGATGAAAGGGCAACGCTGTGCAAAGCATGAGTAGGCAAAAAAAAAAAAAAAAATTGATTAAATTCTTATCTACCTGATAAATAAGACTGTAAAGTATCTCTCTGTGTATTGCAGGGAAATGCAGGTTTATTAATACCAAGAAAGATATAAACATTAATGCCATTGGATTAGGAATAAAATATTGTCTTCAATTTCAGACCACGTTTTTCTAATACTACTTTTCTAGGCTGTTTTCAGTGTCTTGGCATGAATTCCTCATTTGCTCCTGTGTGTTATTTTGTTACAATTCCGTGAGACAATTTGGAGTAGTTATAGTAATTTTCAGATAGATACTGATTTTACTGACCTACTGGGTAGTTGAATCCAATTCCAGCTGAAATCAGTTGCTAAGTATTTATCAACTTCAATCAGAGCAGCTTCTTACCAGATATGATCCTGATCTGTTGTTGCGTGTATTTATTGTACCCTAAATTGGGCTGTTAAGCGAACGGAGATGCACTTAAGATAATGTTTGTCCTACATCTCACAGGAATGTAGGTTAGAGCCAAACTTTGATTAGTTTGAGGGGAAGAGTTCTGCCAAGATGTGATTTATGCTGCAGATGGACATTGAAGCTTTTGGAGGTTTGTCGCATTAGGAGAAGTCCCAGGAAAGAGATTTGAGGCAGAATTATTTGAAGAGATCAAGGATCCATTAAAAATGAGTTTGTATGAGTCTCTGGATTTTAATACTACAGATGTAGGTTGTAATCTTCACCTGGGGATGAGTGTATATGTAAGTATGCGTACGCATTTTGGCCCAGTGAAAACATTGCTGTTTTGCCCCAAATAGTACTTTTTAATTAAATAATTTTAGTTAACGCTACTCCTTTATTGTAACTAGAATTTTTGACGTCGTCTTTGCTCCTCGGCACTGAGTCAAAATCTAGAGGGGGTAACTGTGGCTTTTAAAGGGGATGTTTGGGAAAGTACTCCCTTCTGGTGACTTCCATTCCTCCAACTCCATTGCTCCTCACTCTCTTGTTGTAAAAGCACTCAAGTGTTAAAACTTAACGTAGTCTTTCACATGTTTGGGGCCAGCGAGCATCTTTTTATCTGGGGACTCCATTGCCATCTAATGTAAAAAACGCCCGATAAGTACTTTTCAAGTGGCAAATGATGATTGTGTTTTATTTCAAAAAATTATTAAAAAAAACCCACTAAGTGCTTTATCAGATGCATTGATTAAAGAAGCTGCATGTTTCCAGCTATGGAAATTGGATGCTCACTGAAGTTCCATTCTCTGCCAGCCTGTGCACACCGATGCCTTTCTCTCCCTCCTTAAAAGGCCTAATTATACCATAGGCAGCTACCTTGCTCTGTTCAGCCTCATATTCTGCCACATTACCATTAGAAGCAGAAAGAACTAATTAAATAAGTATACTAAATGGCTGTTTTCTCATTCATTTATTCTATGTCCAACCTCATTGCTTATTCTCTTTTAATAAGGGGATAGGTAGAGGAAGGCAAACCTTCTTCTTTCGTCAGTTCTCAGGGACTTAGGCTGCTATTAGGATTACTACAGTTATATACGAGTTATTCTTCAGCTCCTCCTGCAATCTCAGATTGAAATCCACTCGGCGTATACTGTCCACTACTTAAGGCAGCAGAGGAAACCAAAAGTTAACCCCGCTGAATTCGCCATTTGTTTCAGCATATTAAAATTTCAGCTATAAAAGAACGCCAGGATTCTTTAATATAAGACGTATCGGGTCAAAACAAATGTGGCAGCCTGTCGCTGATGCTGTGTGGGTTTGCACTGATTTTCTGTGGGAAGAAAAGGAGTTGTAGACAGCAGCAAGCGTTCCATTTCCCTGCCGCCTCCGATCTCCCTCGTTAGCCCAGGGAGAGAAAACGAGCAACATTCTGCGAGGGAAAAGGACAGGCTCCCATTAGTTCATGGGCATTCTTTTCTGCCCTACGTCAGAGCAAAGGGTGGCTCATTGTATTTTAAGCCTCTCTTGGGGTGTCGGGAGCAGAAGGCAGGTGATACCCGTCAAGACTTCAGGACACAGGGCTCCACGCGTTGTGTAAAATACAGTTCTGAAAAAGATACGATTTATCAGGCAGACGTAATTCCATAAGAGGGTTCTGGAGATGCTGCAAACCACATCATCCCATTAAAGGCTGGAAATTCAGTTACCGTGCCTGCAGGAGCAAATACTGCTCTTCTGTCCTATAGTGCGATTCTGGAAATCTCGTTTGGATGGAAGCAGTGCTGCTGCAGAATTATTTGTGAGAGCATTTTGGTGGAATACAGGCCACATTAAAACCGTTCCTAGGTGATGCGACAAAAGGCTGAGGCGAATGGACTGCGAGTTTCCCCTCGTGAGCTCTTTACTTAAATTCTGTTGTAACAGGTTTAGTACTCAGATGCAATCCAAGCAATGTGGCCAGAAAAGCAGGAGGATTAATTAGATATAAATGCTGGCTTTAGTACGAAATAGCAGATCGTGACTAGTTTAAGTAAACATTTGTGTTTGATCAGGCTCTGCATGTCCTGGTGTAGAGAGACTGTGTTGTGATAGAAAAGAGGATACAGATTGAGTTTATGTCAGTCTGAAGGATTCTTTTTGAGAGGAATGAGAAGTGCTGAATTATCCAAAGATGGAACCTCTCCATGGGTGAGGTAGAGTTTGTTTGGGATGTGTTTTGTAGTGCATCATGAAGAGATTTGCTGGATTTGCTGTTAATGTGTTATTCGTAAAGGAAATATTAATGCTCTTAGGGCCTAGTTCTAAACCTCAGATATGTAAAAACAACTCCCAAAGTACTCATTTGGCATTTACATGAGAGTCATACTTAATCTTTAGAGTGTATCGTATTTTGTTATGATTGCACATGTTGACGAATGCTATCAAACCTCTAAAATATTCATTTATTTTGTAAGCAATATGTTTATTTTTATTCCATTGAAATAATCAGCATCTATCTATCTATCTTGTCACAAGTTTGCTGTGTCTGGCTTTCTAATATTAACGTTCTCTCTATTTGGTCATAATCCTGCCCATCCTGACACCTGAATTGAAGGCAGTTTGACTGAGTTTTAGAATATCTGTGTCTTCATGTGAGTTGTCTCCACCCTGGCCAGGGCATTGAAGGTCCTTTAGTCTTTGCCTTAAGACCAGGAAACAGTCTAGAGTTCAGGACGAAATTTTTCTCTCATCTTGTAAGACAGATGCACTTCAGAAACCCCCATCGTTCTGATTTTTATGGGTATCCCAGAGCGTTTTCAGATGCATCCCATTGCAGAAAAGATATCAATAAAAGCCTGGTTATCAGCTGTGCTGCTAAGCCACAGCACAACAGTTGGCTTCTCAGGCTCCACGCAACTTTTTTACGCTGCCGCTGTCTTTAGCTACATGGCACAAATAAAATGGATGGCGTTTTGTTCTAGCTGGATTGTGTCTAGCTTTTTAGACATTAATCTTTGCAGTTCCATGCTGAGCTTTTGCAGCTGTGTGTTGAGATTTTAGAATAAAGGATAGCAGACGAGTGAAGAGGGGATGGCAAGTTGAGCTTTGTGTTAGTGCTGAACATCCCGCTCCTTCAGGTGGGGATGGGCCATCAGCTCCTGGCTGGAGTCACTTTAGGACTTGACGAAGCTCCAAATCTGAGCTGTGAGCAGAGCGACTGCTGCTTTTGAAAAGCTATCCTGGTTGCTAAATGCCCCACTAAAATGCAAACTTCCTCCCAAACAAAAAAATATTTAATAAAAGATCATTTTATGGCATTTTTTTACGACCGCTGCAGTGTATGTTACCCTCAATAGTTTTACAGCCCCCTTGCCATTGCCTTGAGTCTACTGGCTGTGGTAATATTTATAGATAGTGCAGATACTGTGCTCTGGACATAGGGTCTGCGGCCCGGCGTCAAGGATGATTCACAGGACTGATTTTTTTTCATGTCATGAGATTTGCCAGTAAAACAGACCTCATATTGTTTATTATTCACAGTTTTTCACGCTCTGAAACATTCTTGTCAGGTCAGGATTTTTGCTTGTTGGTGTTTGAACTCTCCTGGTCTTTTGAAGTAAAGATTTTGGTTCATTTTTCCCTTTTACGAGGGGGGATCTCTCTTATAGCAGATGTGGCTCTCCCACCCCCTCCTCCATTAAGGTTAATCTGAAGATGTAAGATGAGGATGTGGGGAGAGGGAACAAAACCCACACGTTTTATCTGATGAGCCAAATAGTTTAATATTTTAGTTAGTTATTAATATTAATAATAATAATTAATATTAATAATAGTAATGTTAATAGAGGCTCCTCTTTACTTTTTCTTGGATATGATGAGTATCTTTACAAACCAGGCAGGCTGAAAGAATGGTCACAATAATATGAGTGAGCAGGGAAATGCAATTTCCAAACACAGCAGTTACGTTTCGAAAGCAGCTGATGATTCATGAGCATTAGCGAAGCGCTTTGACCATCTTTTCAAATGACATTAATATTGTTATGGCTCTTGCAGTGGCTGAGAACCTTTTATTGCATCCGTTCCCCTTTTAAAAAGTAATAGTGGGGCTGTTTTCCGGAATAGTGGTGGAGTGTTTCGCAGCTATTGTTCTGACAATGAATAGTTCAGTGAGGTGTGTTGGTTTATTCCAGCATTGACTGCTCTTGTATTAGCTCTCTGAAAATTGACTTTAAAATGACATCGCTGGGTCCAGTGCTTATAGTTTCAAGAATTTTCAAATCAGTGCTGTTCAGGTTTCAAACAGGAATATTTCTTCTCTAGCTGCCAGCTGCGCCAGCTCAGTCCTCACTTAGCATTGCAGTTAATAAAGTTTCCCCAAGCTGCATTTTGCCTGGAGTGACTCAGTGCACTCTCCTTTCCTTTTGACATGTATCGGTGCATTCAATTCACCTTCGTCTAAATAACGGGGCGTGTAAACGTTATTCCTCAGAAGAATGAGTACTGTGTTCTTACTTAACTTGGTTCACTCCCAAGTGGAATCAACTGCATGGAAAACGAGACCTTTGTAGTCGTCGTGTCCTGGTTTTGCAGTTTGCCTTGACCCAAATCAGCCCTCATAGAAGTCGTGAAATTGTTGAGATGATTTCACTTGCGAAAAGAGCAGACGAAGTATGCTGAGGTGGTGACATAAATCTCTTTCTCTTTCAGAAATTGGGCCCAAAAATAACGTTAAATATTGGCATAAAAATGTGAATAACAATTTTTCTATTCAGAATTAATTTTATATTTAGTTGTGTTTCATTTCACTTTAAAAAAAAATGGAAGTTCTTAGATGCTTAAGTCTGGAACTAAGCATTTTACTCTAGGCCAGATTAGATAATGTTTTTCTATTACAAACAACCCCTAAAATTATTTGGAGAGTCCTAAGGAGAAATAATGGGAATTGAATATGCAAGTTGGACACTACTGAGCAGGCAAAAAGGGCTTGTTTCTGTATGCAACACTGGTGAGATTTTTATTGGTCATTAATACAAGTTAATTTCTGGTACAGAGACACCATAAAAATTGCCAGCTATACAAGCAGTCTGGGATCTGAGAAACATGACTTACCATGGAAGATGCTAGAAGCTCAAGCTATTCGGCTTATCAAAACAAGAAAGAAAAGGTGATCAATTATGGTGTGATTATTGTGCAATTATGTGGGAAGACAATTCTGATACCAGAGTACTCTAATCTAGAACAGAAAAACACAGCAAAGTCTTCAAGGCTGGAAATGGAAGCCAGATGAACTCAGTCATGAATTAAAGCTCGACAGGTGTTTATTTTGGTTTGTGTTTTTCTTTTGACTGATGATAATTAAGTTTTGGAACAATTCCACGGGCAGGGCGGGGAAGATTGTCTATTAGTTAGAGATTTTAAATCTTATATTTCAGAAAGATGTGCCTTTGCTCCAGCACCAGATGGGCTTTGCATGGGGAGCTATGGCCAGAATTGTCTTTCTCTCCCTCTCTCTCTTCTGCAGGAGACCAGGCTGTGGTGATGAGCCTTTCTAGCCTCAGTAGCCTTAAAGTTTGATGGCATATTTTAATTTCTAAAATCAGCGTTACTTATTGTCAAAAACGTAGATTTTTGCCTAAAGGAAGAATGTCCAGGCTTGATTCATGATTTAAGAGGCTGTCTTCTCTGTTTTGGAGATATATGTTGTAAAGTTATTCTGGTACAGAAAGAAGTAATTGATGTCAACATTATACAGACCTAATTTTAATTTCCAAAGTTTGAATCCAGATTTCTAGAACTGAGAGTCAAGCTTTGCAGTATCCCTTAGACAAAGTTCTTTTGCAGAAACACTTTCCATAACGATATTTATGAATCAAGACAGGAGAGTATATATAGTGCCTGTTGGTTATTCATTGTATTTGAATGAGGATGTAGAAACTCTGAAAGGAATTACATTTTTGTAGAGGAAATGTATTTTTCCCTGGCAGCTCAGAATAAAAGATAGATTTGTACTTCGCATTATTTTGCCTCCTCTTCAACCAAGTTGCAAATCAGGCTTTCCTATATGAGAGCACAGGGCGGCTGTTCCCTGATGGAGAACTGAATCTGTATGGCTTGGCTGTTACTTCTGAATCTCGAACACGGAGGCAGCTCGTCTCCTGCGGATGGTAATGTTCAGAACTATTACACCCATCCATAGGAAAAAATGTTGCGAGAAAGCCGTGACTGCAAGGGCATGAACAAAAGCGGGAATCACGTGTACGAGCAGTTCTGTTTGAACAAGAAGAACTGCAAATATGACCATTCCGATTTTAACTGGCGTTCCACAAGCCACCATGATGAATAAGAAATATTGAATTAAAATTATGACAAACGGAGCCAAACTGCCTTCTTGAAAAATGAGTAATTATATATGCCAAGCTGGGTGCTGAAAATACAATTTGGAGTTTTTGTTTTGCCATTGCAGCACTATATTTTCAAGTATTTTTTTGAAAGCTCTGCTTGCATTGCTCGAATTTTGATTCACATTTGAGTGTAATTTTTCTGCACAAAGCAGATCAGCTACTGGCAACACTTGAATTAGTGGTGGCTTATGTATTTGGACTGTGAACAGTAAATCCTGCCTTCATTGTCGCGTTTGACTCTGTGCGTTGTGAAGGATCATAATATTTAGTATGTGTCTTGACATTTGCATGGAATATTTAGATTTCCTATTTATGTTGCACTATATATAGCATTGCAACTACTTTCCCAAGCAGTGCTTAGGATCAGAAATAAAACATTATGGTTTTTCCGTATCAAGAAGGAGTCTATGGTGGGTCACACGTTCTTAACAGAATAGGAAATGTCCTTGTCATAACTCATCTTCTGAACTTCAAGTGCACCCTAATTCGTGAAAATTCAGTGGAAAAAGACTTTTGGGCTGAACTCCTCTTGTTAGTTCAGGACTTGCACTTTCTCTACACAGCACCGCACCCGAAATTGTCTGTCCCCAATGAAGGTGGAAATCCTGTTTCTGCTATTTCTGAAATGCAGTAAATAGAGGATGTGAAGGGTTGGAAGTTCAGTGCAGCGTACAAGCTGCGCTCCTATTTAAAGTGCATTCTCCATTAGAGAAACGGTATCTTATGAAAAAATTACGTTCCCGTTAGAGGACAAAACTGCTCTGTAATGAAGATAATGATTTTTTTCTGTGCTTGTCTTTTATTTTTTCTACCTACTTTTTTTTTTTTTTCTTTTCAACTATTAAGTTTTTGAGACTATACATGTTGGGAAGTCTTTTACAGGGTGCTAATAAGAAAAACGGAGCAATTGCCGGCTGCCAGAATGAGTCAGCTGGGAGATGTTTTTGCTGGATACAGATAATAATCTTGTGAATAAGGCAGACACCAGGTTTGAAAGGCTGTGGTCTCCATGCTTAATGAGGAGACCTTTTCTGAAGAAGCGTCTTATCAGATGCAAACCATAAAGGCGCTGAGCCGAGCGACATAACCATGGCTGCATCGCTTTTATCTCTGCCCAGTGCTGTATGTTGGAGGAAAATCTGACAATGTAAGTACAGCTTCGTATGGTTGTTCTTCCCATCTGCCCCTTGGAACCAAGAGGGAGCTGAGGATTCGTTTTGTATTTTCTGTCGAGGTCAGTAATGACCCGGCGCTCGCCTTGTACGAGCGCTACGAGACAGGGACCTCTCTCAGCGCCTCTCAGGAGCTCCTTCTGTTTAAATTGCTCCTCTAAACCGTGGTAGCCTAATTAAGAGCTCTTCGTACCTTATCGCACTTGATGGCCCCTGAGGTGAGGTGGGGGCTTCACACCCCATTTGCTGTTCGCAGCATTTCCACGGGGCGGGATGGGGAGGTGGCCGGGGCTGCTCAGGTTAGGGAGCGCTGTTGTAAGTAATTACAAGAGGAAAAATAGCTTTGCTGCTTGGCTGCCCTGTGCGGGATCGCCTGTTCCATAAAGATGATGGAATTTGCCTCACCGCTCTAACACGGCCATGTGCGTATGTCCGGTGGTCTCGGTGCCCGCGCTGAGATTTCGGATCGTACCAGCATCTGCACGGGAGAAAATGTTGCAACGTGTGCTCCTTGCGGTTTGGTTGCACGCGTTTTGAGGTGCTGGCATTCCCCGGAGCTGCTGCCGCTCCACCTGCTGCAATATAGCAACACGCGAGATAGAGATGTCATGAATATAGCCGTGTCTAAGATGCAGTCACATAAGGGAGAGTTCAGCAGTGATTCAGTGACGGGCAGGGCTTGTCCTGGTGTCTAGAGATGGACTGGGGTGGACTTTTATGGCCTCTGTATATAATGTAGCGAGAAAGGTAAAGTTAGCCAAAATTATGGTCTGTTTTTGCAAAATCCTGAGATGCTGATGTTATTTAGCTGCTTTGGAAAAAGTTGCCTGAAATTCTCAGCTTGGAAGATAAGGTACTGATGTTATAAACTGAGCGTTAGTATGAAAAGGAATTGAATTCATTACATTTTAAGGCCCTGTGACTAACAAGCTTTGTACCATTTTTACATGTCTCTATGGAGCACATGAGCACCTCTCTGTCCGGTGCCACTTCCCAGGTAACTCTGTTTTATCAGACTGTCATAAAACACTTCACATGTGATTTACCGAGCTAGAAGGCAGGGAGACTATAAAATCAGCCAGTTTGCTTTCCTTGGCTACTTACCCATGTTGTCACCTGTCCTTCTCCAGCCAAATGAGGTCCATCGGCTTGATGACCCCGAACATTTAGTTGCAAAGAGCAGCTCCAAAAAGGCATGGAAGGTAAAAATCTCATTGACAGAGAATCAGGTGCTATTTTTGCCTCCTTTTTAATCTGCGACCTATAATGCAGAAGTCAAGTAGTATGATGAGGTAAGGGAGGAGTGTTTCATCCACTTGTTTGCAGGCTGAAGTGGTGAAGGTCTAAAGCACTGCATATCCCAAAATTGTGAATCAGAGCCCCAAATAACACATATTAGCTTTTCAGAAGGGTTGCGTTTAAAGAAAAGAAAACGCGTTTTTCATTTTGCTCTCTGTCTTTTAAGCTTCTTAGAGCGATGCTGTGGCAGTTCTCCCTCATGGCGAGGCAGACTGCAAGCTGTGAACAGCTGATGAAATGCAAACCTGAAAATTTTCCCTGGCCTTTCGCAGCGAAAAGGCTCTATTACAAGAACTGAAAATGCTGCCGATGCAAAGGATCAGCGTGTCCGAGGAGCGTGGAGGTTTCTCCATGTGTTTTCTGGACGTAAGGCTTCAAGCAACGCTCTGATCTTAAATCTCTCCCTTGCAAGCAGAGCCCTCCTTCCCCTGACTTCAAAGTCTGAGCAGGTAAACAAGGCTGAAACATCCCAGAAATCACTGTAATCCAGTAAAGTCTCCTCCTAGCCCCAGGGCCACGCGCAGGACTGGGAAGACAGGTAATAATGCCAAATGCAGAACGTTTTCATGTCCTCTGAACAAAAATTACCGAAGAGAAACCTGAAAATATAATGCATCCCAAAAATTATTTAAAAATTGAACGTGAATCTCTTTTTCTGCTGAAACCCCCCCATCAGCTGGTAAGTCTCCACCTGGGATTTATTCTTTGCTTTATTTATTTAAGGAAAAGAAACAAAAAGCAAGCAGTAATTCTGAACTCGGTTCATAACTCTACAGGGCTTCACTTGAAACCTGGTTAAACACAAAGCTTGCACTGAAAATAAGTTTTAAATATAAAATATGAAATATTAATTCAATTTGCAAATACGCGCACAGTCTTGAGGAGCTCGTCTGTCAGGAAAATAAGTAAAACCTGATTCCTCTTGTAGATGCGAATAAGAACCAACTGTTTGGTCAGTGTTATTGCTCTAAAGTAAAACGGGTGTAAGAAGAGAATTAGCTAGTGTAATTCCAGTTTTTGGAAGAGCTGGCTGGAAAGCAAAAATTCTGTTTTCACGGAGGGTGGGGAATAAGAAGAAACTTAAGCTTCAGTATCTGTTTTTTCCAGAGGCTTACAGCTCTCCTTTATGCAGGCAGGCTCCTATATCTGATTTTCCTGCACCCTGCAGTAGCTTCCTAAACTAGAGATTTACTCGCGGGGGTAAGTCTCTTATCACTATCTCTGGCGTAACTTCTCTACCTGATAATCCCCATTACAAAGGAGTTCTGGCTCACAGTCCTTGCTGTGAATTGGGCGAACAGGGCAGGAGCCCAGTTTGCCAACATTCTGCACTTATATCTTTCTCTCTGAGGAGTTTGGCCATAATATCCAGTTTGACCTGAAGCCCGACCAAAAAGAGAGGACTGAAAGGAAAAAAAAAAAAAAAAAATCTTCTTAGTTTGTAATTGAAATCAGAATTAGAAACTAGTCTTAACCAAAAACCTCCCTGGAATCTGCTTAGCCCTAAATATTCACATAGCAATCTCCATGGAAGGCTCCCTGTAGCATCACTATCTCCACAGTCAATCGCAGCCGTATCTGAGTGTTTCTGAAGTGGTTTTGGTTTTTTGTTTGTTTATTTGGGTTTGTTTGGTTTTTTTTAAACCAATTCTCAGAGATTAATCACATCTTTATTTTAAAAATGGTATTTACAGGACTCTGGCAAATCCACTTTCCTTCCATGCTGGCTAGAATAATATTCAAGGGAAACTTTAGCTTGCTGATTAGCAAAATCCTGATTCAAACAGGTTTATGTAGTTGATCATAGTTACATGAATCTTAGAGCAGCATGAGGGCGCTGCGAAAAGCCTCTGCTCCCACTTTTTGCCAAGCACGAGGGGGATGAATCTGAGATAACCTGAGGTTTTTTGCTGTCCACCCCCAGCTGCAGGCGGTGACCAGGAGATCACAGAATCATTTCAATTGGAAGAGACCCTCAGCATCATCGAGTCCAACCATAACCTGACCCAACTCCAGCACTAAACCACGTCCCTAAAAACCTCGTTTAAACGCCTTTTAAACCCCTCCAGGGATGGTGACTCCACCACTGCCCTGGGCAGCCTGTTCCAATGCCCGACAGCCCTATTTGTGAAGAATTTTTTCCTAATATCCAATCTAAACCCACCCTGGCATGCACTGCAATACATATCTTTGGTCTCTCTCTTCAGTCAAGTGCTCCCTGGGAGAGAAGTATCTGCATGTGTTTGCAAGGTCTGTCCCAAATTAGGTGAAAAAAAGGTGTATTTAAGGATCGCGTGTGATGCAAGCTGTGAATGGTGCTGGGTTTCAGGGGTGGTGCCAGGTCAGGCTGGTAAATGTTATGGCTTTGCTGGGAATGTCAAGAAGGGTCTTCCATCGCCCTCTTTTATCCCTGGCCACCAGTGCCACTCTAATCTAACAGAGAGAGCAGGGACCAGGTCCAGCCCCTGCTCACCTGAGGTCTCATCTTCCCGTGCCTGCCTCGCAATCTCTGCCTCAGCTTTATCCTCTGTAAAAGCAGAGTGATAATACTTGCTGTTAATGAAAATACTTTTAAGATTAGGTACTTTTAGGGAATTAACATAGCGCGTTCCTGAAATTTGTCTGAAGTTATGACAACTTGCTTATAGAAATTCTCCTGTGGGAAAGAAGAGACAAATATTTTGAAAGGCTTACAAGTTAATGTGATGATAAATGCCAGGATCTTATTTTTCAGACTGCTCTGTTTTACCTTCTCTCCTTTGCCTACCTGGGGGCCGTGTTACAGCTCTGCTCCCAGCAGTTGCAGGCAGCTGGGGGAGGACTCCTGCGGCATTATTTATGGCAGATCTCAGTGAGAGGACAGTGATTTACTGCGTGTCGTCTTCTGCAGCTGTGAATTTGCAGCATGGCGACAGGGCCATTCAGTGGAATCCTAATTTTCAGCCCGACACAGGGATAGAGACAGGTGAACTGGCTGGGTAAAAATAAGAATCTGTTAATATCCTCCTTTGCCCTCCCACAAATAAACTTTCACTTTCTGGAAATGGGAAATTAAGGCTGGGAATATCCATGTTCCCATCTCTCCTGCCAGCCAGCTTTTCAAGAGGAGTCAGGATAGTCTTGATTCTTCCTCTAAACCTGGGAGACTTTATCTTTCTTTTTATATGGCTCCCTTTGTCTTATGTCTTCCCTCCAAAACCAATTCTGCCCGCAGCAGATCTTGCTGGGGAGACTCTCTGATGGGATCTGGTTGTCACCAAACGGGAGCCCTTGTCCAGCTCTCAGATCTGTTGCCGGCAAGAGAAGGATTTTGTGTCTTTGCGCTGTCAAAAGAAGCCACAGGATTTGACCTCATGCTCTTGATCTTGAGAAATTGCATAACTCCAAGCGGGATTAATCATTTTGTAAAAGAAGTGGCGGTAGGTGCAATAACAGAGGGTAAGTGTGCCCGTTGTCCGGTCTGACTATGAAAGATTTTTTGCTTCGAGGCACCTCCGTAATTGCAGATTTGGTTGGTCAAGCTGTAAAACACTTTTGGGATAGAAATTATGTGTGCTGTTATTGCTGTGCGAGCTTATGTTTCATGTCTCCTATTCCCCTGAGCTGAATGGAGCGTAGTCTTCAGGTCAGTGATGAATAGACTGTGGAGAATGGAGGGGAAGAAAACCCCACACCTTTCTAAAATCACAGAAACCTCCCGAACACTGAGAAATAATTAAGGACTCTAAGACCGAAGAGCTAAATACAGAAATTGTGTTGCTTCCTTTTAAGAACAGAATGTAAGAAAATTGCTTTGTTTAACCATGTGGACTTTAATAGCAAGATACACAGTCAAAGAAGGTAGAATTCCTTGTGAAAATCACTAAATTTTACTAGAAAATGTCAACTGCTTTAAAATAATTCAGAAGTTTAAAAAAAAAAATCAACCTGCACTATTTCTCTGTCAGGAAGCTGATTTAATTATTTAAACATTCAATTTAAAAATTAAGATTAGAGCTACTCCTTGAAACTTCTCCTGTTTGCATTATTTCTAACTTATGCTTATGTACATTTGCTGTTGAATGTAATCATTGGACACTCCAATATGAAATATTAGAAATACAGGGCGTAAGAAGGGCATGTTCTATCTAGATGGCAAGAACTTACTCTACTTACCTTTACTCTCTTATTTACTCTTCCTACTCCATGGAAAAGTCTCAGTTCTGACCTGGTTGGATGAGTTGCAAAGAAAATTAGTTATTTCCTCCTACTTCTGCCCGGGCTGAAATTTCTGCCAGAAGACTTAGGGATTCTGGTGGCTTCGCTGTGTATTTTGCCTAACAAACTTGTTTTTGCGTGGAACAGGCATCCCTCAAGTTTGTGTGAATAATATGGGCCTAGATTTGAGGGGAAAAAAAAAAAAAGGTATGAGGTGAAATTTAAAGCTTCGGATTCTCCTGCGGATTCCTTCTGCAAAAGTAACGGTGGGTCTGGATTGCGTTGCCTTGTTGCAGAGCACTGAAATAGAGGCCAAAACCAATACTGTTATGCACGTGAGCGGGTTCAGCCCTTGTTTATCGCGATGCAGAAGGGACCAGAGGACGCGATTAGGCCCAGTTTGGGAGACGAGGATCCAGCCAAGCTCGCTGGCCGCAGCTCTTGAAAAACCACAGCATTACCAGGGAGATGCCTTTATTAACAGAATAAACACTCGGTCCTCCCGCAGATTGTTATCTGGATTGGACGGCACTCGGTTCTTACCGAGTGTAATATGGAAATCTCCTGTAGCTGATCCGCCGGTAAACGCCGTGCAGCTCAAAGCCCTGAGTTGCTGTTGTGCAGAGCAGAGCGCAGCCCCTTCGGGACACACACGGCAGTGGAAGGTGGGCAATAAACCATCAATTATTAACCTTTGTAAGCCCCAGTAGGGTTTCTTCACCCCTCTGTGTCACAGACAGTCCTGCCAGGGCAGTGAAAGATGGTCTGTCTTCAAAATCTATCAGTAAGCCGCAAGATTTCATGTAATATATATATTTATTTTTTTTTTAAGGATGGTCAAATTCTCTCTTCGTTGCTTTCTGTAAATTTGGCAGGGACTGTCATAATTTCCTAGGCAGAACCGCGGCAATTCCATAGATAGCCATTGCACTGCCGTGTGTATTCAAAGAGTGTTCATTAGTATGACTTGAGAAAGGCTTTAAAGAAAAAAAGTCTCTAGAAATGGTTCTTCTATGAAACATTTTTGCTTAGGAGAACAAATCAAAGTAGCTACTTAGATTTTGAAGCACTGATATATCGGGTAGGGTACCTTCAGTGGGTAGGGTACCTTCAATGTTTTCACTTCCAGTGTCCGAAGGATTGTTTGGAGCTCTCTCTTCAGTTTAATATTAATCTATAAGGTTGGTTAGTGCAGTGTTCATGTTCGGAAGTGCTTGCTTCAAGCCCCAATGTGTTTAAAACCCTGGGTGGGAATGGATCTGGGAAGCTTTCGGTGCTGTAACCAAGTACCCAGGAGATAAAAGCCTTTGAGATATTTTTAAATGTCATATTTCAGACACAAAGCGTATTACTGTGATTTGATCTTCAGACTCTGTATTTATCTGTCTAGCTTCTATCAACAACTCTGTTCACTCTGGAAATAGCTTTAAACTATTGATTTAGGTTCTTTACAATCCAAATGATGATATTTATATCAACCTATGTAAGTCATTCATTTAAACACTATCTAAAAACACTTTGAAGGGTTTGATTTTTATTTTTAAGGGCTTTTAAAAAAAACACTGGACAAACAGTTTAAAGATCTGAGAGAATCATCAGCTATATATTTTCTCATCTTTGCTTACGTAAATAGCAAATAAATGCCAAATATGCAAGTGCCACCTAAATGTCTTACTTTGAAAATGAGTTGTTCTAGATGGTCGGTTGACAGGGCTTAAAGTAACTGATGTGTCTTCTGTTTCTAAAATGTGAGTGTAGGTAGTTTGTACAAGAATTCTGCTTGTTATCAACTAATTGGAGCCCAACTTCTATGTTAGCAGAGACCATATTGTCAAAGCTGTAATGACTGCTTGGCTTCAATGGTAGCATAAACATATACAATATATATGAAAATTAAAGTTCACTGGTCACCACAACTCTTAAGATTAATCATGTTGGTAATCTGATTTCTCATCTAATTGCTTCTTAGCTGAAGATGAGGCTTTCATATTCATTCAGCGCTAGGTCAGGTTCAGTGAACTCCTTGTTTATTTATCTTTCCTACAGGATATCAGCAGGATGGTCTAAAGAGATTACAGTTATTCCTTATGATCTGATTTATTTTTTAATATTTTTTCTTAAAAGAATATACAAACATTTAAATATCTCATTGTGGTGTTTTCTTAATGAAAACTTCAGTGTTTAATTTATCACTTTGCATTCAAAAACTCTGCGAATGGACTAGATTAAATAGCCATTGACTCAAGTAAGTGCCCATTTGCACCTCAAAAAAGAAAAAAAAACCCACAAACTCAAACTAAAGTACTTTTTTCAGGTCTTAGGTTGTATGTGTGTAACCATCCTGTCTGCTGGTATAGTCAAAATGTCATTTATGACTGTATCTGGTGTGGCTTGCTTTTGGTTTATGGTAAGGAAAGCAAGAGGAAACTTGTGCCTCAGGCATTCATGCGGCCATGAAGTATTGAATTTTTTATAAAGCTTAGTAACTGGCATTTTTCAAGTGATTTTCTGAAAGAGGGCTGGAGTACAGGTAGTGCACAGGAACCAATATACCTTGAAAGCACATTTATTTGTTTTAATAAGGTTGGCGGCATACCATGACTTGCCATCATGAATTAATTAGTTTACCATAACAACACTGAGTTTAATGAACTCACGATGTTTATGCCACTGTCTGGAGATGTTCTCTTGTCATTTAGGATTTATAAATAGGTACTAATACTTCCTTCTGTGCGTTCTCCTGAGCAGCAAAGCTCTGCATGGTTAAGCACCAGTTAAGTTCACCTCAACTTTTTCTTTATTAAAAGTAAGCGGAAATCTTGAAGAACTTGATTTTTGTCTTTATTTAGGTTTCTGAATTGTTAAGTGTTCAGCAAAGCTATGTGGCTTGAATAAAACTATTGCAGAGCCTACCTTACAAAATTCTACCACAGTAGATAATAAATATGCCACAGTATACTAAGTATAAGTATACCACAGTATAATAAATGTGGTTAATACCTCATTTCTTACTGTAGATGCTGTTTCATTTAAGTTTAGCCTTTTGTATTTGAGAGAGGCCATGTAAGTTTAACAGATTTGAGTAAAAAGAAGTTCACTACGTTGAGCGAAGTGATACTAATTTCTAGATTCCCTGTAATGAGAGCTGCATGTTCTGAAACTAATGGTTTATTGCTGAGCAAAACGGGCGGTTGGCTGCTTTCTCTCTTTTAATATTGTTTGATGTGCAAATTCCTTAATGCTGAACATCAGGTCTGGTTTTACTACGGCTTTTTCTGTCTTGTTTAGAAGGTGGGATGCTTGTCCTTGCTTCTGTACGCGGACTCCCTCGCGATAGCAGCGCGATGCCGATCAGAAGGCGACCTTGCGAGGCACGAGTCAGCCGGGTTTAAATCTGCGCAGAGCCCCTGCCAGCGAACGGGCTTTGCAGCTGGACCCAGGGCCGCCCTTTTTCTGGGTTAAGTGGTGGGAATGGGTGGACGGGCAGCGCAGCCTCTTCTCATCTGGCAGCCCAAGCCGCGTTTGGCTGGCATGAAAAATGCCCTCTCGCAGAGCTTGTGATTGGCAGCTCATTAAAACGCTGGCCAAAAAAATAAAAATAATTTTAAAAAAAGAAAAAAACAAAAACCACCCCACAACAGAAAACAGTCTCTTCGAAACCAGCATGTTTGTTTGCCGATATGAAGCCGTATAGTGGAAGGAAGGACTGGGATAGCAATGATCTCTCCGTCTCCAGGTACTTTGCTCATCTTGCAAGTTCTGCCATGGGCTCAGTCCTCGCGGGAGCGGGCCCTGCACTGCTCCCATTTCACCCTGGGACAGCTGCTGCTGCCCTACACCTTCCCACACCTCCTTCACCTCTGGGCTGTGTTTTCCAAAGATCTAGTGCCCCTTTTAATTCTGGGCTTAAGTCTAGGGATGGCTAACTGGGTAGTACATCTGGTGCCGGGCAAGCAGCCAGTTCTGGATAAACACATTCCCATCAGCTCTTTAAACGCTTCTAAGTTTTGTTTCTGACCATTCCTTATCTCTTTATTCTGTGCTTTTTGGGCAAGACAAAATTGCACAGGAATATTCCCCTCGTGTAGTTGAATTACAGATACATCCTTCGCTCTCCTCAGCAGCTTCATGATGGTCCGTGGCTGTAGGATGATGCAAACATGATTTGTTGGGCACCTGGGGAAGGACAATATTTGTTGGCACTGAGGAGAGCATTAAAGTCTAGGATTTGAGCATCAACGTGCATCTACCACAATGCACCAAGGATAAGGTCAAAATAATGAAAGCCCGACAGGTCTCAGCGAGACAGTGAGGTGCCACTGGCAGGGGAGGAGATGGAAAGAACCCCCAGGAGTGTCCTACTTGCTCTCTCCATCCTTATTCCCCATTTCCCTCCCCATGGCTGGAAATGCCTCTTCCCCCATCCTCTCCAGCATTGAAGCCTTGAGCCAGCCAAGATCAAAAAACCTCTCTTGCCACAGATGTCTCAATTTTGTGACATTTGTGACACCTTGCCATCGCAACAAGTTGGTTTTTTTCTTTTTTATCTGGGGGTATTTTGCAGGAGTCATTCCACTTCAGTGCGAGCAGCTGAGTGCAGTTACCCAGTTGAATCCAGCCCTATTCTTATTGATTCGGTGGGATTTGTTCACATCACTGTCAGACTGGGAAACCACAGGCAGTTTAGTTTTCTGTGTTTATATCCACTAGATGTCACTTGGCACCGTGAATCCGGGGCCAAATCAGTTAAAGTGCATGCAGACGTTTTCTTTTGCGCTGCTTAATAACTTTATGTCATTGCCTTGAAAAATGCTACTATAACAGTTTACCTGCTAGAGGAAAATATATTGAGACCCACACTCTATCCATAAGCAAGTTTTAAAGGTCAGGGTTTTTTCAGACAAATCAGATTATTTCAATGTACAGGATTCTTTTGTATGGTATTTCGGAACAGCAGGAACCTCATGCGCCCTACTTACTGCTTTCCACCGCTCTTACTGCTGGTTTACGCATTGCTGTACTACTCCTTGCCAATACCACAGGCTCAAAGGCTGTCGAGGAAAAGTTCAGTTGTAATAATATGGAACTAAAAGAACTTGCTGGAATTAGAGTATTTAGTGCATCATTACAATTCAGAGCATTTAGTTAGCGCACAATTATTTTAGTCACTTATTAAATTTGAAAAATCAAATATCAAACTGATTGTAGTGTCTGCCACCCAAGGGGTGTCTGATTAGGTTGTGTAGGGGCCCCCAGCAGGAACAAGCCCCTATTCCTATGGAACGGGTGCCATCATGTGGGCAAAAATAGGAAGTTTCATAACGAGGAGCAGGTTGGCGATGTTAAATCTTCTTAATATGTTAACTGTTATTTTGGTTCCACAAACAGGTGAGTTCAGAACCAAAGTGTTTGTAAGTCTAACAGAAGTGGGTTCTCCCTTTTTCTCTGTATGAAGTTAATATAGTTAGATATTCGTGCTCTTAATAATTTCTTTTGATATGTATTTTATCTCTCAACATCTGTTTTCAGCTGCAGTTTTACAAGGCTTAATTATAAGCCTTCCCTTTCTCAAGCTTTTCCATGTAGTGATACAATTACTATCCCTGGTTTCTGCTTCTTTTTTATGTTTTCCTTTAAATAATCGAACTTAGATGTTACATCCATAAAGAAAATTGCCAATAATTAGCAGGAGTACAATTAGGAATAAATCTCTGTTAAGGAACAAGCTAAAGTTCATTGTCTTTATGCAAATGCCTATTGTTGAAAAGATGTCGTGTGTAATCAGGAATTATACTGACAAGTGAAGAATCATTTAATTAATGAGTATAGAGCAATCATTTGGATGGTTCATTCTATTACTGGCTGAATAAAAGAAACAAAATAGCCCTGCACAGGGATTAGAGCTGCTGCTGGAAGAAATAAGCCCCACTATGTTGTTCTGTTACTGCCTCGTGAAGATAGCACGGCAATTCCTAAATATACAAACATATATGCCAAATATTTGAGATTGGGCATTGAAAATTAATCTTCTGTTGCTCTCCAAGAACTTATACAAAAGCGTTTTATTTATGCTGACACTCAGGAAGCTTTGGGATGGGGCTTCCCTAAGTTGGCATTGGGTTTCAGGCAATTCAAAATACAAAATATAGCCCAGGCAACTCTTCCCATTTCAATGCAGTACGGTCTCTGGTAGCGGCATCCCAGACCTCTGCTGATTTGTGTGCACTTGGATTTTTTTGCATGCTGTGTCAAATGATTGCACAAGTAATTGTTTTCCTTCCGACGCTAAAATGAAAAACAAATTTATTACATGAAAGAAAAACATTCCCCCTGTTTTATTCTTTTTAAGTGTCATCATCGCGTTTTTTTATTTTGGGTAACCAGATGCGCCCAGCTGCGACTCTAGTCACTTCTGGCTGTTTTTAAAAAAACACTCTCCTCAGGAATTTATTGAGATTAACCAGCGAACCAAATATGAAAATCTTCTTCCAAACAAAATTCTCATTTCTCAAACTGTTCATCCCGCAGGAACTCTGGCCAAATAGTGAATCTTTGGCAGTGGGCTGGGTGCGTGGGTGCGGGGACAACTCAATTCAGCAGCAAAGAACCACCTCATGGAAATAATTTGCCAGCAGGTCCCACAGTCCTGTTGAGCAAGATTAGTTTAGGTCGTCACTGGCTGCAACTAGTTGGGTTCTGCTCTCTCCAAAGCAGCAAGCAGGTAACCTAACAAAGATGAGCTTACGGTAAGGTAACCTGTGGTACAACTGAAATGTATTTACCTTTTTTTTTTTTTTTTTTAGTTGAAATGTCTCTTTTCACTGAAGTTTCTTCCCAAATTTAAATGGAACCTCCTGTGTTCCGGTTTATACCGGTTGCTCCTTGTCTTATCATTGATTGTCACAGAGAAGAGCCCGGCTCCATTTTCCAGTGATTAAAGCGCAAAACGCATGTTGTCAAGTATCTAACGCGCTACAAAAGTCAATTGACATAGTCCATAGCGAAAGCCAGTTAAGAAAATATGGTACATTAAGTAAAGCATTTTCATTAAGGGTCTTAAAAGACGGAAGGAGTGTGCCGACTTCTAAAGAGAGTGGAGCGTAGGTATCAGCCTTACAGGCAACCCATATTCGAGATTTCTTTTCTGGCTAAATCAGTTTTTTGTGGATCTCGTGGGAAGGCTGAAGGCGGTCGGGTTCCATCCTCGTGCCCTTGGGTGCCACCTCCGTGTAACCCCTGACTCTGTGTTTTCTCCCCCAGGATTCTGGAGCTGCAGCAGAGCGGCGACATGGACATACTGAAGCACAAGTGGTGGCCCAAGAACGGCCAGTGCGACCTTTACTCGTCCGTGGACACCAAACAGAAAGGAGGCGCCCTGGACATAAAAAGTTTTGCAGGTGTTTTCTGCATCCTCGCAGCTGGGATTGTCCTGTCCTGTTTCATTGCAATGTTGGAAACGTGGTGGAATAAAAGGAAAGGCTCCCGGGTTCCGTCAAAAGAGGTATTAGACCCTCCGTTTCTCCTGGGGAGTTTTCATGCACCCTAAAAGTTGCTGCCTTGAATTTATAGCATTAGAGAGGGTTGGGAAACAAATTCAGAGGCATTTCCTTAGCTTTCCTGTTTTTTTAAGGTGAATGTTGTTCCTCAAAATCTCTTTAGCTGTTCTTGAATGAAAAAAAAACATAATGATGATGTATAAATATGCAGCTATTCTGAGTAAAACACGACTGTTACTCGTAGAATAGTACATTATTAATACATCAATATATCAATAGTTCATTATTCCCACTGGTGAGAGCTAATTCTCACCAGTAAGTTCAAAGTTTCTTGGCTTCTTCTTGAAAAATATTTCCCCTAAGCTCAGTGGCTGAGCCTTTCAAAATAGATTTGCAAAGTTGAGCCCTTTAATTAGCAGTTAGCTTCTTAAATAAGTTTGTCCCCATTTTCAGAAATGTTAACCTCTCGAGGCTTCCATGAACTTCAGTTCTCAGTACTTAATCTGAAGTCCAGGGAACCAAGAGTACATTAGATTTTTCAGACACAGGACAGAAAATACCAGAAGAACATTAGGAAAACGGAAGTCATTAAAATGTACTTGGCAGCAATGCCCAAAGCTGGACCTAAAGATTAACTTTAATGTAGCACTATCAATTATAACTTTTCTATCTGTGTAGTTGGACACATCTGTGTAGCTTGTGGGGTATTGCTGTTAATTTGTGTGCAGTGGTTTCACCTTCTCTGCAGTTTCTCCATTGTGTTTATGCCTGCTAATCTAATGCTGTGTAATCAGGCAGGATTAATTACACTACCTAATTAAACAGCATTGGCACTGATGGTAGAATACGTTTAATCTTTTCTTGCCTGTTTAAATTCCCAAGCTTTTTTTTTTTTGCTCGAGATCTGGACCAGACCATTATGGGGGAAAAAAAAAAATAATCTAGTCTTTAAATTGAGTTTCTCAGGAACTGAAACCATAGAGATTCGATTGGTACATTATTTTGAAAACCTAAAATTTACTCGATTGTTGTTTACCGAAGCTTTCAGAACGTCATGCTTCATATTTATCTTCTGTTAAACATAAAGATAAATAACAAAGGGAAAAAAAAACCCAACAACACGGATATTTTATATTGCTATAAATAAATTTTGTATTTCAGTTTTCAAATGCAGAGAAAATTGAGTGTATACTTTCCACAAATGGTATAATTTGGCCTCCTCGATCTTTGTTCCATGATCATTAGCTTAGCGTTTAAAATTGCATCTCAAGGCTAATTTGAAAAGCTTGGCTCAAAAGTGAGTTTGACGTGGACGTGTGTGCTGAATGTCCCCGCTGTCCTGGGTGTGGGGGCCATTCGGCAAAGGAATACATCTTAACTAACTTTCTTAAAATTCATTTTAGCTTCCATGAAACCCATTGGCTCTTCCAGGCCACTAGTCCAGAGTCGGGGGTCAGATTGGGCCAGTTTGTGGCGTTTATGCCGAAAAAATAATTGTCTTGTGGTTACGAAGATAACATTTCGGTAACGTGCCAGAAGTGACCCGTTCAATGCTGTCTGCCTGAGTCTGCAGACAGCCTTAAACTTCTCTGAGAGAAGTACGAACCGCCCCAGTAATCTCAATGGGATGTTGACTCTGAAGCCTGATGATAATTTAAGTGTGAAAACTGCTGAATATTTCACTACTGGTCTCACACAAGAGAGAAGAGGAAAGATCATGTTATGGAGAGATGCACAATCTTCCTGTGAGTGGGTCTCGTTTTGGTGTATGGATTGGGTGGAGATCGGGTTGTGGGCTAAGCATGGGAGAATATCACCACTTTCATATTTTCACTTATATATTTTCACTAGCCCCGAATGCGTCTCTGTAAGAGGAGAAAGAGGAGTATTTCGAGCAACTTACGGAGGCTCAAAAGCGATGAAATTCCAATCGTTGCCCGATTGGCATTTTAAGTTACGAAGCGTTTGCGTGTTTTTAAATACAAAACCAAACCGAACTGACTTTTGAAAAAGGTCAAACAAAAACCGAAACCCAACGGAACAAACAAAATATTTAGAACTGTCCCTCAGAGACATAGTCATGGCTCGCAGGCGCTCACAGAGCCTCCGTGCACTTCTTTACCTTCTGATGTGGCCCCAGCTCTCCTGCATCCTCCCAGGTTTTTAGGCGAGGGCGCCCGGTGAATGCGTTTGGTTTTGGTGTCACCCGTGTGGTTGTTACGTGCATCCGTGTCTATGTCCACGTGTAAATAAACTACAGACCAGAAAGCCAAGTTCGAGAAATGAGCGCTGCGTTTTTTCCCCGCGATGAGCTCAAACCAAAGCCTCTGTGGTCCGTCCCCGGGAGGTCCCTGATGCCCCATTCCCTGCCCCTTTCCCCCTGGCTTCTGTCCCTGCCCTAAAAAGAGGGTAAAACTCCTTTGCTCCGTGTCCGACGTGGCACCAGTGCAAATATTTTGGTGACCCGTTTTGCTAAGTGGATGAACCCCTGCAGTTTGTTCTAGGTGTGGACTTTTTCGGACTGCTTGACTTCATTCCTAGAGACACAGGAGGGATCTCGAGGCCGTTTGGTTTACTAGGAGTGTTGCCGTTGATTCAGGGAGCTCTGGATCAAGCCAGTCATTGAGTTGCAGTAATCGAGGCTGGAAGTCGTCATCTGTCGGCTGCCTAATTTTCCTCTGTGAGGTCCTAGAGTGAGAGATATTTCTAGTGGCCTGGAAGAGCCAGTAGATTTCACAGAGGTTAAGGTAAATTTTAAGGTTAGTTGAAATCGATTTTTGTTCTGAATGAGCTGTGCTCCCCAGACTGAGGGAATACCCCTGGACGTGTATACTTGATGCTGCTTTGAATTAAGCTTTGCGGTTCAGCAGAAATACCCACTTACAATACAGGTTTATTGTGTCACTCGGGATTTTCTCCTCTCTTTTTTTTTTTTAATTTCTGTGCATTTAAATTCTCAGTTATAACACACAAACCTGTTTAACTGAGTTCTCTAGGAAGAGAGATGTAAGGAGGAAGGGGGACAGAGGTAAGAGGAAGGTCGATATATTATGATAAACACCCCAGGCCTCCTTCTCTTCTCAGCCACAAGAGCGCAATTCCATCAGAATCTGTGGAATTGCTGCTTTGTAGGTGAGAATGGATTCCTCTTTTGGCATTGTAGTGTAAAATTGCCTGGTGGCCTCCTTTCTGTGTGATGTCAGTGAGTCACCAGCGCTTGCATTTTTGTCTGGAAGGTCAGCTTTTCTATGCTGCAATTTATGTTATAAAGGCAAAAAGTAACCTGAGATGTTTTTAGCCCTCCCTTAAGCCCTGAGAGGATGACCAAGACGGCAACCTGGTTGCTCAGAGCCTCCCATGTTGGCGTTCAGACTTAGTCCTCATTGCGGAGCTGAAGAACTGGCATCATCCCAGGCCTTTGAGACGATGCTTTGCTTTCGTGGCGCAGAGTTCGCTGTTATCCAGCTGTTGCTAGTCCAGCCCGCCTAGCTCTGAGCTTGGCTTTTCCTGGTGGAAACCTCCTGGCAGCGCTCGGAATTTTCGTTGTAGAGATTCAGGGTTTGGGGGTAGCTGTGGTGCGAGAGCTGGCTTACCCCACCGGGCCCGGGGCGGCGGGGACGTCTGCTGGTGACGTTCCGAGATGCCGTCAGCCACGGGCCAGCCGTAGTTAACTGTGCGCTGTGCTTCCCGAGCTGTCCTCATCGCACCGTGAAGCTTCCGCCCAGCCCAAACGGCGATGGTGAGTGGTGCCTCTTGTTTTTCTCCTCCCCCAGGACGACAAGGAGATCGACCTGGAGCACCTCCACAGGCGCGTCAACAGCCTCTGCACAGACGACGAGAGCCCCCATAAACAGTTCTCCACCTCGTCCATCGACCTGACCCCGCTGGACATTGACACTTTGCCCACGCGTCAGGCGCTGGAGCAAATCAGTGACTTCAGGAACACTCACATCACCACAACCACCTTCATACCCGAGCAGATCCAGACTCTGAGCCGCACGCTGTCCGCTAAAGCCGCCTCGGGTTTCTCCTTCGGCAGCGTCCCCGAGCACCGGACTGGCCCCTTCAGGCACCGGGCACCCAACGGCGGCTTTTTTAGAAGCCCCATCAAAACCATGTCGTCTATCCCTTACCAACCGACTCCGACCCTGGGGCTGAATATTGGTAGCGACCCCGACCGAGGCACCTCCATCTGAGCATCAGACCGGCTTTCTTCACCGTTTCTTTTTTAGGACTCCCTTCGCAAGGAGCGGCTGTAATGTTGTGGGACTAACAATGGATGTAACCTCTTTGCGTTTCCTTGGTTTTTTTGTTTTCGAGGTGTTTGGGTTTTTTTCAATTTGTTCGGGGGTTATTTTCTGTTCATTTTATTTTCTTTTTTAAATTTTATTTAAGAATCAAGATTATTAGTAACAACTCTTCCTTCTCTGCTTTCTCGGTCTGGTCTGCTCTTTCTCTCCTTATTCTCTTTACTACTTGAATCACTTATTCTTTGATTTATCACCACGTTAGGTTTTGGTTACTTCAGGCTTTTCATATACTTTAAATATAGGAAAGGTGCAGCGATTCGCGCATAGACAAACCCTGAGGATTACTTTACAAAAGGGCATTTGCTCCTCCTCCCCCACCGCCTTTTTTACTATAATTGCAATAACTTATATCCTTTTCTTCTATTCTGCTGCATCCAGTCAGCGCTCCACTGCTGTGTGTCCTTTTAACTGTGGACCAAAGGCAAACCCTGCAGTTTAAAAAAATGAAAAATTAAAAAAAAAAAAAAGAAAAAAAAAAAAAAAAAAAAAAAAAAAAAAAAAAAAAGAAAAAAAAAGGCAAAAAAAAAATCAAAACAAATGAAGTTAAAAGACCATTCAGGCCCCATAATATGAGAATGCAATTTTGTAGAATTAAAAAAAGCCATTACTATGCCAGTGAAGACTACAGTTAAATCTACTTTTGCACTGCAACAGTGCATATGACCTTTATGTGATTGTACAGTGTTAAAAGTTTTTCTTATGTACAGTAAACTGTATCATATGGCAGAAGCCTCTGTTGTGTTAAATAAATTAGTATCTCATACATATATATATACATATATACACACGGGTATGTGTATATATATATACATGTATATATAGCTATAAAATGGCAGCTGTTGCTATTGCAATTCATTTAATAAAGCTTTAGTAAAAATGTGTTGTATACAGGAAAGATGTACAGTGCAGGGGGTCTTTTCGTTTAGAAAAGACAGGTCGCTTTAATGTTATTCTGACTTGCATCGTTTGCCAACAGAGCATATTTTGTACTTTTTTATTAGGACATCTGGGGCAATTTAACGCTTGTACCTAGATGTAACTCATTTGGTTAGGTTTTGCATTGGCTATTGAGCATTCTATAGTATAAGGCTAACCTTGATAATTTTAATTAATTAGACAAATGGAACTCTCTCTTAGGTATACCACATTCATGAGCAACTAATATAGCTTTAGAGGAGTTTAAACATAGATCAAAGGTTAATAAATTATTTTCCAAATCGATACAGTTGATCAATACAATAATGGTGTTAGCGGAGGCAAAAAAATAAAGCCCTCAAGAAATACAGATGTGGCCTTAATTATGATCACGTATTGTTCTAAGGAAAAAAAAATCGTGAACAGGCGCTTATTTTAACCCTTTATATGTTAAGTTAGATTTAGAGGAGCAATGTATTTTTTACATTAGTGCCAACTCTGTAGAACAAGAGAAGGAACAGCAGTGAGAGCAAAACCAGTGCCCATGTTGGCACCAGCTTTTTAAAGTAACACTGTTAGAGATGTAGGAAGAGCTTTCAATTTGTAATCCTTAAAACTAAAAATGCGGTTAAGTAGAAAGCAAGCAGTTTTATCCTGTGAGGTTTTTTTGGTTTGGTTTTAATGCAGCCATACGCTTATTTTAACCTAACTCATTCTCTGGCTAGGATTAATAGGAATCAGCCTATGTGATTTGCTTTAGGATAAATTAAAAGGTATATTCTTCAGATCTATTCTATTTTGATGCTAATTCTGTTCTGGGGGAGCATCTTGTACTGTCACTGTTTTTTGTACTAAATCTTCAAATATTGTCTACTGTGTAAGGCAGAACAAATTCTTATCGTGCAAAAGGCCATTTTGTTTGCAGGGTAGCAAGTGTCTAAAAGCATGCACAACTTGCTTCCCCCTTGTAACATTCATGAACTCATCCACACTTCTGAGTAAAATAAAGAAAAAAAAAAAATTATTTCCAACAAGCTACATAGGGACATACCAGATGTCGCAGTGATTTTAGCTCTTAAAAAAAAAAAAAAAAACTGTTAACCATGTATGATATTTAAAATAGGCCTATTTTGATGTGTTGCCTATTATACAGATACACAAACCACTTTTTGGAGGCCTCAGTTACAAGTGGCAGAGCTTTCTGTGTATAATTTGTCTAAATAATTTGTCTAATAAAATTGTTTTCTAAACCTGTGTTTCCTCCGGTTTAAGTGGGCGCTGTGGGATTTTTGCCACTCGTGTTGGTTTTGCCACACGGTTGCCAGCGGGGATTTAGCCCACGGAGACGGGACGAGGCTGCCAGGGGTCAGCTCAGTCCAGAGCATCCGTGGAAATCACTAAGATTTACCACGTTTATCAATGTCAGGCTTAGGTTTCAGAAAACGTATACGGACAGCGTTTTGGAATTCGTTGGCGCTGACCTGTAAGGGGCACGATTTGTCGAAATGCTGCGTCCCACCTCCGTCCTTTTTAGTGTAATCTATGAATTTTCGTGGAACATGGTGGTTGTTTTCAGAGAATCACATTCTGCCATCCTTATCTGCGCAGGAGTTAGCTTGCGGTGATACTGGACGTACGCTGCCTTTAGATTTGACAAAAGTTTTGGTGGGAGAGAATTTAGCCCCTATTTCATTACGGCCGCCTCGATCCTTAAGTTTCATTAACATGTTAAACTTAATGGCCTAATCTTTAGTAAGTCGTGCAGGATGTACTGCAACAACATCAGTCATGCTGATTTAACTTGCCTGATCCAAAGTTTGTCTGCTGGCTGCTTACATTCAGCATATTTCATTCGCTGAATAATATTTTTGACCTCTTAGGATTTTCTGTTAAGCTCAGGAGGCGTTCAGGGGATTTCGTTTTACGGGTTCAACCTCAGTTCATGCTGCATTTAAAAAAAAAAAAAGTCCGAATCCAGGTAACATAAAAATCTAAAGTAAGTTAAATTATTTAAAGTGATTGAGGTTAAAATTTCAAGGTACCAATGCACTAATGCCAACAGGTGCACACCTCAGTGGGCACTGAAGGCCTAGCAACAGGACGCTAGAACTTTTATAATTTGGCTGATTCTATTATTTTGTAAAAATCAGCCGAGAGACAAGCTCTGCTTATTTTCTCTGAGGCAGAGCTATGGCAAACCCTGACCCTACAAGCCTTTCTGCACATTACAGTGTGTCTAGTAGGGCTTCTCCTAGCCACGGAGATGCTTGTGTGATCAGGAGCCACGTTTTAGGCTGTTTTCTTATCTGTGAGGTAATCGTGGCCTCTTGGAAAGGGCTGTCCGGATGGGACGTCACTGGGAAAATGGAGCAAGCCAGAGAAGTGGGAAGCAGCCCTTGCCTTCTCAGCAGCCCCTTCTAATTACCCAGGCTTACCTGTTAGACTGTGTGCAGGATGTGTCATCAGCTGCATCTGCAAACATCTGCAAACATCTGCAGGAACCATCCTCACGAATGGAAATACCAGATCCTCCTCCTGCATACTGGAGCTTACCCCACCCGAACCCAACTTTTGTTACCCCTCAAAGAAAGGCTCAGAGGTGCTGCTTATTCCCCTTCCTCGACTGCAGAGGGACCCTCCTTTCCCACTCGGCGCAGCCGGAGGATGCTTTGGCGAGCACTTTGCCTTGGTGGGAAGGCAGTGAATGTCCTATGACTGCTGGGAATTAAAAAGCACGGTCGGAAAAACAAACCCACACTTCTCATGGGCTGTTTGCGGTGTATTTGCCTCGTGTCCCCTGTCAAGTGCCAGGAAAATAAAAAGAGGGGGGGAGTGGGCGGCTCTGTGAGTGCATTGTGGCCCTGCTGCTGCTGGGGAGCTTGTCGTTCTCCCCCACCAGCCAGGGACATGCTTCTTCAAGCACGCAGTAGGGAGGTCTTGTTTGGTTTTGAATATTCCCCGTGTATGAATATTCACTGCGGACCACAGTAAGAGTAATCACAGCTGACCCGTGTTGTTACTAATTAATTCTTTTGCTTACACGCGGGGGGAATGGGAGAAAGGAAGCAAATACTGTGAACAAAGCTAATAATGTGGTTACTCGCTACTCCTACAATCTGACACTTTTTTTTTTTTTTTTTTTTTAAGGAGTGGTCTCTGAGGCATGACAGCGAACACAGCAAGAAATTGATGCCGTGTAACAGGAAAGCGTGTTGCTTTACGAAATAGTGCTCAGTGAGCACTGGAACGGTTTGTCTTGCTCTTTTACAGACCTTTCTGAATGATGTCTGCTGTTGCTTGGATCTGTTTGGTATCTCTGCGGATTTAGGAGACTGCAGATGATGTTTTCTTCTCCTCTCTCTTCCTCCCCCCATCAGAACAGAATTCCCCCAAACACTTTATATGATTTTAAAATCCTGTTGGACTATTTAGACAATACAGAAGGTATAGCTGATATGGGGAACAGGGATCTTTGTTTTTTTCTACATCGGGATGAAAGATGGGTAGAAGTAGAGCTGATACAGCTGGAAATCTGACTTTTGAAAGGTGTATTTATTCAATAAATATCGCCATGATCTTCAGTTTTAAAGGCTTGCTGTAGCATCTGGCGAATGTAGGCATATTCATATGTATATTAGGCCTGTTATATCTTCTATGAATTGTTTGAAAAGGGAAAACTTATTTCCATAAATATTTCTAAATATTTATTCCATAAATACTGGCACATACAAGCAGGGTTCCTTCTGAAACTTAGAGCCAGCAGGCTCTGGTCTGTAGTATATAGTCATTTGCTGGAGTGTAAATAGAAGTTAACCTGGAGTACAGACGTGAATTTCTATTTCGTATGTTGAAGCCATGTCGTAGTTTCTTAGCCTGGCTTGAATTTACTGTTACCTATCAGCTTCTGCCTGCCATCCTCTGCAGCAAGCATTGCGTTTACTCATGGGTGGCTTTTCCTGACTGCTCACCTGCTGCTCGTGGCCTCGCACAGGTGAGCGGGGCTGCAGGTTAACTTCTATTTACACTCCAGCAAATGACTATATACTACAGACCAGAGCCTGCTGGCTCTAAGTTTCAGAAGGAACCCTGCTTGTATGTGTCAGTGTTTATGGAATAGATGTTCAGAAATATTTATGGAAATAAGTTTTCCCTTTTCAAACAACTCATAGAAGATATAGCAGGCCTAATACACATATGAATGTGCCGGGGTGATGCTGCTGTTCGGGGAAGCTGAAGCCGAAAAGTAAGTGCGGTTTGCATTTCACCAGCTCCGCGCGTTGCGTAGGAGCGAATCTTGCACCGGGGAGGCGGCTGCTCCTGCAGGGACTCAACAGCCTGACCAGCTTTACCCTCAGCCGAGCGGGGAAGGCGGGCCGGGGGGGAAGCGGATTCGGGGGAGCGGGGGTGATTTCAGCGGCGGGGCCCAGCAGCGCTGCCGTGCCCGGCGCTGTCCGCACGGTGGCGCTGCCGCCCCGCCTGCGCTTCCCCCGGCACCGGGTCCCGCTCCGGCTCGACGGGGCCACCGTGGCGGGGGGGGCGCCGCCGTTTCTCGGCTCCCCCGCCCCGCCAGGCGCTCGCCGTCCCCCCGCGGGGGTGGAAGGGGAAGAGCCGCCGTCGGGGGAGCCGTGCGCGGCCGCGGTGGTCCCGCCGCGGTCCCGCGGCTGCCGGTGGAGCCGCATCGCCCGGGAGACGGAGCGGGCCGCGCCGCTATGCCGCCGGGGGCCAGCGCCGTGTCACCTCTTGTGTGCGCTTTGCAAAGAGGAGCCCGGGCGTGGCGAATGGGACACAGACCGCCATTGTGCCGGCGACACTTTAATCGCCCACACCTACAATATCCAACCTGTTGCCGGCAGAGGGGCAGCTCCGGGGCGCACACCCCACCCGAGGGGCTCGGGGGGGAGGACGGGGACGGCTCGGGGGGGTTTGCAGCCGTTTCACAGAATCGCAGAGAATCACAGAATGTCAGGGATTGGAAGGGACCTCGAAAGCTCATCCAGTCCGATCCCCCGCCGGAGCAGGAACCCCCAGATGAGGTTACACAGNTGGTTGTCACCCAGAAGAGCCTGGCTCCATCCTCCTGACACTGCCCCTTTCTATATTGATCTCCATGAATGGGGTCACCCCTCAGTCTCCTCCAAGCTCCAGAGCCCCAGCTCCCTCAGCCTTTCCTCACACGGGAGATGTTCCACTCCATCATCTTCTTGCCCCTTTACCAGGGTGAGGCTTTGGGGGGGAACTTCTTAGGTTGCATGCTCCGGGGTCTGGGAACCCCCCTGGGAAATGGTGCCCACCACACAGCTGTGCCACCAAAGTGGGTGCCCCAAGCTGGGGGGACCTGTCTCACTGGGAGAGGTAAGAAAGCAAAGCCCACATGCCCACCCCGGTGGAAACACCAGGCTTTTGTTTAGCAAAGCAGCTCTTGCTGGAAAGTTGCTTCTGTGCTGCCTCCCTGGCACAAGTTTGTCTCCTCGCGCTCTCACCAAGACACAAATGTGCACAGGCCTGCAGCAAAAAATAATTTCTAGTCGCACGGGTGCAACAGCCAAGCTGGAGCAAGAGGTGGGGTTTCATGGTCACAAACTGTTCTTTTAACAGGTAATTAAAAATTCTTAAGACACCCTAATGTACGAGGTAGGAGACCAGACGAAGATGTCTTCAGAGGGGGTTGTTTTCACAGCCTTTCACGGGGGTAGCTCCTGAGAGCTTGTGTTGGTGCTGTTGGAAATCGATTGTTCCTAGAAGCCCTTGTGCTCTCTGCTGCCAGCGATTCAACGGGAGGGTTTCCTGTGGATGGCAAGGTGGTGGTTTTTGTGGGCTGACAAGTGTTTCTTTGGTGGGAAATACTCTCTGTTCTGGGGGGGTTGATGCAGGTGCTGATCAGTCCAGCTTGGGCCCACTCACTTGCTTTTCTCCCCTTAGAGGGACCACTGTTCTCTGCATTATTTTGGCTTCTGTGACTGTGGATTGTTACTCCTTGCACTTCAGAGACCTTCTCTCCTCGGGAGATCTGCACAGGTTCGAATTCCAGGCTGGCGTTTCCACTACTAAGAAACCTCCTTCAGGCTCAGGGCTGCCTAGTTGCCAAGAGCTTTGTGGGTGATGGATGTGAGAACCCCGTATCAAAGTCCCCCCCTGCTCCCAGGTTGCTGTTCTAGTAATGCTGGTGTTGAGAGGCAACATAGACTATTCAAGATGTCAAATTTTTCCTTTTTTTCCTTACGCTTACATATCAAATGGGGGTTTTTTTGCCACTTGTCCAGTGAAATATGTTACTGCTGTGCCACAGAGAGTCTGCAAGCTGATTTTTTTTAGTTTATACTTCAAGCCTATGATTAGAATCTTTTCCCAGAAGAAACCTGTGCAAGTATATTCTGTGCAATGGCTAAAGTGACAGTGAAAGAGGGAATGCTGTGGTGATCAGTTAAAATATATATGTGTATGTATCTAATACCAGCAATTCTATGTGCCTAGAAATGTGGAGCACTTACATTCCCTGGGCTCTTGTTCAAGAGCCACTGGGAGCAAGTGGAGGTGACCAGATAAGATCTGAAGGGAAGATGTTGTCTGGATGGATGGATGGATGTTAATTCTCCGATCTTTAACCAGATGAAGTGTTGTGTTTACGCTGTAAAACTGTTGATGGCTCTGCTCATTTTCTTGGTTAAGTGATTTATATCAGTAAAACGTATTAATTAACAGCCTAATGAAAGCGTGCTAGACAACACTTGCTTTTATAGCACTTTCTAATGTGCAGTGTGTTCTTAGCATTCTGTTATTGCTCATCCCAAGAGTGACTAAAATGATGGAGCTGTGAGTGGTACGTGTGGGTGCACACAGGCCTGGTAAAACTGTTCCTGCTGCAGAGGGTGAACAAACTACACCTGGAATAGCATTGCTGTTAAAAAGATGAGGTGCTCAAGGATCGGGAAGGTATAAAGGCTCTGACACAAACAGATCCCTTGGGTTTGTTTATTTTCTGGAGGCCTGTTGGTGAAAGTGTCCCGCAGCTGAGAAGTGCCTCGACTCAGAGATTTTGGTGGGACTGAAGGCATTTAGCAATTCTAGAGGAAACTCCTTGCCAAGCTGAATGCAAAAGCAAAGTGTTTAAACCAAAGTGACCAAAGGAAAATCGTTATTATTAGTGATGCTTCCTCGAACATAAAGCTTTTTATTTTTAAACTATGGGCATAAATTAAATTCTCAGTAACAGTTACAGACATTTAAATAAAGGGGCAAAGTGTATGTAGGTATAAATTTTATAGATGACATTTCCAAATATATTAGAAAGCTGCATTCGTTATGCCTTACAATGACCCCAGGAGGGAGGCAAGTATTGTTATAGTGATGCTTCACATTGCTCCTGGAGGCAGTGGGAGCACTTGTGCTAGGATTAATGGTACACAGCAGAACGTGTCTGCAGAGTTAGGCCCAGCACTAGATCTTTACAGGGCTAAAGGCCACCAAGAAATGGGAGTTAGGTTTATAAACTCTCAAAGAGTTGAAGCAAATGACATGGGGTAATTATAACGACCTGCCGAGGAAGGTTGCTCTGCAGAAATGAGGACAGGTCTGCTTCAGCTGCAACGTGGTCCTGACGAGTGGAAAGGGGCAGGTTTCACAACGTTGGAGTCCGTTGTGATGTCCCAAGTACCTGGGCTTTTGCATTCCTTGCGGTTGTCACTTCTCATGTGTATTTAAAGTGCATTTGACGGTAAAGCATCAGCTACTGATTACAGGAGTCTAAGAAAGCCTTGCTGCTGGACCTCCCTCTGCTGTGTGCTGTCTTTATGTGTTTGTTGTAGCTCACGCGGTAGTTTCTAGATGGGGTTTGCCATTCCGGGGTGCAGCTCGGTCACTGGGTGGGCAGGAATCCCCCTTCCCTGCCCTGGCTGGAGGCCTGGGCAGGTCGTGGTTGGGATTCAGCGAGGATTACCCGACCTTGGTAAGCGACACTCACAACTTTGTCTCTATCCAGTCGTGCGTTTAACTGCCTGAAGGCCGGATCACGAGCCAGGGGAGAGATGCAGAGAGGGTTCCCCCCTGCATTTTGAAAGGAAGGGAGGAAACAGGAGAACATGTGGAGAAAGCGGGGTAAGGGAAGAGAAGGAATAAAATACTTCCTAACTGGTGGTGATGCCTGCGGCTGGTCTTGAAATGGGATTGAATGAGCAATTACACTATTGAGCACAATTAAGCTGAGGGCTGACCCCTGTGCTTTGTGTGCTTTGAAAATGTCTCTGGCCTTAATGATACAGGAGGCTTTTTGCAAGTCTGTTTCCCCCCTCACACACCTTTTGTAACCCATTTTTCTGTAATACTAATATGTGCCTGACCCCGAGTTTCTGCTTCGGCCCTTAACCAGGCTGGGGGGGAATGCAGGAGCCGGGGGGGAAATCTGCATAAAGATAAGGGAATAAGTTCAGTCTGTTTTCTTCTGAAGGCTTTGACACTTTCTTAAAGAGAGCAGATTCATTTTCAAGGCTTCCTACATTCCTGCTATTGTACAGTAAGTGTTTCAGACCGGTGTGCCTGTGTTTCCGACTCCCGTGAAGTTCCCTTTGCGGCAGGGCGTGCCTCGAACCGCTTCAAAAGAACCAACTTCTACAAAAGAGAAAAAGAAACTCAAGTAGGCTTGAACATACAAAGAGAGGGAGAAAGGGAAGAGAAAAGGGCCGGGCAGTGTTGAATACAAAATGAGTTCAGCCAGCCCCAGGAGTTCTTCATCACTTACATTTATCTTATTCTGGGAGAGCAGAGCTAAACCCAGCGCTGACATAAACCACTCTTTGCCTTTGACTTTGACTCTTGAGTGTATGTGTGTGCAGCACAGCGGACATGGGCATATGCAGAGGAATGGGTTTCAATTAGATTTTTTTTTTTTCCCCTCGCTCTGAGCTGTGGTGGTGAAAACAGCTTTTTGTGCCTGTTCTTTCAAAGGCAAACTATCAAGCGAGTCTCAAATGCCTCCAGTTTCAAAGTGGTCGCTCACAAAACATGCATTTGAAGAACAAGCAGTATTTGTGAGCCGAGCTGAGCGCCTGAGGAGCATGCGGGGTGTTAGGCTGATCCCCCCTGCGCTCTGTAAAATCACTGCAGTCCTGCTAAGAGAAGCCCCCCAGCACCTTCTGGGAGTGTGGGGTACCCAGAGGCCCATCACCCCACATCCGCATGGGATGCCAACGGGACTCTGCACCCCTCCATACCTGGGGTCTTTGCCTGGCTGCCTTCAAAAGTGGGTGGCCCATGTGCTGGAGGATTGGGGCTGCTGTCAGGGAGCAACGGGCAAGCCCCATTGGCCCAGTTCAAGACTTCACACCATCATCGCTCTTCTCATGCCTGTGAGCTTGCAAGGCTTCTGGAAACACGCGTCAGCAGGTCCCGCCTGGCAAAGCTCCCGCTCGTCTCCAAGCTTTGGCCGGAGGTCCTTGCATCGTGCAGCTCACAGCCGTGGCACCCGGTGCCCCAAAAGGAGGAGGGTACAGGGGGCTCCTTGCCAAGCAAGCGTGTACCACCGGGACGCGGGTGAGGGAACAGGTGGTGCCTGGGGATGGGAAGAAAAGCCGGAGGGTTGGGTATTTAGTTGGTGAACAGTACAGTGGAGAGAGGATTCTTTATTTTTAATAATAAAATAATCTGGGGGGGGGGCGGTAATATCATAGGAGCTTACAAAACTTGCTGCTGGATACAAAGAGATGGCCTGCCAACTTTATGGATAATATACAGAAGCAAGGCATAAACTTCTGCTCCTTTGCTTCTTCCTTACCAAGTAGACGTTTCCGTCTTGATCAGAAACTAACAACTTGTTTAGGAAAAAAAGAAAAATAATCCAGAAGCTTTGCCTTTGAAACATAATTGCAAGCAGAAAAGGATAGTGAAGGTTTGAGCAAGCAAATCATCGACGTGCTATTTGCTCGAAAACATCCAGTTGTTTGTGGAAGGTGGGCCCCCGGCGCCTGCAATGCGCTCAGCCAGCCTAATAAACTAATAAGGTTGCTCATTTTATGTCACCGCCACACGGCTTTGAGCTGCTGCGCTCCCTCGCTCCCTCCTTCGCTTGCGAGTTATTCACGTTTGAAAAAACATATCTACCTCATACTGTGCCCATCACTTTGTTCTCAACACGCCTATTCACGAGTAAACCTCCACTTTTCCTCTTGAAGCGGGCGGTGGTGGCAGGAGGGGAGGCTGCTCGGAAGGAAAGTTAAGATGCGTGCACGGAGTTATTTCCCTCTCCGCCACCTTTGGGGAGCTATTGTCGGCCGAACAAAAGAACCAGCTCGCGGGGGATCGGGACCCTGCCGAAAACGCGGCAGCTCCGGGTGCAGCACACATGTGCTGTCCCGGCTGCAAACGCCGCCGTTCCTCACCTTTTCCCGGGATTCACGGTTTAAAAACGAGCGCACGGACTCGGCAGCTCCGCAGCCGCAGCCCCGCAAATCCGCGCAGCGCTTCACGGCCGCCCGCGGGGTCCGGGCTGCCCGGGCACCGTCGGGGCCGCGTCCCGGGGCGGGCGGCGCTCCGGAGCTAGTGCCGGACGGACCGACGGCGACCCCAGCCCCGGCGTTTCCCGGAGCCTCGGGGTTTGGGCGGCGGAGACAGAATGTCAGGGATTGGAAGGGACCTCGAAAGCTCATCCAGTCCAGTCCCCCCGCCGGAGCAGGAACCCCCAGATGAGGTTACACAGGAAGGGGTCCGGGCGGGTTCGAATGGCTGCACAGAAGGAGACTCCACAACCTCCCTGGGCAGCCTGGGCCAGGCTCTGGCACCCTCACCATGAACAAGTTTCCTCTCATATTTAAATGGAACCTCCTGTGTTCCAGTTTGCACCCATTGCCCCTTGTCCTGTCAC
>VWYH01007083.1:413964-504601 GCA_013399365.1 Pampusana beccarii
GCCTGCGGGCGCAGGTGAGCGGCGTGCAGAAGCAGCGGCGGCTGGCGGCCAACGCGCGGGAGCGGCGGCGGATGCACGGGCTGAACCACGCCTTCGACCAGCTGCGCAACGTCATCCCCTCCTTCAACAACGACAAGAAGCTCTCCAAGTACGAGACGCTGCAGATGGCGCAGATCTACATCAGCGCCCTGGCCGAGCTGCTGCACAGCCCCGACGGCCCTCCCGACGCCCCCGGCAAGGCCGAGCACCGCGGGGCTCCGTTCGAGGCGCCCTGCGCCGCCGGGACCGGGCCGCCCCCCGCGCCGCAGCCGGGGCCGCCGAGAGCCTCCCCGCCCGGGCACGGCAGGACTCGCTTCCCCCCGCCGCCGGCCGCGGGGGGTTACTCGGTGCAGCTCGACCCCCTGCACTTCCCCTCCTTTGCGGAGGGCGCCCTGATGGGACAGAGAGCCCCCTCCCCCGCCCTCCTCATGCCGCAGCCCGGGCAGCCGCCGCAGGAGAGGAGCAAAACGTCGCCACGGTCCCACAGGAGCGACGGGGAGTTCTCGCCCCGCTCCCATTACAGCGACTCGGACGAGGCCAGCTAGGGTGGGGGCGCCGTCCCAGCACCCCCGGGCCGCCCCTCGGAGCTTTGAAACGGCCCCCTCTTCCTCCCACCCCGGCTGCTCCTCGGTTTGTCCGGGCGAATGACTGTTAGCGAGTGACTGCACCCGCCCTCGCTGTCAGGGCTGGTCGCATTTCTTTATTTTGTTTTTACCTTTAGTTACCACTTTCAAAAGTTTCTTTTGCCTAGAAGTCGTTGTCGTTCCCTCCTGCCAACACGCCGCTTTGCAGCGCGGAGCCTGAGCGAGCAGACGATGCACAAAGACAAAGTTTGGCCCCTGTGCTGCTGCCCGGTGGGCGGGGGTGTCGCCATCGCCCCCCCACCCCGGCGTGCACCTGCGCTCACACCCGCGCCCTCCAGGAGCCCGATCCTGTCCCGGGTCGTATGGCTGTGGAAACACTCAAAGTGTAAATAACGCACCGTCTTGTCCTGTAAATAGCGGGGGGAAAAAAAAAAAAAAAGTGGATATTCCTCAGCGCACGATGTCGGCGTCTTTTGGGGGGGGGAGGGAAACTTGGTGCAAGCACTTTATCAGCGGCTGGAGATGGGGTTTTCAAGAGGAAAGCTGTTAATTAACTGCCAATTGGAGACCAATATTTAATTAAGCCACTTAATCCTAACGCTTTCTTAAAAACGAAAACAGTTTTGTCGTGTCAAACTTTTATGTTCGTTTTATTTTGCTTTTGTGATAATAGGAAACGTATTTATTATGGAGTGTTTGCAACTGTTTCTGATTTTTGTTTTTAAAGCTTTTCTACGACGAGAATCGTTTATTTTAGCAAACCCAGCTGCCATTGTTTTATGTATTTTAATGATTTTGAGATCAAATAAAAGTGCGGGAAAAAAAAGACAAAACCAGCCTGAAAGCGGGGTCAGGTTTAGCTTTTCTCCCCGCACGTCCTGAGTCAGGGTGGTGTCAAAACCCGGGTAATTGCAACAAGTGCAGGGTGGGCGCTGCTCGGTGGCCGCCTTGTCCCCCCGTGGCTCCACTCCCCTTGTTCCCTTCTCTCCCAACGCTCCCCCGGTCGGGGACACGAGCGGGACCCCCACGGAGCCTCGTGTGCGTCGCGAGTGGAGGTGTAAGCGGTGCGGATGGGGCGGGGGTCAGCCGGGAAAAGCCGGCGGGGTGTTGCGACAACGGGGGAGCAGGATGCGGCCCCTGGGCTCGGGTTAAGCCCCGGGACGAGATGATACTTTGCCCATCCTACCCCTGACAGCCGACCCGGGGCTAAGCCGGTGCCGGGAGCCGAGGTCCCGCTGGGTTCAGCAAGTGATACCGGGGGGTCTAACGGGGGATCCGCTAACCAAGGGCAGCAGCAGCAGCCCCCGCGGGAGCGGAGACTTCGCGAGTGTTGCTTTCTCCTGAAGAAACAAGGCACCTGCCCCCTGGGTAACCCCGGGCTGCTCTCCCCAAACACCCGCGACCGCCACCCCGTACCTGCCGAGGCGGGTTACGGTCCCGCAGGGTGAAAAGTTCATCGGTAGGGTCATTTCCCTTCCTACAAAAAAAAAAATTACAAAATAAAGGCAGCTTTTTCGGCGTGTGTCACCTTCGGTTTATGGCATTTATTTCTGGGCTCGGGGAGCCGGTCTCGCTTCTTAGGGCTCCGAGCACGGGAGTGATGCGGTGGAGCAAAATAACACCAATTTTTTGGGGAGCTGCAGATGTTGTTTTGTTTATTTGTTCTGGGTGTATGCCCAGCGCAGGTGAAGCGGCTGCCGCTGTTACTCGGGGCATCACCCCGTGGGAGGGTCTCGGGGGTCCCGGGGGGGCAGCCGTGGGTTCCCCCGTCCCCGCCGTCCAGGCGCTGCCTCCGCGGCTGCGGACACACGAAGGAGTTGAAAAACGCAGATCAAAATTCTCCCCAGGACGGCGTCCCTTCCCCCGACAGATGAGTGCAGTTGGTGCTCATAGCTGTCTGATGGTCTTTTATTTATTTTTTTTAAACACTTCTTTGAAAGAGATACCCACATTTCCATGTTAAGGTTCAGCTATAGACTTTGCATAACAACCCTTTGGCAGCCCCCCTCTCTTACACTCCGTTAACAAGCTGTAACGTATAGCTGCAGGTTGCTATAATCTCATTAATATTTTGGAAACTTGAATATTGAGTATTTCAGACTGCTCATTCCCCATATGCCAGGCCACTCCCGCTATGCTGGCTGGTTCCTTTCTCTCCATTATTAGCAATTAGCTCCTATCTTCCAAAGTCAGATCCAAGTATCCAAGATACTAGCAAAGGAATCAACTATGTGTTGCAAGCTAAGCATGCTTAATACCTCCCAAACAAACAAAGAGACAACATTTCTTTAAGTAATGAAGATGGATAAATCGCTTTATTGAGCTTGCGACAGTGTTTGTTTTGTATGGACTAGCGCAAAGTTTTTTAACAAGAGCAGGGGCGCGCACCAGCCCCTGGAAGCAGTTTCGCCCCGTTTGCTTCTTCGCGTGGTTTTATCATCTTAAACGGGCTTTTATTTGAAAAGGGCGAGCCAGAAGCGCACTATCCGAGCGTTAAATTTTGGCTGAACGCTAAATATCCTCCGGGGTCTGCAAAACAACCGGGGGGAGCGGGGGAAGCGGGGAGGTGGTCGCCTTTGTGCGAGGCGCACGGGAGCTCCGTTGCTTTTGGATCGCGGGATAAACCGCAGCCAGGAGCTCCGGTGCGGGGTTTGCACGCCCGTTTGGGCGGTGTGGTTTAGTGCGGGGATTCTGGAGGGGGGCGAGGAGCGGCGGTGGGTGGGGGGGCGAGTTTGCAACGAGCCGGCCGGAGCGCATCGCTGCCTTGCGGCTCTGCGGCTGCTGTTTGCTCAGCCTCTGGTCTCGGGGACGGAGGAAGAAGGGGAAAAAGGGGGGAAAGGGTTAAACCTGGCGAAAGAAGACCAGAAAAGCGCACGGACTACGGGGGGGTGGGGGGGGAGCTGGCCGTGGGGCCAGTGTTTCTTAATTAGAGCGGGGCGGACAATGCGATGGGGAGGACAATGGGGGGGATAAGGGGGCTGGGGAGCGGGGAGGTGGGGGGGTCTGGCCCCGCTCCCGGCCGCGGTGCGCGGTGTCTGGAGCGGAGCACGCGTTGTCAGCTGGTGAGCGCAGCGGCCTTTCAGGCGGCTCCCCAGGGAGCTGCGCGCCCGCGGTGAGCTCCATCGTCACCCCCCTCCCCTCCATCATCATCATCACCGGCCTCCTCCTCCTCGGCGGCCCCCCACCCCAGCCGAGCACAACAGCCCGTATTCAAGCCCCCCTTCCCTCCCTCCCCTCGCACAACAGCAGCGCAGTGGCAGCCACGCCACCTCCCAGCAACCGGCAGCACGCGAGGGCACCGCCGGGGCACCTGAAAGAGTCAAAGCCAAAGAAAGGGAGACAAAAGGAGGAGAAAAAGATACGCAGGAACGGCCCAGCGTGTCTGCTCCGACAGTGCGGGGAGGCGGGCGCCCGCAGAGGGACAGGCGAGCTGGCGTGCACACGCGTGGACGCACGCACACGCTTGCAGAGATCCGAGCCGCTGCAGCGGGGATGGAGACACGCGGTCACCCCACGATTCCCGTCGTGCGGGAGCAAGGGCCCCGGCCCCGTGTGGGGCACCTGTCGGCTTGGGCTCCTCTGTGCACCCCTGACACGCCCGGGCACCGATCCCGTCCTTGGGTCCGGCCACCCGCCCTTGCATCTGCTCGGGACGTGACTGTCCGGGAGAGCGGGGAGATAAAAACGCGGGGAAAGGGGCGAGGGGACGGCGTGTGCGTGGGTGAGACGGACACCTTGCTAGACCGGTGCGGGGAGCATCGCTCCGCGGGCTGCCCAGCCCCGCAGCGCCCAGGCTGGGGCGATGAGCCTCCCGGGCACCCCAGGGACAAGGGGGCAAGTTGTTCGGCCTTGGCCAAGTCCTTGCAGCGCTGCTTTGCCCGGGATTAGGTGTCCGGCGGGGCCAGGGCGCGCAGCCGGCAGCCCTTGGGAGCTGGGGTCCAGTGCTGCCGTCCGCCCGCTTTAACTTCAGGTTGACTCTCCCAAAGTCAGTTTTGCAGAGCTGCTGCACACCCCGGGAGTTAAGTGGCTGCTCTGCCCTTGTGCGGTGGGTGCCCTGCCTCTCTCGGCCTTGGCCGGAGCGGGGACAGACAGACGGGCCTCTTCTGAAGTGCGATCAAATGGCACAGGATGCCTTCGGGAGCCCAGCCAAGGCGTGTCAAAGACGGTTTGAGCGCCGAGGCATTTAAACGCTACAACGGGTGGCTTTCTGGCGTGTGCTTTTCTCTCTCCCCGCTTAGGACCGGGAGGAGGGAGAAAGCGTTTTTACCGAGCTGCTGCAGGGATGGGTGCGACATCCCTCCAGCGCTGCCCCCCGCAAACTCACTGAAGCCCGGTGCCGCAACCGGGCGCTTCCCCGCGGGAGCGGCCGCCCTGTCCCGTCCTGCAGCCGGGAGCGGGAAGAGCTTTTCGCCTCCAGCTCGGTTGAACCGGGAATTCTTGGCGTGTGGGGGTGTCTAGACCCGCCGCTCACGCTTCAGCCGAGGCAGGGATGAGCTCTCTGTAGAGCTGACAGGGAAAGCAAGATTTGGGAGTGGGAGAGCAAATCCCCTCCGCTCAGGAAGAGATTTCTTTTTGCATTTCATCCTAGTTTGTTTCCGCATTCTCTTCCTCCCCCCTTTTTTTTTTAAACTTATTGTATATTTCCCCTCCTTCTCCCAGCTCCCTCCTTTCGCTATTTCCTCTCTGCTTCCTTCTTCTCTTCCTTTCCCAGTTTCCCTCTTGCTCTATGCCGTGGCAGCATCCCCGAAAAGGAGCGATGCTGCTGCCGGGGTGCCCGGGACTGCTGCACTTTTATGGGGCGGTTAATCAACTGCACATCAGCGAGACAGCGCATCAGCCCATCTGCTTGATATATATTCAGGAGGGCTCCAGCCCTTTTGAAGTCTAATTTCTTCCCCGGGAGAACGGGCCGGGTAATTTACCATCATTTCGTAGGCAGGGCGGCCAGCAGGTTAACCCTTTCCCCAAGCGCTGCCGCTGCGGGTTTTCCTCCCGAGTGAGCAGATTTTAATGCCTCGTCGCCTCACCGTAAACTTGTAAAAGTGCCTCTTTAATGGTACGTGACTCGCTGAAATCAGACACCCGGCCCACCGGCACGGCAGCCCCCTCTTCGTCTTGTTAGATTGGTGTTTAAAGATCTGTTTGGGACAAAGCAATTCCCTCGATCCCACCGGGTCAGCGCGTATCATTTCACCCCCAACCACCCATTAATATTTTTATGCTTCAGGATCTCTGGTTTGGGGTTTTTCTTCTTCCCATCCAACGCTTAGCAACACAGTTTTATCCAGAGGCAGAAGCACGGGGTGCATGGGGTGTGCACATCGCGTACGATCAGCGGTGCAAAACCGCGCTGCAAAATCCTCTTGCTAAGAGAACAACGCAGCCCTTGCCCGGCAGGTGCGGGGGACACGTCGCCCCTCGCCGTGCTCCTGCGGGACCTGGACACGCGTGGGAGGGGGGGGCGTGGGCGGGCAGGCAGCTCAGGACCCCGGCATTGCTGCCCGTGATCGCTGCGCTGGCAGCGGGCGGGGGGGACACGCCGTGGGGAGGGGGGTCGGATCCTTTCCCCGGTCCGGGGCCGGTGTGCTTGGGGCTGGTTCCAAATGGCACCCACTCCACGGGCACACGCGGGGCTGCGTCCCGACAACGACCCAGCGGAGTTGTCAGAGCAGAGGAAAGTGTTTGACTCCGCAAGTTTCTGAACTTTTGTTTATTTATCCTGCTTCCTTTCTCCAGGGCTGTGCTGAACCGGCGGATGGATGTACCGGCCAAGCGCTCGGCTGCTCCGCGCCCTAGTTTTCTGGTTCAGGGTACACTTTGAAATAAGCCTGAAACTGTTCAGCGACATCACCTGCTTCCCATAAACCCCAAAAAGCATTCCTCGGGGATCCGGGCAGGGGCGAGTGTCGCTAACGCCCTCCCGGAGCCGCCGCCGCCGCCGTGCCCTCAGTCCCCACCTGCACCTCGCTTATCTACAGTCAATATTTTTATCGTGCCCGGGGATGGATCCTGTTCGGCTCCGGCTCCGGGGCGGCATCCGCGCCCAGCAGCTCCTCCCAGGCCGCCCGCCGCTCCCCCGGCAGCCGGTGGGCACCGGGTGGGCAGCGGGTGGGCACCGGGTGGGCACCGGTTTTTTTTTGCCCGGCCGGGGCCGCCCTCGAAAGCCGATGTATTTATTTATTAAATCCAAAAAAACGTGCATGATAACGTCCCTTGCAACATTTTTTGTCCACAGTCCCTTTTTAAAAAAGGTGGTGCATTTTTTTTTTTTTTTTAAACATAGTCCTTTTGCCTGTTTGGCTGCCGGAGGTGAGGCTGGGACAAGGTTTGCTGCAGGTTTCTGCTGGAGCAGGGTTAGGCTGTCTGGAGGGTTAGAGCAAAGCTGGGGGCCAAGGGGTGCAGGGATCCCTCTCAGAGTGGACACTGGACTCTTCTGTACTCTGTTTTGAAACAGCAATGGAATATTGGCTATCTACTTCTGTACAGCTGGTTTTGTTTGGACTTCAGTTGCTGTGGGCAAAAGTATCATTTTAGTATTTGGTTTGTATTTATTCACATGCTTTTCTGTTATTATTTTATTTTTCTCACGTGTTTACTAATGCTGAACTAAGTGACTTGTTGTGGACAACAGGACCAGTTCATTACTCTTGGTAGGGTCCCAGGGCCTAGGGAAGCAGAGCAGATGCCTTGCCACAGCTGTATCTCGTTATTTGCAGCGGGGAGAGGTAGAATTTTCTGTTGCAGAGTGAAGCTGAGCAACACCTTGGGGAGGATGACAGCTGGAAGCAAGCAAAATCATTCTCCTGACCCACAGGTTGTTCCCTCATTAAGTGTGATGAGGAGTACCTGCAGGTGAGGCAGCATAAATTGCTCCTGTTGGAGCTTCCTCTCTGGTTTGGGTGAGAGTGTGAGACTGGGGTAGTTTTCTGGGGCACGTGAGAAGGTCTGTCGTGGTCTGATGTGCGGAACATGCAGTGCATGCTGGCCTGGTTCACCTCTCAGGTAGGAAGAACATCTGTTATTTTTCTGAATTTACTAATGCTGCAGTGTTTGTAGTGAAGCCGTGATGAATACAGCCATACTTGTGCTGTTATGTTGCACCGCTTGCCATAATGTCTTGCAAAAACATTCCCATAGCAAACTTTCATGTGTTTCTTCTCTGGTCATGGAAAGACTTCTGGATCAAGTCTATTGCTTAGCTAGCATCCAAACAATCCTCTTCCCTACTCTCTAGTTTGGTGACTTCCTCTCTGCGTTGAAGAATATTCTGAAAGCTTTTTGTTTAAAAAGGCTTGAAAACCTGACGTCTGGTGCTGTGAGACAGGAGGGCTCTGAATTGCCATTAGGTTTCCAGGCTTTCCCTGTTGAGAAAGCGAAAGCTTAGAAGCATCGCCGGTTGTAACTTTAGGACCAACAAGTAATGGGATTGCTTCACTTGGATGCTGCTGTTGCCTGTGATTGCCCAGGGGAACTGTAGTGAGCAGTATTCAAAGCTGAGGCTGTAGGAGTGATGCAGGTTTTAAGGAGAGGCAGTATTAGTTGGTTCTATTAGCTAATCCTGCAAAGGCTGCTCAGCATCATTCCAAGGAGCCTGTTGTGTCACCTCCTTTAGGTGTGCAAAGACTCTGCGCTGTGGTTTTAATGGCAATTTCACAACCCTGGCCTGTAGGTTTGTGCTGCTCCAGGGGCTGGGGCATGGTCCAGTGTAACTTAAGCAGCTGTGAAGGACTGTCAGGGTGTTAGAAAGCTCCTAGTAATGGTCATGCACTTGCCTGGGGCTGCTTGGACACTTGGGTGATACCCCCATGACGAGCATCCCTAGACCTGCATCACTTGTGCAGCTGAAGCTTGTGGTGACAGCCCCAGACGTGACCTCCTCAATACTCAAGGGTCCCTGGCTATTCAGCTCTAGAGGTGTGTGTAGGGGGCACTAACCTCTATGTACCCCTGCTTAAACAAGAGTTTTAAAAGCAATTCATAGTTTTTTCCACTAGTATTCCTGCCCCAGGGGGAAGTGACATTTGGAAAAAATACTTCTATCTTTGGTTTCCTTTCCCTCGCCACACATGATCAAAAAGAGTAAGTAGAAAAGCATTGTCCTGGCACAACTGAAAACAGGGGATCAAAACTTACTATTGAAACTCTGCTGTCATAGTTTCAAGTGTTCTTAAAAGAAAAAGCAAGAAAAGTTATTCCCCAAAATAGAAATAACTAAAATGAAATATGAGCATTTAAAGATAGGCTTTTGTTTTTCAAAAGCTGCTGTGAATGTTTAGAGGTTTTCAGTTGTTTCTGTGGCAGTTGGGGGTTTAGCAGGGGAGGAAACCTCAGCTTCTTACATACCGATATTTATTATACTTGCACACCTTGACAAGGCTGGTGGAGATGATGTGGACCTGACCTGGAGATTCCTGAAATATATGTAGAGAATTGGCAAGTAAGACTGAATGAGACTCTTCAAAGTCTTGAGAACAAATAGCTTGTCTTCTTTTGGCAGACCTTTAATTTGTTTATTCAAATAAAAACCCAACGGATATAAAATTTGTGGCCCGCATCAGTCTTGGTTTTAATTTCCTGCAAATCTTACAAATCTTAGAGGTAAGATGAAGCAAACTGGGTCTGAGAATTAAATGCATTTTTACCTTTTGGTTAATTAGTTTTTAAAATCGGGGCTTTTTGGTGAGGTTACTTGAGTGTTAATCTTTTGGAGAGAATATTGATACTCTGAGAAAAGTCTTCATTTGGGGCAAGAAATATTTTATTTTACTAATAGGCGGCATCAGATAGTTTAATCAACTTTACGTATTTTCATTTCTACCTTTGAGTTCTGTTTCAGATTTTCATTATACTTAATTGGTTTGAATAACAGCAGCAGCATCTGATCCTTACTGAGCTGTTTAAAGACATTAGCTCTATTTTTGGAGCTTTTTGAAAAATTATTTTGGGTGCAGCGTCAGCAGATTCATCTCAGCTTTTCTATTGCTGTTTTAGATTTCCCTTTAGCACGACATTGTGTAGAAAAATAGAGGTGTTAATGGCAGTTACCCTTCAGAAGTAGCAACCTGCAAAATTTGGAATAGGAAATTGCCACGTTGAGAATGCCGTATACCCAAAATGCAAATCCACGAGGGGTCATGATTGGAGGATCAACCTGCAGGAAGAATAGTTTTCCCCAAATGAAAATGTATTTAACAAAGGTTTTGTATTGTAAATAGTAGGACACAGTTATGTTTAACAAAATAGCCTTTGAAGTTGCCTATACGCTGCTCTCCTGATTGATTTAAAATTTTAGGCTTACACTCCCCGCAATAAACCTTTTTATTAACATTTTATTGCAACTGAACTTCGTGGCTTCTCCGCTCGCCTAATAATAATGCAGCAACTGCTCCGAGGCAGGTGTTCTGAAGGGTGAATCAACAGAGCTGAGTCTGAGCTGAGTCTGAAATCGCCATAAAAAAAAGCACGAAGCCCATAAAACCACCGTTTCCCCCGTCCCCCTGGGGCCACCACGGGCTCTGTCCATGGTACCCCTGTCCCACCAGCTCTGCCCGCCCGCTGCAAAGCTCTGGGGACTCTTTGGGGCTTATTTTATTTTATTTTATTTTATTTATCCCTGCTGATTGACTCTGGTTCTTAAGTTTAGTCCCTTCCTGCTAATACCGACTGCTATTAAAAAATTGCACAATGAAAAGCTTTTCACCCCACCCGGGTGTGTATTTTTAACCTATATAGTACCTCTACTCATAAGACCCCAAGTAATATGTAAAACACAAGCGCTTGACTCGTTACACAGATGATATCGTAGTAATTTCTTCTGGGGTCTGTAGGTTATCTTTTGTATAAACTGCGAAAGACGATTCTCATTACAATTTAATTGAGAACAGACAATATTGGTCCAATCTGGATTTCAGCTTGTGAGCTTTCATATGAAACAAACTGAAGAAAAATAAATGCTCAGAATGAAATACAAGGATACAAGGTTTAGATCGGATATTAGGAAAAAAAATCTTCACTAGAAGGGCTGTCGGGCATTGGAACAGGCTGCCCAGGGAGTCACCATCCCTGGACGGGTTTAAAAGGCGTTTAGACGAAGTTCTTAGGGACATGGTTTAGTGCTAGAGTTTGGTTATGTTATGGTTGGACTTGATGATCCTGAGTGTCTCTTCCAACTGAAATGATTCTATGATTCTAAAGTCCTTATGATAAGTGGGCTAAGAATTGATCCTAAGACTGTTGAATCTTCGGGAATGCTGCCCATTGAGAGATCTATGGTTTGGTGATTTTAATTTAACGGTATTGCTCATCTGAAAAAAAAGTACCATGTCCAAGTAAATCCTTTGGGCTGTTGAGTGGGTGGTTTTTGACATACACATGAGAGAAATATACAAGGACTGGGAACTGTAATAATAAATTCTAATTGCCCCTGAAGCCTAAATAAAGGAAGCAATTGGCTGATGTTTTTGAATAACTTGATCCTTCTTTGAAGCTCTCAACATTTGAGGTCTCGGTCTTTTTCAAACTTCATAGTGTCATTTATCACAAGGAAGCAATCGCTCTCCAGAGCTCATAGTCCTGGTCCTTCTGTCTGTTGACACAGCCCACATGTATTTATATTGGTAAGAGCCTCTCCCTGAATTGCCTCTGTGTAGGGAGAATCCCAATAGTTCGTGGCTGGCAGGGAAATACTTGTTTCCTTCTGAGCTGGCTCTACCCCCAGGATGTTCACCTGTCCATTCTCCATTGGAGAGAGACAAGAAACAATCAGGATGAAAAATTGAGTGAGAGAGGGATATTTTATCTAGAAAAAAAAGGAAATAGAGGCAGAAACATGGAGGTTTATCATTGGTTGAAATAAAAACATTGACATAAGCAGGTATAAAAGGTAAAACAAAATATAGGGAAAAAAAAAAGGATTAAAAAAATTCAGGTCCTGCAGAACTACAGTCTGTCAGAATTTTCAATTATATTACAAAGCAGCATGCTTGATTGAATTAGGTTGTTTGCCTAATAATTTAGTCCTGATATAAAACCAGAAAGAAATAAGTACTTGTAGCGTTGAAATAAACCAGAGGTATGACATTCAAAAGCAGATGTTTCATTCCTATGAAAGAAACAATGGCAGAAGCGTGTGTCTTGAATTTTAATCCATGGTGAAACAAGAACTTTTCATCCTTCTAAGAATGGTAGTTCCAATTTCCTTCTCTTGCCCCCAACCATGGCAGGAATTGGAAGTTGTGGGAGGATCCTTGTCTACCCTTCGCTGCATAGTTGTGCTTTGCTCAGGCATGGCTGAAATCAGAATCTGATGATTTTTTTTTTATCATTGTTTGCATTATGATAACATTCTCGGTAAGCAGGTGAACGCTGGAACTACGAGGGTGTAGCTCTTTATTACCCTAAGTCATCTTTATGCTCATAAATAAGCCTTTGGAAGTGGATGAGATTACTCAACCATGCACGAGGGCACAGGATGTGCCCATAAACCAAACTAAAACAACCTCTCCAATGTAACTAAAACAATGACCCCATGTGTGAATACAGAGCCCTGTTGTTGATGTTATAAAATATTATTAAAATAAGCATAGTGTGTTTTGTGTTGGTGTTGATACTTGAAGCTTCACTGTCTATTTCTAACTTGGGTGACTTTACATGGGCAGATTTAGTGCCTGCAAAGCCATGATCACACAAAACAACTTGTGTGTGTTTTAGCTGGAGTTACGTGGGTGTTTCATTTAGGACTCCAACGTGATCGCACACATAAGGATGGTAAGCCCTGGCTTTGAATGGCTGGTGATCATTTATGCGCTTAATGTAGGAATGTGTCTGAAAGTAGTTGGAGCAGGTGAACAGATGGGATCGGTGCCTTGAGAGTCTCCTTCACCTGCACAAAAGCCAACTCCTGGTGCACTTTGAGAGGACCTTGTTAAAGTTCATCTTTGCCATTTAGGTATCTGAAAACTGGATGATCTTCTAAGTCACGAACCATCTCTCTCTCTCCTTTCAAAAAGAATAAACTGGTCCCTTACCAGACTGGTACTTTTATTTAAGTATCAAAGTTCTTATCTCTAGGAACATTTCTATTGGTTGGGTCACATGGGACAGGTCCCTGCTAAGAAAGAAAGAAAGAAACAAACAAACAAAAAACAAAAACAAAACAAAAGAGGAAAGTTCATCTCCTTAATTTAGAAATTTACTTCCTTCCCATTTCTGTAGCAGACACAACTGTTAATTTGCCAGCACAGCAATTTCTTCTGGCGCGGCGACTGCCCATTGAAAGAGCTGCTACTACAACTCTGTGTCAATCTTCTACTAGAGGGCTCCAAAACAATGGTGTTTGTAGTGGGCGTCTGCCCTTCTCTTCAAACCTCCCTACACAAATGAATTCCTATTCAGTCCGCAGATGGGGATTTGGGAGGGTGGGCAGAGCCTGGCGAGCGGTGCTGAGCCCAGCCCGTGGTTGTGCCTGTGCCGAAAATTCGCTCAGCTGCCTGTGTGGGTTGACTCGGATTTTATCCAGGCTGGGGTTCTCTTGGCATTTGTTCTGTTCCCCATGAAAATGATGTTTTCTGAACGGGCAATAAAAACCGAGCGCACACGACAGGGTGTGTGCTCGGCTGCCTCACCAACGTCTCTTGGCCAGGTGGCAAAAGGCCATGCGGGTACAGCATAAACACGTCCTGTAGCATTTCAGTGGTGCTATAACAAGTATTTTATGGCTGAAGGAAAACACACGGAGAATTTCCCTTTAAAGCTTTGTGTAAAACGTGTTGTCACGGAAAGAAAAGAAAAAAGCGAGTTTCTGATATATTACTTTTATTTCTCAGATATGATGGCAGGAGTGTGAATAAAGAAAAAACACCAAGCAAACAACGAAACGTGACACACAGATGGATATAATTTTTCAAAGTGTCTTTGTATGTTCCTCATCTTCTTGGTGGAAATGGTTTAACTGCTGAGTCTTTTAAAATCCTTTCAAAAAAATCTCCTGAGAGGATCAGAGTGTTAGATTTCTCAGAGGTTGTTTTGTCAGTATTTAATTTTTTCATCCAAATAATAGAAAAGTTTAGCTGTTGGATTTCATTGGAAATTAACCGTGTTATTTCTTAGTACAAAGTTTTCTTACAAAAACACTTTGAGATTGTTTGCTAGGTTAAGATAGATATAACTTTTGTACTGATTATATTGTCATGATGGTATCATTACTCTTTTCTCTTTCCCCAGTGCACCTCTCTTCTCCATTTTTCATTCAGCATCTGGGATTTGGACTAGGCATAATGTTGCTTATTCTGAAATCCCTCTAAATATTTCCTTTCTTGCCCCTCTATTTCATGTGGTAGTTTCATAGTTATCCTATTCCAACTATCTGTGTATGTCCTCATGTCTCATCTTAAATTCTCACGTGTTTCCTGATATCTTCCTTGAAAAACAGTCAGACTCTCTTTATCTGCCATATACCTGTGTCATCTTTTATGGACCCATTTCCTTCACCTGTGACTGCAGGATGTTTCCTACGTTCTTTCTGCTCTTTTTCTCTCAAAAGAGCATCCACCCTATTTTCTTTACACCTTTTCTTTATGTCCCACTGGCCACTCCTCACGTCTTCATCCCTCTTGCCCTGGTAACGCTTTCAAGTGCATCTCTGTTTAATTTCTAACTTTCAACAATCTGTCAGAATTTTCTACTTAAATAACTTTGTAGTGAGGGAAAAAAAAAAATTGCTTTGTAGTATATTTTGCAAACCACTTTACAGAAAATCTCCCACTTTCTAGTGACATTTCTTGAGATGCAGATAAGTTTTGCAGCTGCTGGTAACTTGTAGCACCATCATTAATCTGTTTCATCATTATCTTCCCTTTGTCAGTAAGATTACAGTATGTTTTTTATATATATATACACGCACATATATATATACACATATATATACACACACAAACAATTTGGACAGTATTTGTAGTTCACCTTACATGTATCGGTGGAAGAACTGCAAAGGTGTGTTGTCTTAGCTTTTTGAACCATCAACACCACCAAGAACACCTGCTTTACTGTTTTGGTTCATAAAATCCCAACTGAATGGGCATTGTGTGAGCCATATGAAGTTCATCAGCACTTCTCTGCACACAAAAGCCTGCTAGAATTGGTTTAAATCAGGCTGATGTGCGTTCATAGCTAATGCAATATCTGAGTGCTCCTGTTTACAGCTGTAGCCAAAGTCCTGGTGCCTCTTAGATACCAAAAGAAATATATGCAATTTCAGCTTGAAGAAGAAAAACGGGTGCCAAATATTTGAATTTCATGGTGTGCTCAGTCTGCATCATGTGTACTTTATTTTTATTGTTCACCTGCAGTTTAGGCACCTTGAGCTTCCTTGTGCACACATTGTGGAACACATCTAGGGCAAATTGGAAGCCGGTACCCAGCTCCGATGCCCACAAGCGACTTAAACCTGTTGTTAGTGCAAACTAATGGAACTGAGAAGAGGTCCAGGTCTTAGTTTAGATGCTGAGCTGGAAAATTAAATTAAAAATGGGTCTTCAGAAGCCAGGGCCGTCACAGGAAAGTCAAAAGGAGCATCCTCTGACCCAGCTTTTGTTGCTGTGCAGGGAAGCGGAATCTCATCCCGGCATTGAGGGCTCTGCTTCATAGACTTGTAAGTTGTCACTTGCTGGTTGGAGCAAAGACTTTTTTTTTTTTCCCTAAATTTTAATGTTTGTGCTGTGAGAGGTGGACAATTCAAGTGGCATTTGTGGATGCTGGGAGAAGGCCCCAAAGGACAGGGATGGCACAGGCTGGTGCTGGGAAATGGTAGAAGTGTTTCAGAAACTGGTCGAGGCATTTGCAGTGATTTTCTTGCTGCTCTAGATGCTCTTTGTTGTTTTTGTGTTACTTCATAAAGATAAGGCTAGATGTTTAGTTTTGCTATATGACAAGTGCTACAAAAATGACATACAAATAGATCAGTATTATAGCTCCTGTTCACGTGAACTTTCACCCTGCTACTCTCTTATTTTCTCCCATTTCTTTCTTTCAAACATGTAAGTGATATCAAGTCCTGTAAACCAAGCTGCTGGAATAAATTAGAAAATGGCATAGACCAGGCAGAAGGAAATAGGGTGGGAGGGATTTGGCTGCAGGTTATCACCCATTAATTATTCATTTTGTAAACAATGAGGGAGTGTAGAAGCAGCCAGGGTAGGTAGGCAGAGGATTAGGTTGTAAGATAATAGAGATAGGGGAAAATAAGGAAAAAGTCCTTAGCAAACAAAACTGAATGTGATTAATAACTGTCACAATCCTTCCTGTGCCATAAAAGAAAACACCAGTGGGTTATAAATAATATTCACTAAGGTAATTGCACCAGTGTTTGACGACAGAGTTCGATATGACGAATATGACTTCAAAAGCTAGAGTTTTATAAAACATCAGTGGAAAAGATATAACTTAGGGAAACAGTTGCATGCATTTTTCACCTCAAGTTTGAGGAAAACCATATCACAAACCTGAGTTGGTTAGGACAAAAAAAATGCTTAGCTCTTTACCTTTTTTAAAAAAATTATGGGTGTGATAAGAGGAGGAAGTAGTGAGTAGAAAGACAGATGTGGTTACATGAAGTTCTAGTCTTTGTGTTTTTTTCTCCACTGTGCCTGAGACTACTTACATGTTCTCAGTAGCTTGTGTACATATCAGTCTTAAGTCACATCCTACCAGCAAGTATTCATGCCTAAATTATTACATCGACATTCTCTCAGCAAGGAGGAACTGGAAAAGCAAGAAACGTGTGTAGAAATAATGTTATATCTTCACAAGCTATTCTTTAGCCTGAAAATTCTTATCTAAACTCTCCAAGCAGGCATGTAGTTGTGCTTTAATCCAAATGCTGCTTAAGAAAGGCAGTAAAAGTCTGTTTTTCCAGGAGAAAGTGATTGCTATAAAAGACATAGAACAACACTTGTTGTTGCCTGTATGTAAGTGAGATGCTTTCCAGAATTTATTTTTTTTTTTTCTCATGTACAATTTTAATTATTAGGGAGACTCTTTGGGGTGTCTGCTGGGGCTGCTGCTGTATGTGGGCTCCTCTTCCAAGAGGGTGGTGTGTGTGTTTGTTCATTTTTTGTTTTATTTTTTTACTTTTTGAAACAGCAAATGAAATATAAACAGGGTTAGGTCAGGATCTACTGGTAGCCCCAGAGTTTAAGGTAGTGTGCGCTACTGTGTAAGAGCTGTAAAAGGTATGTTAGGTGACTTAGTGGCACTCTTGTCTCCATTAAATTGGTCTGTATTATGACTGTAGGTAATGGTATTTTGAACAGATGAGCACTGAAGCATAAAACATTATAGTAGAGGAGGATGTGAGAAGTGAAGATCATTTCAGTAATGCTTTGAGAGTTAAAGCATGCTCCTGAACTTCACCACGTACCTTTTGCCCCAGAGGACTCCGTTGTGGGAACTGATTTATAAGGAGCTGTTTACGCTTGGAGTTGAGGTTATGTCAAGCATTTTGTAGTCGCATATTTTTAACAACACTAAGATCTTGCCATATTGCAGCTATGTTTGTTTTTTTTTTTTTTTTAAATCTGTTTGATTACTCATGCCGTTTCAGATCAATATGACATCCATAAGTCATGATCCAAGCTGCCGCACAAGGCTGCAGCAAAGCACTGGTGATTGCTGTTTCACCTCAGAGCCAGCTGCCCTTCCGTGGCAAATAACAAGATCCCTGTGTAGATCTTTTTTTCTTCCCCCTCTCACTCTTTCCCCCCACCCCAATTCTTCCCATCAATAGACCCTCTGAGATCATTAAAGTTGTTGCATGAGTATTTATCCTGAATCCTTATACTTATTCCTCTGGATAGGGAAGACTTTTGATGCTTACTGAATGTTTAGAAATAGAACTTATACACACAGCTAGAAATAAGTTTGTCAAATTTTGCCTTTAGCAAAAAGGGTAAATTTACTCCTCGGTGTCGAAACCGTTGAGGTAAAAGCGCTTCTAAATTAAGATGAAGGTGTTGATACACTTAATGGAGCCTTATAGGCTAAAATACCGAAAGAAAAGGACAGCGTTTACCCATGTGTGTAGCAGTGAGTTGTGTAGGTTGTGGGTGCAGAATGAGTTTTCATTTATTTGGGAAGAGAGTACTGGTGCTGTAGCAACTTCTAGAGTTTGTGCGTTGGTGCTAAATTTTCCCTCTATTTTCATTGTACTTGGGTGAAGCCCTGCCCAAGGTTAAAGCTTCATTCAGATTATTCTTTTTACTGTAATAATGTGATTTCAATGTGATCAGTTGTTACTAATGCTACTTTCTGATGATCAGTTTTCAAATTACGTAGTTGCTGTAAGGTTTTTGTTTTGCCTGTGATCTCGGTAGCTTGATAATCCTTCTGCAAAAGCTGAACAGAGTCCATGGTCACTCCAAGGGTCTGAGATGTGCTTGAGCCCCATAAATGTGTGTGTGACCCAAAATGAACCTTGCATGTCGGCACCAGGGCTGAAAGAAGCACTGGCTTTAGTCAGGTGTTAAGAAAACCATGGAAAGATCTCTGCTCGTGCTTCATTTGTATGGGATTTTCACAAGTGAAGGACAAACTGCATCTTTAAGGAATTGTGTTTTCTTCAGAGGACTAGAGGTGGGGCTCTGTTGCTTCCCCCATGGTGAGCTGGGTGTGCCATGGGGGTCTCCTAGAATCACAGAATCTTAGAATAATTTCATTTGGAAGAGACCCTTGGGATCATTGAGTCCAACCATAACCAAACCCAGCTCTCCAGAGGTGTCATGCGGGGCATCTGTTGTGTTTGGCTTTCTTCTCTGCCATGTGAGGGGACACTTAGAGATACGCTTGATTCCGTTTGAATTCAGGAAGAAATATTGAATGATAAACGAATATGGGACATTGTCTTGGAAATTCGTGCCTTGATAGGGAAAGAAGCGATGTCCTGCACAGTTCTTGTTTATCCCGACCAAGCTATGCACAGCCGCTCTCTGGTTTATCTACCTCTTATTTATGTTGTTTCCCTACAAATACAGAGTATGTAGGCAAGAGGCAGGTGACATGGGAGGCAGTCAGCTAAAACCTCGGGGGAGGTTTAGGTTGGATATTAGGAAAAAATTCTTCCCAGAAAGGATTGTTGGGCATTGGAACAGGCTGCCCAGTGCAGTGGTGGAGTCACCATCCCTGGAGGGGTTTAAAAGGCGTTTAGACAAGGTTCTTAGGGATATGGTTTAGTGCTGGAGTTGGGCTGGGTTATGGTTGGACTCGATGATCTTGAGGGTCTCTTCCAACTGAAACGATTTCATGATTCTGCCCTACGACTCTGAAGGGGAATGCTGCACACACCTCTCTCTAATGAGCAGAGCCCTGTGCAGCGTTTCTATTGCTTCCATAGCCCGTCTCAAGTGTTTCGGATGGCTGGACAAGCTCACACGCTTGCCTGCCGTAAGCGTGTGTCCCCTCACACTTGCAGGATAAAAGCACCAAAGGGAAGGTTGGGCCAAATTACGAAGCTGTTTTCTTACTCAGGCTGTTCTGCTTTCCACTGTCTTGCTCAATCTCTTCTTGTTACAGCAAATCACACCTTTAGAAGGCTCTGAATTTAGCATCTGAAATGAATTTTTGACACTAAGTGGTATATTACCTCTCTTAAATGAGATCTAATGTATAGCAGCCATAAAGGCTTAGCTACTGAGAAAGGCACAAAATGCTTCCACACCCAAATCTTTTCAGCAGCTTTGCAGTTTTCAGTGTCCCCTTCCCTCATGCGTCACTACGAATCATTTTTCTATGTTCTTTTATTATTCCTTAGTTTTTACACTGTATTAATTTTGCCTCTAAAATAAAAAAGGCAAAAACAACAGTGCCCATTTTTGAGTCTATATTTCTGTGCAAGTTTGTTACGGGAGGGTTTTCCACCTTGGAGTTGGCAGCGCGGCGCTAGTAAAAAGGGAGGGTGGATAATGTGACATGCATTTTACTTTCAGCAAGCTTGTTATACCAGCTCTGAATTTTTCATGAAGGCTTCAGTAACCTGTAGCCGAAGCTCGGGGGGTTTCCACCACAAAGAGGTGGATCGGCTTAGCTCTCACTTCCCATCTGGCACAGGGTGACAGGGACAGTCGGGGGCTGAAGGAAACCTGAAGAAGAAAAAAGTTCATGTGGGACGTCCATTGTGATGCATGAAAAGCTAAACATGCGCCTCTTGTAGGGACGTAGCTTTGAAACACTTACTTATCTCTGGCTTCAGATTATATTTAGTCAGGGTGTTTTACTTCAGTCACCGGCACAGCTGTCCTGTCTGTAAATAATACTACAGATAGACTCCCTCAAACTTCTATTTTGCCAAGGCTGCACTTTCAGCATCTCTCAGCAGCTCGTACCACAAATTCTCTGCCTGCTGTCTGCTTAAAGCGAGGCTTAAATTAGAGTCTGTATCACAAAATAATTGCTTGTCATTTATTGATTTTTTTTAAAAAAACCTTATTTATTTATTTATTAAAAATAGTGAAAAACAAAGTCTGGACCAAAGGAAGTGATGTGATGTGTGTGGTGTTGTTTTGTGTATCGGGGTTTTTTTTATTTTTGTTTTTTTATTCACTTATTTCAGGAGAGACCCCTTTGGGGTTTAACTAAACCGCTGTCTAAAACACTCTGAAAACAAAACTGCGTGTTTTCAGTCTTCTAGCAGTTGCTTCCCAGAAGAAACATAAACCCCCCTGTGTCTGGGAGCTGATGCATCCCCCCAAGGGTGCTCTGCACACTGTCATGTACAAAAACTGGCTATGAAGTCTTTTATAAACAACGTAGCCATCGGAAAGACAAAGATTTTAGAAGTTACAGGGTGCCAGACTAATTTTTATCACAAAAACTCAGTGCATAAGGCAGATTTTAGTGCCTCTAAATGCTCGTGAGATTTTTTTTTTCAATTACATGATTGTGGAATATTATTCTTCTGCAGAATATGCCGCTGTGAGTTAATTTGCAGGGTGATTACTGTTGTGAGAGTTTGTACCGAGCTACTGAATACATGGTCCAGTTGGCCCTTTACATTACTCACTTTTACATACCTTGTGTCCTATTCTGTACACTAAGCGGCTGTTTTATTGGTGACTCCCCCGTGGTGTTTTTGGTTTGATTTTTTTTTTTTTTTTTGGGTGTTTGTTTTGTGGGTCTTTTTGTTTGTTTGGGCTTTTTTCAGTATCTTGAATGCTTCACAGATACCAGTGTAGCTCCAGGACTCTTCGGGATAAGGCAGTAGGATAAGATGTTTGGGGTTTTTTGGGGGGATGCGGAGGTAGGAAGAAAAATAATGAGATTATGCCTCAAGTCTGGACAAATTTGCTGATGGTCAGTCCAAGATGCTCGTAGTCCTGTAGGCATCGTACCCATCACTGCTTCAGCTCCAGCTGTTACCACTTGGCTTTTCACAAGCAAAGTTTTCCAAGAGGGGCAGAAATGACGTTCCACCTCTGAAGAATTCGGCTGTGCTCCTCACCCACGGGTGTCGAGCACGTTTGCAGCAGGGGATGTGTCTCTGGGGCTCGCTCTGAAGTGCAAGGCCACTCTGCCACCCCTTGACCGCTTTCCAGACCGCTCGCAACTTCTGCAGCCCTTGAGATGTGCAACAGCCTTTCTTGCTGCACAACCCCGATTTGTTCTCCAAATGCATTGAACGAAGCAATTATCCTATAGAAAAAAAATAAAGTTGTCCGTGCTAACCTAACTAAAGGAGGTATTGCAGTGTGTTTTTAACAGCAACTTCAATTCTAGTGTTTCCTGAATTTTTAGGCGGTGGTGTTGCACCCCCAAATGCCTTTATTGTGATTTCAATGATTAATTTTCTTAAGCTGTTAGTAGAGCTGTGTGCCTTCATATTAACACTTATGCTGGCCATCCACAGGACTAGAATCTTCTGTCACTTGAGTTAACAGGTTACAGACAACTGGGTCTTAAAATGGAAGCTGGAGCTGCAGGGGAATGTCTTCAAGATTATTTAATCCCTAGAGCTGTGGGATGCAGCATCTTGTCAGCAGCTCAGATAACGTGTCTGTCAACAGTTTAAACCTTTGCAAGCAGAGTTTTTCAGTGGCTTGTCGTTTGGTCAAGTCGGGTGGACTTTTGCATTGATGGCAAGAGGTGCTACAGCTGAAGATGCTCAGCCTTGCTATTTCTCAAGCTGTTGCCAGGTATCCCACTGGGGATTGTAGTTTTTCCAAAGAGAAATCAGAAAAGTGAATGAAATTAGGCAATGCATAATACTAAAGCAGACACTAGGTGAAATAGTTGTAACTCTGTCTTTTATAAAACAGGGAGAAAATCTCCCCAAAGCTGTTAAGTTACTTGGGGTTTTTTTAGCTTCAGACCGTGGAATTTATTTAACAGCTACCTGGCACTTGCTTGCTTTTACAGCTACTTAGTGAAATCAGTTTTCTTGATGATGGGTTTCATTTCTGCATATGTATTCTTGAGAGAGGAATAGCAAGTACATTCACCAGCCCTTGCAGCTGTCAGGGTTACGTAGTGATGTGCAGATGCCTTTTGACAGAAAGGCAATGAACACCTGATTTGATGTGGCCTCAGTCGCGGGAGACACTGGGCAGCCAGGCGCTTCCTATGGAGCATCCTTCATCCTTCCACGTACGCACCCGTGCGGTGTTACCGAATGTCGGGGGTAAACAACCCCCTGCCAGATAACAGGCTTGATTAAAATTATCAGTCGATCTCAAGATGTCAAGGCATGGGCTACCCAAGAAGCCTTTTCTGACAGATAAAAGTGTTTGTACTTGGATTGCGAGCCGCTTGTCACCATTTAGGTAGCAGGTTTGGGATAGGTGCTTCATGTTGAAACCCAGACCTGCTGGTGGTGGTGGGCCTTTTATGCTCAGATACCTTTTAAAAGCTTTTTAAATTTTTTTTTTATATTTTTGTTTTCAGTAAGATGCTCATGTCTATATTTGATCATGGGAAGTAATGTGGCAGGCACCACAAAAATACCCCTGCAATTTTAAAGTCTGACCCAAACCCAAAAGTTCAGACTTACGAACACCCGGAGTCAAATTTTTTTTTTTTTGTTTTGTTCCTGAGCCGCATTTGTCAGTAAGATATTAAATAATCAATGTCAGGTTCAGCTTTTGTCTCTGGGGGTCAGTGGGTGTAACCTGTTCCCCGTAAATTCACAGTTTATGAGGCAGTGGTGATCTCCCCACAAGTGGGAGATGACTTTTGAACTCACGTAGCCTCAGCCGGGAGGAACATTACACTTTATGAGCACGTTTAGACTTTGTTAAGGCCGTTTAGAAGCTGGAAAGTCTTCCCTTGTAAATCAAGTAACTGGCTTAAGAGAGACAATTCTGTTTCTCTTTAGACAAACAAACCCGCCTTGCAAACACATCCTCCCTATCTATCCCCACCGGAGAAAAACAACAAGCGCCATCATAAACGTTATTTTCTTTGTCCTTTTCCTTAGGGAATGCATGCAGCTAAGTTTATTACTGGTGAGGAAATACGCAGCAAACTATACTGATGTTTTTTCTTTTCCATGTTGCTGCATAGCCCTAATGAGAAATAACCTGCGAAGGGGAAAGAAAATGCAAAGTTTATGATTTCGGAGAATTTGCCGTTCACCAATGCTGACTTATATGGGTTTCTCTCTCCCTACAAGAGTTGGGAGCTTGTCTCTCCCCCATGGGCTGTGAGGGGTCTGTACACACAATGTCCTGTGCTAAACTACTCTCCTGCTCCTTTTCCAATCACACACCAGCCCTGGCAGCCCGAAACATCTCTTGCAAAAAAGCCAAGGATGTGGGGTTTCATTGTCTGGAAGAGAAGACAGCTTGCGTCAGTAAAACCAAAGTCATTTTCCTCCTGCTGCTCTGCAGGAGCAGCTCACCTGGCTTGTCTGCTCGGGTTTTTCACCTGTATTTCTCCTGTTCAAGGTTCTATCAGGTTAGAGGCAGCCAGGAGAAGCAGATCCGCAGCTCCTCTGTCTCCTTCCAAATGCAGATAGGAGGGTGAGAGTGAAGCTTCTGCATGGATTTTGGGTTGATAAAAGGTTGAAATATGTCCACTGGCGTTTCCTCTGTAAGGATTACTTTGATGTGAAAAGATAATTGAAAATGTGATTTTAATTCTGACAGTGACTTTATCATTGAGTCTGTACCTGAGCCTGGCTGTCAGGACACTCAAACCCACGTGTGTGCCACGCTCTGGCTCTCTGAATATATATTATTTTACATTTTTTACTTTCCTCCTCCCCCTCATTATTTACAGACAGACACGTTCATATTTAGGGGTATTTTGGACTATTTCTGTTAAAGCAAACAGGGCTTTGAATCCCACTGTATGCGTTTGTTGATTAGAAAGTGAAATAAAGCGACACAGAAAAATTATAGTTTTCCCCTCAACTCAAACCCAGCAGTTAAGTACAGGGTACATGAGCTCAGATGGGACGACTGCTACTGCCAAAGCTGGCTGGATGGGCAGCCCTACATAACCATAGTTGGGTTATGCTTTCTCTACACAGTCGTTAGCAGTCAGATACATATTTAATGGAGTTTCATTATATCCTATAAATGCTGGCACCAGAATACTTTCCCCAGGGCATTCTCTGAATAAAAGAAAGGGGAAAATGACCAACGCACTTAGCACATGCGCCCACAACTTCATGATAAAAGCCAGCAGTTCCCCATACAACACCTGTTGTTGTAGCTGGGTTAATTACTTTTCATTGTAATCAGCTACTTGAAATATTTATCACAGTGCCTGTAATATCCCAAATCTGAAAGTGACACCCATAAAAACAACATTTTAATATTTCAGGTACGGCAGTTTGTGGGCTCAACTTTTTTGTTTTGCGTTCCTTGCAGGGTACAGTTCTTAGTTCTCGGAAACTTCCACTAATTCAAACCTTTTTTAGTAAAAGTGAATCTTCTCTGATGTTATACTGAAACACTGCTGCTTACATTAGTGCTTTTACAGCATTATGGTTATTAAATGTAGAACAACATAATGCTTCGTTCTTTTTTAATTCCATTTTCAGTCACCACCCTCTTGCCTTCTAAATCACAGGATCTGTAAATCATACAGACCTGTGGTGTGGCCCTTATGAATGACATAGCCTCTGTTTTCTTTGAGGGTTTTTTGGGGTGTTTTTTTTGAGAAATTTGCAGGAAGGAAAGAGTGTGAATGGAAGAGCCCTGTGGCTAAGCATCTGGGGTAGGTTTGTGGCAATCTGTCCTGCAAGCTGCCTGGCTGTACCAGCGTCTGCTCCTGTTGTAGGTGACCGAGCATGCTTTTTGTTGCCTTGCACAGAAACAGGGAAGGATCTGATAACGTCAAAGAGTGCCCAGCACTTTTCAACTTGTCGCGCTTTATACGACAAAACCTGTACCAATATAACAATGACTGTCTCCAAATCCAGTTTCTTACCGGTTCCACACAGTTGTCACAAAGTGAGTATTGAGTGAAAACTTGAGCAACTTGAGAGAATCCCCAGTCATTGCACTCCAGGTTTTGGCCAAGGGTGGTGACACCCCTGTACTCTGCAGTCACTAAACTCCTGCAATGCAAGAAAATTGCTTAGCTTCGTAGTTTTCCCCTCTAAATCTTTCACTTCCTATAGCTTTGAAGCATGGACAACCATCCAGGGGAGGTTTAGATTGGAGATTAGGAAGAAATTATTTCCGGAAAGGGCTGTCGGGCATTGGAACAGGCTGCCCAGGGCAGTGGTGGAGTCACCATCCCTGGAGGGGTTCAAAAGGCGTTTAGACGAGGTTCTTAGGGACATGGTTTAGTGCTGGAGTCTGGTTAGGTTATGGTTTGACTCGATGATCCTCAGGGTCTTTTCCAACTGAAATGATTCTATGGTTAGAGCTAAGAGAGTATATGCAAGAAAGACAAAGCTATTCTGTGGACTCTCAGGAAATAATCCACCTTCCCCTGAGGAAACCTTCAGTGCTCTAAAGGCAGCTGTGAGGTTAAATGCTCTTGGCACATGTAAATGATATTGGTGCGAGTGTCTGATAGGGTGCTTGAGAAATGTGGTTCTTCTGCATCATTCAGCACCTGACACATGTAGGAGCCGGACCTTTTCTACCACGTTGTGTGTTTGAGAATTATTCTCTTTGGCAGAGTCCCGTTGGCCAGAGCGTGATTAAAACTGAGCGATGCTGAAAAGCTTCTGTAGATACCAAGCAGCACAGTGTTTCGCTTGCCTCTGATGCTCAGTGCTCTTCTCCCAAACTGTTTGGGTGTATTAAACTGACAGCAGCGCTGTTCTCTCTTTTGCTGTAGTTGTCTTTGAGTTGGGTGCATGGGAGAGGGCAGGAGCTTTTGGCTGGGCAGGAGTTTCAGGACGTGCTTGAGTTTTGGATGCTGGGGAACTGTGGTGCAAACACGTTCTGCTGATCAAACCCTTGTGGTTCTGCATTCCTGCAGGGCTTTGCTTCACTAGAGCTTATAAAGTAAGATTAAATGACTGTTGGCAAGTTAACTGGAGCTTTTCTTAGTTATGAGGAGGGTAGGAGTGTATGAATGAGTACAGCAGGAATCACATCACCCTTTTTGATGCCCTCCTGGCAGCAGAAGGAGCGAAATGGCACAAAACACAGTCAGGTGTCTATTTGGAAGCTATAATGATCGGCTCAAACAAGTGTGTCCTTTTTAATTTATCCTGGTGAATGAATGCTAATTTTCAACCAAAATGAATAGGTTTTCAAGACCTGATTGGATAAAGCCCCAGGTAACCTGGTCTGGTCTCCTAGATGACCCTGATTGGAGCAGGAGCAGAACTAGACACCTTTTGCTGTCTCCTCCAACCCAAATTACCTTGTGATGTGAAGTCAAGGAGTTCATCTATAAACACACACCAAGTTTAGTGGTAAATGTGGGTTAACCAATGGTGCTAGCTCCTTGCTACTGCTTTCGTGAGAAAGAAGGTGTGAGGTCTCCTAGAGAGCGACTGCATCAAGCTGGTGGAAGTTGTAGTAGTCCCAAGATGACTCTAATTTTGGTTACTACTTTGCTTAGAAATTAGCTATTTCTTAATCTAGATTTTATTATTTGCTTCACCCTTTTTCCCCTAAACCAGTAGCTGTTAGAATTTTCCAATTTTAAATCTCAGCTCCCTTAGTGGGGGAATAGAAAAGTAGCCTTAAGAAACCTTCAGTTGTTTTCTTGCACTTTTACTGTTACCCCTTCTTTCCAGGTGTAGCCACAGATGCTTACAGCTCTCTAGCTTGCTTGTTTGCTTTGGGAAAATTACAATCTGTATGACTGCTAATTGTACTTTCTCAAGTATAGAGCTCAAGCTAGAGGGGAGTGTGGTTAGTTGGTTGTTAAAGGCTTTAAACTCTGGGCAATTCAGAAGGAGAGTCATTGCAGATGAGCTGTCCATCAACAAGACTGTTATTCGTAGGTCTAATGTCATATCCATGTATAACAAGATTTTGATTGACAGGGAAGTTTGTTTTAGAAGGAGCAAAGGTCAATGTTTCACTGACAGCTTAACAATGGAAATATTGCATCATCAGTGTATTTTATGGAGAGATACATCCACATAAGTGTAACATATGATGGTGAAACAACCGGCACAAGATGCAGCTCTGAGCACAGATGAAGTTTTGGAATACTTGGAAATAAAGAGTCATCTGTGCTTTATCCATATTTGTGAGGAATAGACTTAAAATATCTGTGGGTATGGCTTGTGCAATGAATTCGAACCACAACACGCAGAAGTGTCCTCTTTGCAGGGCACTGTGGTTGAGTGGATGTTAATTGACTTTGTCAGAGGCTTCCTTGGGGGACCTCGAACAAATGACTGCACCTGTGCATCACTTCCCCTCCATTTAAAAGGGAGAAAGCATTTTGATTGCCTTGAGTTTTAGGGATGAAAAAGTCCTTAAGTACTTTTAAAATAAGAATTTTATAGGAAAAAAAAAAAAAGAAAATACATAAAAGGTATCAACAGCTGAAAAGCCAGACATTCAGAATATCAGTTCTTCTGACAGACCTTTCGCAACCTGGCTCGGCTGGGTAGTTTTCCATCTTTAATTTATTTTTTACATTTTTCTGATGTACTTGGTAAGGTGAACTCATTCCCTGTCATTCCAGCCTACTTCTCAAAGAGCTGGCGTTTCTTGACTTTACCTATGAAAATGATTTTTGCATTTAAGGTACATTAAACTAAGCAGAGAGAGTTTTCTTTATTGCTATAGCAAAATGGAGCTATCATGGTTGAGATTTGATCTACCTTTTTCTTTTCTGCAGTTTATTGTCCCAGAGCACCCGAGACTCCCTTTTCCCAGTCTCTGCTCTGAATAAGGTGTGTGGTGGTTTCTGTGTTTGGGATTTTTGTGTGTGTTTGGTTTTTTGTGCATGTGTTCTCATGGCAGCGTGTCATTTCTCATCTTCACAAGCACTTGTGCTATAAACCCAAAGGAAACGAACCAAATAAACCGGCAACATAAAAACTCCAAGGACAAAGCTCTCCAAGCATCCTCCTCTCACGCAGCCCAAGTGTTTAGTTAACATTTGAATTAAATGCTGAAGGTCAACAAATTCAGGCCCTGCTAGAGCAAGTGGGTCACTGGAAGCTGTGGCTGAGACTCTCCCGGCTGCCCGGTCCCTTTGTTTGCACACGGGGATATCACAAAAGGTGTCACCTCCTCTGCATCAGCTTTATTTTTCCCACTTTTCCACCACAGTTACCCTGTGCCCTTCAGACACGAATATATGGACTCTTTCCCTGGTGTTCAGGGTCTCTTTCCATGCTGGATGATAATTCCCTGTCTTCTCCCACATCTGGAAAGCTCTGGGATACCCAAAGCTGCCTTGTTTTCGGAGGATCTCGTACCATAAAACAGCAGAAGGCATGATTGCCTTAGAAACAATGATAATCCAATGAAGTAAATTCCAGGGAGTGCGACTCATCAAGTAGTTAATTGCTTGAATAATGGATGAGTTTCAGTTGGATGGATGAGCTGCGATGCAATGCAAGTGCAGCATTTATAAATATTATGTTAAATATTATGTTTATGCAATATAAATATATAGTATAATATAAATATATTATAAATATAGCATTTTAATAATAATAATAATAGAGCATTATATGGGTGAACAAGTGGTGAACAATGCCAGCAAGGCTCCTTTATTTAGGGATTAAAAAGTCCTTAAGTACTTTTAAAACAAGAATTTTATACAAAAAAAAAAAGGAAAATACATAAAAGATATCAACAACTGAAAAGCCAGACATTCAAAATATCAGTTCTTCTGACAGACCGCTTGCAACCTGTCTCTGCTGGGTAGTTTTCAATCTTTCATTAATAATAATAATAATAATAAATATAGCATTATATGGGTGAATAAGGGGTGAACAATGCCAGCAAGGTTCCTTTATTCCTGATTCACCCAAACCGGCCCCTGAGATGACTGCATTTACCTATATATAATTAAATGTTTGTATGTGGCTGGTGTGAGAGCGGGTGGCGTGGTTTCCTAATGGAGCAGCACAAGCTGGCTGAAGGAGATTTTGACCTTTATGTGCTGCAGTTTGGGGCACAAGTCGAGGGTACAGAGTGGGTTTCAGCGCATTGTCGGTGCGTACTGGACAAGCCTGTTGTGGAAGCAGAGATCTGGTGATGTTCAGGTGGCCAGCAGAGGAACTGCTGAACTTCGGGAGGTCCAGAGCAGGCTGGAGTGCAGTTTGCTTTGCTGCGATGCTGGCTCTCCAGTTATCCGACCAAGGGTTGGTAGTTGCTGAACCCCGAGTTGCTGACGCAGGCTGGGGAGCAGGCAGGTGCGTGGCGTTGGCTCCGGGCAGCACTAACCAGTTTTTAGAGCAACTTTGATGCTTTTAAACATTTTTGCTCTTGCGTGTTTGGCGTTCTAAACCTCGCAGAATCTGTTTGCGTTTAACTCCGCTTTAGTCCGGCGTGGTTGCGTCGGTTTGGTCCTTTGTGATACACTGCTAGAAATGTGCTTTATTCCTCTTCCAGTGTAACAGCAGAAAAAGCTGGGTGAGCTTGTTGTCAGGCTACCCAGCTGCACCGGGGCGAGGGCGGCCCCACATCTGCCGTGTGCCGCGGGATGCGCTGCCAAGAGGAGCAGGAGCGGGGCCAGCTCTCTGTGAGCTCGCACCGGCAGAGAAAGCTGACAGGCAGCTCTAATCCACTCTGCTGGTACCCAGAGATGACAGCGCACGAGCTTAGGAAGCTAAAAAAAAGAAAAAATAATAGTTGAAGTAACACAAGTGGCACGGCTGGTTCCCGAGAAATCCATAAGAACCAACTGAGCATGTGCCTGTTAGTTTAGCGGTAGCCAGTGCTGCCCGTATTTATATTTGTCACCTTCCCTTTGCGGAGAGAGGTAATATTCCCTGAAATGGTCTGTGTTACAGATACAATGTAGGAAGATAGAGTCCACGCCAGTGGTGTAATATAAACACGTTTGGTGGGGTTTTTTAAATTTAATTTTCCTATATAGGAGCAGGCATGAGCCTCCTGTCTATATTTCTAAATGGTTTGCTTGGGATTCACTTCCAGGAACTTCCAGTTTTCATCCTCAGATTAAAAGTATAAGGTAAAATCACATTGACTTTCCACTAACGTCATCGAAGATATTTTTCAGTGATGAGTGAACAGATAGAGCAGAAGGAATATAAAGGTCAAATATAAGTGCTTTGACCAAGCCATAGTCACTTACTCTATGCTTGCACTGTCCCAGGCACTACGGGCCCTGACCCAGCTGACTTCAGCTATTAAACCATAATGTAAACACAATAATCACTGTAATATATGGTTTGCTGTCGCAACACCCACTGCCCGCTGGCACAAGTTTTCGAGGGAAGAAAGGGGAGGCTTTCTGTCAAACGCACTCACGCCCAAGTTCAAATTTACCATTTTTATCTTCAAAGCCCAGCCCAAAGCAGGGAAGGGACTGCCTCACGCCTGGGAGATCATGACCTCCCATGACAGCTACATGCTTCCAAAACAATGGATCTGTCAGCCGCGACAGAGAGACTTGGAAGTGCGGGAGACAAAGATCTCTAGGCAACTTGGCCCACGATTATGGAATGCCTGGAGGAGATCAAAACCACCACAAAACTTGCCACCTTCAAATCAAATTTAAAGACCATGGCTTTTTATTTGTGCTTCCCCCCAGTACACCATCCCCTCAGAGAAAAGAAGAAAGTTGGTATAAAAACACGTGCTTGTAGGGTGTGGAGGCGGGAGGTAAGATGGAAATGTGGAGCTGTTTAGCTGTTTGCTTGCACGGGAGGCACTCAGGGTCCACGAGGAAGAGTCTGCTATAAATGTTCAGCCACCTAGAGCTGGAAATACCAGTGGAACTTCTTACAGTGACATTTACAGAGAAGCCTCCCCGACAATTCTCTTTACAACGTGCTATATTCAGATCCTTATGAAACTACCTGAGGAGACCAATACTTACACCTAAGTTGCGCACTAGGAATGAAGGCAGTTCTGAAATAAATGCCTGGAAATAAGGGAGGAAGAAGAGAATACCCCTCCTCAGTTCCAAGTCTCGGCCTCTAACGATGTATGTGATTAAATAGGAACACACACAGGCCTTACATCTACATTTCTGAATGCTTCCCAGGAGGTCCACTCTCATGGACACTTGACATTTCTTCTACATAAATTAAACTGAAGTGATGTCTACGTAATTTACTAGTAGAGAATTAGAGGCACCTCTCAAGAAAACTGCTGGCATTTTGCTGATATTAGTTGATATTTCTAATACAAAATAGGCCCTTTAGTGGGAAGAACAATATTGTGTATTTGAGGAATAACACCGTAGGCACAGATGTTCCAGGAAATGAATTGATGTTTTTCTCTGTAGTTAGAAGAAAAGTAAGTAGAGAACAATGATGTTCCTTAGCTAGTGAGTATTTTACCTGTACTTTCCAGTCCTCAATTTCTGATACAATCTTTTAATCCTTAAAATATGCATCCTGCTTTGCTATGTTTTGAGCAACTTATCTATATTTCATAAGCCTCATTTATTTTATTTGCTTTGTCATTACTTAGAGACTTTATTTTGCTTGAATATTTGTAATATATTCTGAAGATTATGACAGCCATCAGAATTATTTCACATTGTAACACCTATTCTTTTTGTTTACCCTTTTTTTTTTTTTTTTNTTTTTTTTTTTTTTTTCCCACCACGTATTCGTAGAGTCATAGAATAGAATTGCAGATCATTCAGGCTGGAAAAGACCCTTAAGATCATCAAGTCCAACCACAAATTCATTAAACAGCAAGCAAGAGTTCAGAGACAGCTTATTGTTTCATTATGAACTACCTATTTACCCAAAGCATTAATTAGTCACGTGCCACAGCTGGTGCTATTACCAGTACTTCACATTTTATTCCAAGCATCAACAGCTATCGTGTGCCCTTTCCCATGGATGTAGCAATAGAAAGTCCTCTTTTCCTCGCCCTTCTCTTGAAAGTGTATCTGGTCCTTTCCTCCTCCTACCCCAAATCCCTTTTATAAACCTTTTCCCAAAAACTTCGCAGATGCCTGGAAGTGACTGGGGCATGCACTGGAGACTGAGAAACAACAGAGCGCTTTGTAGGGGTGTAAATGCAAGTACAGGTACTGCTTTGAACAAAAGGCATTGACCGAACATGGGTGTCCCATACTGAAGGAAGTATTTGAACATTTTGTATAGACAGAGCAACTAAACTTGTATAGATCTGGAGATGTATCAAGGGAACAGCTTCATTTATCTACAGGCTCACACATTCTTGGAGTTCTTATAACAAAATACTGGCAGGCAGTAATTTTGCCTGATTAAACTGTTCTCCACGGCTATGCCCATTGGTGACATCCTAAGAGATTTCTTCCAGTGCAAGCTGCAGTAATACCGTCGTATATGATTTAATTTCAGAGGACTTGGCAGTAGATTTTCTGGCACGGGAAGGAAAAATAAAATCCCATTGTGTTGATAGTAGTAGCATTGTCAGTCAGCAAAAATGGGAAGAGCTAAGCATTCAGGAGCCACACTGCAATGAACAGGTGGCATACACTGAACATCTTGTTATATTAACCAAGCTTTCTTTTTTAGATACCTGAGCTAATTCGCTGAGGTGTTTTCAGATTTCTGGTGGGTTATGCCAGATAGGTGAAAGAATTTTCACCCTCCAAAAAAGCAACAGTAAAGTTGCATGGTTAAGTTTTCTTTTTGATGCTGTTGTGGTGACTAAGGACCAGAGTTGTGGGGGGGAGGAAAATTCTTTATATTTTGGTGAGTTTTGAATATTGTTTCCCAAGGGAGCAGGGATGACACTTCCTAGGCATTTTCTATCCAGCAGCTTTACTTACACATTAGCGTGTTTAGATGGTAACACAATCAGGAAGACAAGGCAACGGTGTTGGTTTTTTGTTGTTGCGTCTTGGTGTGCAATACAATGCTGGTCATGATGTTTTGGGTTGAGATTTTCTTCTTATTGTTTTTCTTCTTTTTGTTTTATACTTGTTGTTGGCACCTTCCCTGCCTTCATTGCAAAAGATGTGCAATATTATGCTTTCCTTGGGAAACACTTCTATTTTAACTTCTGAGGAAATAAAAATTAGGTCTTTTCTTTCTATGGCACCTTGTTTCAAATAAACATGTCCTATTCAGAGCTGTGCTGAGAATGCACAGAAAGAATAAGTGCACCATCACTTAAAACTTGACTGGATAAACCAAGTAGAATATCTTCTGAGAGCAATCTGGCATTGTCAGATGAAATGCATTTAACAATTTGAGGTACTCTTTAATGCTGAATTGAGTATTTCTGTTCTCACACTTTGTCTGGAAAGACAGCTTCTTAGGAAAGTATGTGCATGTTTATATCAGTGTGTTGAAATTTGCTACTGATATGTTCTTTCAAAAATACTTTTGTGCTTTTGTAAGACCATTTTTGATATGGGAGATTCCCAAGGAGCAAAACACAATTTTTGTTGTATTTTTTAAAAAAGCTGGGTGGAATGCATGGATAACTGTCTTTGGTGTGATCCACGGAGTTCTAGCTTTCTGATTTTTTTTTTTTAATTGGACTGCATCTAAATTAATATTTTCCTCAAAAAGAAGAATATTTAGGTATTAATAAAGCTGTTGTTTTGTTTGTTTTTTAGTTGCTGTGAATAGAAAATAATAGCGAATGTCTGTCACACAGGTAAACTGTTTAGTTTCCCTTAGCCATCACATTATATTTACATCTCTCTTACCAGAAGTCCGCAACGTGCTCCGCTGAACTACTGACAAATCTCAGTCTTCACCCATACCGAACGTGCTAAATTGCAAAAATGAGTTTGCAGTCGGAGTTTTACCTGATAGGCCTCTTTAATTAAAAAGGTTTAACTGGGTGCAGACGTGAAGGCTGTGAAACGTTTGCCTACAGAAAAGCACCGGATTTTCCTGCTCCAGGAGTAGGTGGTGTCCGGGCACCAGAGCCGCTGGACCACTGGCAGATGCTTTTTGCTCGTTCACCTGTTTTTACCACACGGTATTTTCTTTTCCCAGAGGAAAACGAATTCCTGTCAGTTCCAAAATGCCTACTTTGAACCATGGCATCCCTCTTCCCTTTTATCTTTGAAGAGACCCAGAGTTGAGGGGATTGTTTGGATGCACAAAGCGTTTCTTTTACGGAGGAGAACTGCTTTTGCTTGTAAGCTGTGATGCAGTTCAGCATTCTGCAGTATTAGTTTCCACTCCTTTTGTTTTTCACTGTCAGCAAGTGTTACCGCGTATACTACACTGCATTTTCTTGTCTGTGACTAAGGATTTCTGTGTTGGTCGAGGATGGAAATAATAGTCAAAAAGGTCTTGGTGGCTGTGGGCCTTTTTCTTTTGAAAAAGCCTACTCCCATGGCAACAAGACCTATTAGAAGGTAGCAGTCTTGTCACCACAACTTTAAGTCCTAATAATTCAACCAAAAAGATAAAACGAAATGTGGCAACTTTATCTTGCTCAATCTCTTACATAAAGTCATTTCTCAGAAACTTGATCAGTGGTAGAGACAACAAGCGTTTAAAGGGGAGAGGCTCCGAGAGGGGAAAAATCCATTCACATCCGAGTTTTGAAAGATGAGTGAAAGATGGAAGAAAACATGATATTACAGCAATCTTTTTGCTTCTCCTGCACAGTGAACAATTGACCCAAAGTTTAGGATTTTGAGATTTTTATGATTAATAGACCAACTGGAGATCTGAAATTTTCCTCCTATCTGAAATAACACTTGCTTTGTGAAAGAATTATTGATTGCAAACACTTCTGCCAAAAAAAAACCAAAATACTCTTGATCAAAGCAGTTATATTTTATTCGAAGATAATTTTAAAGAGTGGCCTATACTTGAAAGGTACATTGTTTCCTAAAGCCCAGCAATGTGGTTTCGTATTTGTTACCTGGCCTGGCTTCAGTGTAATTGCATGAATGTAGCTGATGGTGTGGGTTTGCTTTAGATGTCGAAGAATCGTTTATCTGTTTGTTTATTATAAGTAGTTCTTGCCTATATATCTGTAGATAGTAAAAAAAAAAAAAAAAAAAAAAAAAAAAAGCCACTTTCTGCCCCCATTGCAATGACAAATCAAGGTGTTACCATGCAAGGTGGTTTGAGCCGAGCAGAAGTGATGACAGGGGCACAGTTTTGGTGTAAGATAAACTGGAATTTTGTTTTTGATGTGAAATCCACCACAGGCCACCAATAAAGTTGTTGGGAGTAACGTGTGTGGGGTTGAACGTGGGTGTTTCAGGAATAAGAGTGGGATTTGCTTATATTAAGGAAGGTGGGGGGGAAAATTCCCACGTTGCAGGCAGGGACTCATCTCTGTGAGGTCTCCACATCCATTGCTTTAACAGAGCTGCCTGGTATCCAGCTTAAATTGCTATAATATTTACATTGCAAGTATGCAATATGTTGCATACCACGGGTGCGGTATGCTGCTTGGTGTCACCTTCCAAAGTACAAAACAGGCTTGTGGAACAAGCAGCTGAGAAAACTGGACAAAATAAGTTAAACAGAAGAATGAAAATGGCAACTGCAGAAGCAAAGGTGTTTCATGGGGGCCTCTGAAGGCAGGTTTTGATGAGGCGCTGCTCTTGGTGCTGTTCCTCACACTCTCTTCTGGAGTTTGGTTGACAAACCGAGCAATGAACCTGAGCGGTAATCCCACGGGAGGGCTGTGCCTCACCTTGCAAAGCGACCTGAGGTTTGTCACTGTTTTAAAAAGGGAGAGAAATTGTGGCCGGTTGAGTAAATGAATCCCAACACACGATTGCCTGATACGGAAAAGGATGTAGCAGGTAGTAAAAATAATCACAAGGCCAAATGGTTTGCTTTTTACTCCGGAGCTCCCCTTTTTGGTACTGGGCACATCCTTGTATGAGGCCGAGTTACTCTGAGACTGGATCTCCTTTCAGAGATAAGGACAGAGTAATTTGTTTCCCTTTGACAAGAACATGGGTTAAAGCATTCTTTGCCAGTACTTAGACCATTCTTTGTTCTTTTCTTGGTATAATAAAAAAAAAGGACTGTAATACCTTTTAGCCAATAATAATAACAATAATAATAAAACCTCAGCTTTGGAAGTTCAGTTTTTCTTCCCTTGTGAGGGTAATATTGTTACAGTATTTTGTGTTCTAATGTGCACAAATTTCAGTGCCCTCACGAAATGTGAGCCCATGTTAAATCCTTTCATAAATGGACAGGTAGCTTCAACCTTGATTACTTTAGTGACGTAGATGTTCCTGTGGATAAAGTTCTGGTTTTGCCAGCTATTTCTGATCAGTTATTCTGGATATTAATTACTGTATGTTAAACTTGCACAAACTGTTAAAAACTGATTAACAGTAAATTTGGGTCTAGGACTTGATTTGATGTCTGCATCAGTTTGTTCCAGTGACTCAAGTAAAAACCTCGTAACAGCCTTTGCAAGAAACATCGGATTAAGCTTTTTGCTTGGGGGAATGGATTTCTTTGTCCCTAGGCAATGTCGATGCTACCATGGTTTTAGAAATTGTGTTCCTGAGTCAAGCTGATATGTGTGCATGCAGAGCAACTTAAAAACACCCAATACTTTTCAATAGGTGGCATTAAGGTTTTTCTTTTACTTTCTACTTTGTTCTGCTTCTGGGTCATGAACTACTCCTTTGGGTTGAGCATCTTATGAAATGTATAAAAATGTCTTGGCTAATGTAAAAATCAGAAGAGAAATGTTTGCAGTGGATGCTCTTTGAGATGGATTGGTAAAAGCTGAGCTAGCATGTTCAGGCTCCAGCTCGAAAAACCACCTATTTTGAGTAGGTGAATACACTTCAGTGAGAAGAAAATAAAACTAGCTAGTTTAGTTACAAAGGTAGTTTAGAAAAATAGTTGAAATAGTTAAACTGAATTTGTTGTTAAAGTTGTGTTTGTTTGTTTTTTGTTTTGTGGGTGGTGTTTTTTGTGGTCTAGTGGTTAGTGGTGGTTTGTTGGTTTTTTGGGTTTTTTTTGGTTGGTTTGGGTTGGGTTTTCTAAGAGATGGAGCTGAGGGAATGAATGAAAGACACAGAATCCTTGTAGTTTCCAAGCAATTGCCAGCATTGAAAATATTTCGTGCCTGGACTACCGCTTTCCAGTTTGTCAGTTTTTCTGCAGAGATTTTACAAAATTTCATGTACTGAGCAAGTTATTTATTGGAGCAGGGCAGTGAAAGAGTTACGTATTGTGTGAAGAGGAAAGTGAGTCTAGGAAATGTAAGGCTTTCGTTGTTTTCTTGCCTTGTGTCCACTATCGTAACAAGGAAGATTCAGCTCTTGCTGCTTGCAATGTGCACCCATAATGGTCTGCTCGTAAGTTGGGAAGTGCAGAATAGGGATGCAGAAAACAGATGGACAAACACTGAGAACTGTGGTCCTTATTACAGCATGGCAGGGCTGGCACCCGGTGGAATAACATGGGTGGGGAAGAGGATTTTGGCCACCTGCCTGACCCGGCTGTCTCGCAGTGCTAGGGATGGTGCTGCTGGGTGTCCTGACCTCCAGAAAATTGGGTTATTCTTTGTAATGAGTGCTGTTCCTGGCCAGGGCACTTCCGTAAAACGGCATAGAAATCTGCATGTGAATTTTTGTGTAGCAGTTAGCTGTGATGGGGAACATGTTGACGTGCTAAGGGCTGTGTTATTTAAAATTGGGCAAGGAATCTGGGATTTGAAAAGCTATAAAAATTTTATGCTGTGCACAGGTGTACAAATTGAGGTACAGGATTTTAGCACAGATCATTAAGGCACTTGGGCAGCGGATGTTCAGGAGGCTCCTCTATCGCAGCACTGCATTTCACTTTCCACCGAGTTCTTCAGCATTTCCTTATATATCATTCCTTTGTAGGTTTTGTTGTTGTTTTTTCTAAGCTCAACAGGAGACCACGCAAATACAAACGCCCACGCACAACGTATGACTTGGGTTACCGTCGCACCCTGGAGAGCAATAGGGCTCGCTGGTTTTACATGTCTCTTGTGTATGGGGATTTTCACGTGATGCTGCTCGAACAGAACAACCGGGAGGCAGGAACAATGTCCCTCTATCCACCGCTGGGCCTGCATTGTTCTGCGTGTAGCCTGCTGATGAACGTGAGATGGCAAAGTCATCGTCATTAGGAGGAATTTAATAGCGAATCAAAGTTCGAGGGGAGAATAGGCTGATCTCTGCTTTAGAGTCCCTTGGGTCCTGCTGAAAGATTAGAGGGAAAGAGCAAGGCCTTGCTAAGTTGAATGTATCAGATTGTTTTTCAGGAATAGTTATGCCTGTTGTAAACCCCTGAGAACTACCCAGTTTAACTCTTTGGAAAAACAGACACTACAAAGGCTGGGGAAGAGGGGGAGAGGACCTGTAAAGGAGGGAAAGGTGATGCTTGCTTTTTATTTCTCTGCTACCTATTGCAGAAAGAATCATTTTACAACTCAGAAATTCCACTTTGTGTAAATTAAGCTACAGTTTTCCTTAAGGAAAAAAAAAGCGCTCATCTTTATCTTGCATACGTGACCCGAAGGAGGCAGGCTTCAGGAAACTGAAACTATAATCTTTCTTGTCTTCAGTGTACTTCTGCCACCCCAAATACTTCACCAGTGGAAGATTTTTGTAAATTCTTTATCAATTTTCCACGTCGCTTCTCAAAGTTCTGCACGCGGGGTGTGTGACAGCTGTCACCGCGGGGCAGCGAAGGAGTTAACGCAGAGTGTGAAGAGGGGGAATGACCCTCGGAAAACTCACCTACCACCTCCCGGGATATCAGACAAAGCCAACAATAAGAAAGCAAAATGCGTTAGGTGATCTTCCTCCCGTGGTCCCTGCAGTGTCGCTGGGCGCGGGCTCCTCGCCTCTGATTTCCAGCTTCTTTTCAGACAAGGCGCTTGGTGAAGAGGCGGATGGCGGTAGCTCGGCGTATCGGAGCCCGGTGATCAGCTGCCTGGTCCCAGCAGCTCTATTCTTTTTGTTAACGCCTTGGGATGTGTTATGCAGCACAGATAAAATCGCTACAGAGAGAGCTGAACACCAACCAGAGAGATCGCTGCGTAGATATGGAATTAAAAAAAAAAACCCCAAACAACAAAATAGGCAAAACTGGCTTTGGGGCCCCTTTTTCTCCCTGCATCCCCAGGAGCTGGAGTTGTCGCCAATAGCATCCTGTGCTTTGACCGTGTTCCCTGCAGTAATCTGGGCAGCTTCTGAAAACCCAATAAAGGTCTCCCTGAACTCTCTCCAGTCACATCAGTGGTAACACCACAATATGCCTTTTTTTTTTCCTTAGGAGACACAGAAGCTCTTGAGGACGCAAGGATGTTTTGGCGTCTTTTGGCAAGTCTGTTGCTTTACATTCAGGGAATAGGTGGGATCAGAACACATCTGGGGTTTTGTGGATCCTTAGCTTAGCTGGGTCTGTTTAGGTTACAGCTGCCAATGTTTTGTGGTGCTGCTCTGTCTCTCATAACGTTGACATTTTTTGACCTGATACCAGGTATTTCTGTTGATTCACGTCATTGCAGAACCCAGAATTTGAAAGCAGTACTGAAACTTTTTTCCCCATTTGTCTTGCCAAGCCTCTGCTCCAAATTTCACATGAATGCCCAGCCAAATCTGCTCCAGAGCTTCTTGTCCTCCCTCCCAAGATAGCTTCAGGTTTGTGACCAGAGGAAAAATGGCAAATTAGAAACTATACCCTCAGCTTTTCAGCTAGGCATGTTAAAAAATATATATGTATATATTTGTTGTAAATGTTTTGAAGGTCTCAGTAAAAATCCAGCCAAGTTCACCCCAAGGTCCTCAGTACACTGCAGGTATGTCTGTCCTATGTGGGGTGACTGCCTGAACATTGGAGCGGATTTTAGCCCAAAACATCTTAAAAAACATCAGTAGATCATGTTCTCGGAGTCAAAGCCACATCTCACAAAGGATCTTTAACTTACAGAAAGTCAAAGTACACTCACCTGGGAAAAGGGTTTGAGCCAAACATTTTAGAATAAGAGAGACAGGATACAAAGGGTGCCGGGAATCATTGCAACTTTAGTAGGCAGAAAACAGTAACTAACCGTCCTGTCCAGAGAGGCATGACTTTGGAGGCTGATCAAGGCTGTTTTGTCTTGTTGACCGCTTATAATTTCGAGAGGTGAATTTGTGGGAGTCTCACTAACCCACTAACTCGCCACGACTGACCCCGGTGTATTGGCCTTTCACACTCCATGATTCTGCACCAGCAAGCTTGAGTTTACTGGTGTGTTTCAGACTAATTAAGGTTCATTTTCCTTAGCATTTCTAATGAAATCCTACCTCCCCAGAAGTATGCATGCACACACACACAAAAAGAGGTCCCAAATGAAAACCAAAATGAAACAAGAAGAGCTACACAATAGTGACAAACTATTTTCTTTCTTTGCTTTATTAACCTGCATAAATGTTGAGTCTCTTTACTAAATAGCCTTAGGCAGTACAGATTTTTTTTTTTTGCTAATACAAAGATGAGAAAAAAAGAATGCTTCTTTTTTTCCTGGGAGGACACACTGCCTCTACAGTCTGTGTGGCTTTCTGAATTGCACCTGAACATTGAAGAGTCAAAGCATTTAAGAAAACACAAAGACTTGGGGGATAGTTTGACGTTTAGAGAGATCCCTCCATAAGCTGATAGTTTTCTTTAATTTATTTTTCTGTCTAGTAAGCTACTCAGCAGAATGAAAATATCCTCATACAAAAATACACTAATTCTCTGTGGTATGAAGCTAGTTACCATAACTATAGTACCAATGTAAGGAATGAGGCTGGTAATATGTGAAAATGTATACGTTGCGTATTTCTAAAGCAAGAATTGCCATGATATACTCGATATCATATCTGGAAGCTTTTTGGTTGTCTACAGTATTAGGAATACTACAATAGGATGCCAGGACACGTGTGTGTTTTCTCTCTCCCTGTATATTGTAAACCAGTGACTGGGGCAAAGGGAATAACAGCAGTCCCACCATGGCATTTGAGTTCTCAGTTCATGAGAAGTGCACTAGACGTTGCCTGTAAATATAGTCCCTTAGAGTTTCAGAACAGAAAATAAAAATCTAAAAGAGTAAAAATGAAAATTTGTCCTGCTTGTTGCGGTGAAACCAGAGAGTTATAAAGGGCCTCTGAACAATATTGAATTTGGGGTAGCACAATCACATCACAAAAGATTTACCCTCACTCTACAAACTCAATATAGGGCAATAACAATCTATTACAAGCAGAGGAATACAACGTCAAAGGAATATTTAAAAGAACTAGACAGAACCTTTAAATCACCAAAATTGAGTTAGGTTCTCCCAAAGGAAATACCCTGGGGACAATTTCTAGCAGGGTTTTCAAGAGGTGTAGTTCATTTACCAAAAGTTATATTTAATGTACATCTTAAATGTAGCCGGTAATCTTGCTTCTTCTAAAAGCCTAGAGGACAGTAAGAAAAAGGCACCAGTCCTCAAGGGATGATTAGGGTGACAAAATAACAACTGCTGTGTACGAGCATGTCCGTGTGTTCCCTCGGTCAATGTAAGTGGTTCTGTTGTGAACCCTCTGTCTTTGTATCTGTTGCGGAAGCAAGACACAGAATATCTGCCACATACGCCATCCCCTAAGTGGGCAAGTCAGCCTGCAGAAGGAGGAGCTGGGATACGTGCCATATGTCCCTGGTAGTCTAATTGCAGAAGCCACAAAACCAGCAGGTATGGTGAAGGATGGAGATGTTATCAACATACTTGCTCCAGCCACAGCTCCGGTTGATGCTTATTTTTCAGTTCCTATGTATTTTTGCCGTAAGTAAGGATTTATCAAACAGTTATAATTCGGCAAACCATGGAAAGTGACCGGCGCTGGCGTTGCAACAAATATCCCTCTTTTCTGGAACATACCTTGTTAAAGTGTCCCCTTGCTGCCTATTGTGCGCAATGCAATAGTTTGTGGCTGGAACTAGAGAGGCATTGCTGCAGAGGGATGGATGTAATCTGGCTTGCAAGAGAAGCTGGTCCTGGCTGTGGTGGCAAAGTCAATCCCATGGTCACTGTAGGGAACTGTGGGACTCGTGTCTGTGCCCCTGCCTGACTCTAAAATCCAGCTGATAACTCAGCCACTGCCTATGCCATTTTGTACAATTTGCTATGAAGATGGTTTTCCTCTACTACCTGCTTAGCTTCCTTGTGGCATTGACACAAAATCCTATTTCAGCCCTTGACTGGGGCATTTGTAAGGTTTGATTTAGCCCACAAACAAGAAGAGCACCTGCCTAGTGACTGGGGCTGCCGCTTTTTGCTCACAGACTGGTTACTAAATTTAATATCAGTAATGAGGAGACATGGGGCAGAGCTCATGCCTATTATTCTGCTTTTCCAGATGTTGGAAGATGCACAAAAGCAAACTTGATCATAGTACAGATAGAACAGAAACCCATGATGAATAAAGTGTTTCTCTTAATGGTAAGCAAGCGTTTTAACAAGGAGGCATTAAACTCTGCACAGATAATAGGATAACTGGATGCTGATACTTGGAAAATCTTCAGCAAAGAAAACCAGGTTTAATAAGGTCAGCACAACAAAACAAGCTCCTCCACCTGTGTCTCACCGGTACCTTTGCTCTAAGGTGTAACAGAGTATGTGTACAGACATTAAGGAGGCAAGATAGGAATTATTGTGCACCCACATTTCAGGAGAATTTGATTCCGATTAATGGAAGGAGCAGTTTGGTAGTTACCTTTGATTTGGAGACAGTTTAGTTAACTCGGAGCAGGTCACGGGGTTGGGTTAACTGCAAAAAGCCTCTTGCTTAAATCCCTGGGTGATACCTGACACACCCAAGCATTAACTTTTTAGATGGGAGCACAGAAGATAAGCTCAGAGTCACACAGTGGTCTCCTTGCATTTGGCCCAAGAACCAAGCTTAAAAATACAAACAGGCTGTCCTGTACAGAGGGTGAAATACTTAAATGTCAGGACAGTATTGTTAGGACTCTATCTGTATGCAGAGCAACTATCGTGTGTACAGCAGAGAACAGAGCTCACTTCGTGAAGGCAAGCGGGAATAAAAGCCCCGTATCCTTTTTGAAACATTCCCAGGTGGCTTTGCAAAAACAAAAAATTCTTTAGCAATTAAAATGTTATTGACCTCCCTGACATGTGTGTAGTGTCTCTCAAAACCAACAGTAAATATACAAAATGTTTATGTAAATATGCGTTTAGTGACAGCACCAGTCAACAGAAGAAACATTTCCTTAACAGCCAACAAAAAAATGTTCTACTTTTTCAAGATGGTATTGAGACAGATTTATTAACTTCTACTTTTCTTTCCTTGTCCTTCAAAGGGACTATTGTGGGACACAGGGCCACATAATCCCATGTCTTTACGCTGTGATGCGTAGGAGAGGGGCGGGGAGTGCAAGAAGCCAGGTTGTTCCCAGATGTCCATGAAAGAGCTGGGTACCACTGTAACACATTTGTTTGGGTTATACGACAAGTGTTTTCTGTCCTGAAAACGGCCTGGGCACACCAGGCTGTGATGGATGCTCATTCTTCTGAACTAGGTACTCTGGAAAAACCGAGACAGCTTCCCACTCCCATGTGTGGGGGCACCTCTGCCTGCCCTCTGTTTCATGGCACTGTTGGGAGAGCTCTAGCAGCTCTTGCAAGGGTTTTTTGTTTATAATAACAGGTGAAGTACTGGGCACATTACTGCAAAATTAACTTGTAATTACCGGATGACGCTGAGTGGTCCCCCACACGTAAAAGTCAGCTGTGGTCAGGAACAAAACTTCATGGACACACGGCTTTAGGGGAATGAGATCTGCTCCTGTCTCTGTTCCTTTTACCACCAACCTGGATTTCTGACGTGTTTGGCAGAGGTGAAGATATTATTATATCTTCCAGGGAAGGAGTTAAAAATTAAGTGTTTGGCAGCTGACTTTCTATGTGTATGACTAGTATGTGTGGAGTATCTGTTGAACTTTCCCGGATTGTATGCTTTTGTTTTGCCTATTTTTTCACGTGGTGGCTACATAACTTGAACTATATTTTGCATTTTTTTTTAAAGAAAAGACAAAAGTTTAGTTGTTCCAATTTTTCTCCGCTTTGTACCATCAAAACCCGCGTGACTGTATTTGCTCTGCAGAACTTCACCATCCAGACACGCATGTTTGCAGGACAGAGATACGTTTTGCCATCAGTCTGTAGGGTCCAAATATAAGCTGCTGCAAGATAAATATCACTCCAGTATAACATTTTCTACAGCTTTCATTTCAGATAGGATGAATGTCAGTTATGGGAGTAATCTCTGGAACTTAACCTGAACCTCATCGTTTTCAAAGTCTGAGGTTGCACGTGAGCTATTTCAGAGCCAAGTTTTAGCTCTCCTCTGTCCAGACCATCATTCTGATTCTGCTAGTGATGCTCAACTTATATGAGGCCTAGTCCATGGAAAGCTTTGCCACATCTGTGGGAAACTGTTCCAAAGGAAGGTATATTTAACTGTGAGGGAGTCTGGCAAAATCTGTGTCAATGATGGCACGCGTTTGTCCAGTAGATATATTCAGATGTGCGTCTTTTCATTAATGCATTATCAAGTGCGATTGTGGGAGCAAGAGAGCAAATCTGGATCTGTGTAAAACTGAAAACAGAATAAATCCATCTCTTTGCTTTCTAAGAATGAAGTTTCTAAGTTATGCTGCGAAAACGTTACGCAGTCTGTCTTCTGTTCTCAGAGCATCATCTCTCTGGACCTAGCTGCGACAGGTCAGATGAGTATAACCAAGATTGAGAGAAAGGAAAAATAGAGCGTTGTGCTTTCTCCTGAACTGAGGATAAGAATGGACATAGGGTAATGATGAGATCAGTCACCCTGGAATGTTTCTTCACCAACATTAACCAAGTCCCTGCCGACCAGGCCTGTTGGCAGGAACTGCTTTCCTCTGGAAAACAGAAGATACGTTAACAAAACCCCTCCAAACCTCAGGGAGCAGTAGGTGGGCAGGTGTCCCCCATCCATGAATTCTCATAGTGCCTCCATTTTCACTCCTGTGATGCTAATAGCTTCCCTCTCTAATTTCTTAGCTAATGAGCTTCTCTCTTCCATGCAGGTTGCGGGGATGAAAACATAGCTCCTGCTGGGGCTCTCTGATGTTGGGGCAGACATCTCGAGAACACAGATTGAACTGATAGCAAGCTATCTTATAGGACCTTAAAAGCCACTAGGAAACCAGCAAGGCCCATTAGACTTTCTGTCATGCATATGATGAGAAAAATATACCAGCATAAAATCCACTTTATTGTCCTGCCACGACAGCAGCCGCTATTGTGCTGGGAAGCTTTTTGGACGGTAGCTCCACCTTGGTGTTTGTGCTCTGCACGCTGGTGGGGTTTGGGGGCTGGTATCCAAACAGAGGGGGCTTTGTGATAGGCTATCAGTGACCCATAAAGAGTAGAACACACAACCCGCTGGTTTGACAAGGAGGAAAAGCTCAATAAAAGCAGAGCGACCTCCTTCGGTTTCCCGTTTCAAGCCTTAACATTTACTTCCTCGCACAAAGGTTGGTTTGGGGAGCCGGTACCGTGTCACATTCCAGTTCTTTTCATCGTGAGCAGAGTTTAACTGGCCTTTCCTTGGGGGCACTTCTCCTTTGCACTTTCCTCTCTGATACCTTTAAACAGACAGGAGAAAATATTGCACTTCAACAGGGGCCCATGTTCACTTTGTACCACAAATATTTTGTTTCCTGAGCTAGAAATGAATGGTGAATGATACTTTTTTGCCTAAAGTTCTGCTTTATAGCCTAAGTAATCTATAAAGAAAACAAGCAATTACTTGTTCTTTCATTTCCAACTCGTAGCTAAATAATTATTTCTGCTTTAACAATGACCCCTCTGCGGTTGCAATTTATGTGCTAGAGAACCTGGAAGAGCTCATAGAGTTTCACAAACCGTGCCCTTTGCAGAGCTGTTTTGTTTTATTCCAGGTGCTGGCCAAAGACGATAGGTGAGATGCTTTTTTTCCTTAACAAAACTACATTATCTTGGCACCATTGGCCAGCTTAGTAACACTGGGACTTAATTTGGCTTTCTGAATGTGTCCAAGCAGTGTGCTGCTGATAGATGCTTCCCATATGCCTCTGAAATACATTTTAATGTGGGGTTTTTTTTTATTCAGTGGTGCTGAGAGTTGTCTCCCTATTAAGACTGTTCTGCACTTAAGTAAGCAGGGAACATCTTCATTACATAGGAGGGATGTGAGATGTCTTTTGGAAGTTACTTTTCAATCAGTTTTCTAAGAATTTGTGTTAAAATCAAAATACTGGTGATTTTGCTCCATGACAAACTTTTTTTTTTCCTGAATGTGCTCTGTAATAGAATAAGTGCATATTCCTAACTTACTCTGACCTTAAAACTTACTGCAACCTGTGCAACTAAGCCCAGAGAAGTCTCTTTAAAGAAGAATTGACCCTGTGTTTAACATACTTCACTAGTCATCAGAGACCAGCTCGTAACAATATTCCTCAAGGGCATCTCTGAAAGATATTATTCTTTCAAATGACTACTGTCAGCTCCCCTTTGTGTCAGACCAAAGCAGAGAAAACCACCAGCCCTTACTGTTCGGTACTATTTTTTTTTAAATCTAGGAAGCGTGTATTTCTCGTAGCCTATGCTCCACTATCCAACTCCTTCTGTCCAAAAGCTGCTGTTGCCTTTACATTTGCTGCCTGTTTTCTTTCCCGAGCACGTACAGGGCGGTCAAACTGTTACCTGTGAACAGGCATTTTTCTCACTTAAGCGGTAAACCCGGCTTATAGTGGAAGTGAAACTGCTCTCTGACTTGGGTAATCAATCACAGCTGCCGAAATTAACCCATGCGTAAATGCTGAACTGCAGCTTTTAACTATCCACTGACTGTGATCTCCAATTTTAATTTTCATTTCTTAGTTCTAGAAATAGAAAACTTACGTCGGAAAATGTTATTTCTTAGAATGTTCCCGAGGTTTTAAAAGGCTCGCTTGGTTACTTCACACACACGGTGTTTCTGGTCTCTACAACACGCTGCTTTACTCCAAATTCTTAACAGTCCCCAACAAGAGTTTCAAACAAATCAATAAAATACACAAACAGTCAAGACAGAAGGTGATCTTGTTATCAGAAAACACCGGTTTGTGTGTGAGCAGTTTGAGGTTAAAAGTCTTTGTTTTGATCAGAAATGTATATTACACCGCATCTATTTTAAATTTTGCTTTATTGTAATTTAGGTTATTTATGGTGGATTTTTTTTTTTTTAACATCCCAGAACTTTCCTTAGGGTTTAAAAGTGGACTTTTCTTTCTGATTCGAGCTCCTGGTAGAAAGCTCTGTCTGAGGGTGAGAATTAATGCCGACTGCCATCCCTGCAACCTCTCCCATGCTGCGAAGGTCCATGTCAGACAGAGCCCCCTGTCATGTTCCCCTTTCACTCGCCGCTTTCTTCTGCGGGCTGTCACCACCCCCTGGAAGCACACATCTTCGGTGGAGACACAGGGCTCCTACCAGCCCCAGCGGCAGCCTGGAGATGTGAAACTTCGGAAATTTATGTCTGGTGGGACTTGGGTAGCGCCCGGCGTGCTTGAATTTCGGGTTGTTGCAAGACGAGCTGTGCTTGAGCATGGGAATGGAGCCTGGTGGCAACTCCTCCTTCCTCCCACCGAGACTGCAGTTCACTGGTAGGTGTTTAAAAAGCCTTGGGGAGAAGTTTCCTTGAAGGCCAAGAGGCAGGGTTGTCACCTGCACTATAATTTTTAATCGCTTTGCCTTGGTTGGTTAGCAACGGCGAACTTATCATACCCCTTTTAATGTATTAAGAGGAATTTGAGGTGTAAGCAGTCAAGAACAGGGCAAGCAGGAGGTGCTGGAAGGAGATGCACATCTGGGTTTCTGTCCCTTGGCGCGTTTTTGTTTTGTTTTTTTTAATAAAGGCCAAGTTTGGCCTTTATAATGAGTAATATTTTGCGAGCAATAGTTTGAGGTGCTGACAGCAGAGGGCTGCAGGGGTGGACACAGGCTGGCTCCAGTGGGCCCACTGCAGGGCACAGCCGTGCTGCTTTAAAAAAATGCATTTAAGAAAGGGCAAAATGCCGCCCAGGAGTGAGGACACAAACAGTGTAAGAAAAAACAGCCCTGCAGGTGTCAAGGTGAAAGAAAGAGCAGGAGGAGATGCTGCAGATGCTGGAGCAGAGGTCTTCTGCAGCCTGTGGTGGAGCAGGTTTGTCCCACAAGAGTGTGCGGAGGAAGGAGCAGCAGAGAGGGGCTGTATTGACCGACCACAATCCTCCAAATCCATCCCCTTTAGCGGTGAACGCTGGGGAGGCAGAGGAGTCGGGAATGAAGAAGCGAAGTCAAGCTGGGGAAAACAGAGAAAAGGTGTCGATTTAATTTAATGTTTGTTTCTCGCCATTCAAGTCTATTTTGAACTGGCAGTAAATTAAATTGGTTTTCCCCAAGTTGACTCTGTTTCAGCCGTGATGGTAACTGGTAAGCAATCTTCCCTTTCTCTCTACCCACAAATTTTTCCATCTTATTTTCACCTCCTGCCCCGTTGATGGGGAGGAGTTGAAGAGTGGCTGGGTAGGTGTCTGTCAGTCATCAAAGGTCAAGCCACCACAGTAATATACCAATTTGGAAGGCGGGGCAAAATTTTATTCACTAGGTATTAATCATGACAAAAGCACTTAAAAGTTACAGCAATACTGCAAAAAAGCAAAGTCTAACAAACTCCCCGCTGAAGTACTGTGAAAAAAATTCCCCAAGTTGAGAAACGATGTAATATATTTCTATTAGATATTCTTCTCAACTTTGACCAATGGCACAGATTTCTCACCTTTTTTTTTTTTTTTTTTTTTTTTTTTTTTTTTTTTTTTTTTCTTCTCTCCCCTGAACTTTCCTCCAGACAAAGAGTGCAATGGATTTAGTTTTGTTTTGTTTTAAGCTTGAACAACCTCTTCAAATGGCTATCACTGGAGAGGAGGCTATTTAAATTCAAGTCTTGCTAGATGCTGTCAATTCAGGACTGCCGCCAACAAACGTGGAAGAACCTTGTATGAACAGAATGTTTCTCAACTTCATTAGAGTAATTCATATTTGGACCCTTTCCCTGCCTGCACACTGAATCTGTTTCCTTGCCAAGATGTGTAAACCTCTGATCTTTTATCCCAACTAGACTTCTGGACTCCAAATAGAAAGCAATATTGAAGTTGTACGATTAGCCCGCACCAGCCCTTCACGTCACAGCTGAGTTGAGACAAGTTACAGACTCAAAGCAGAAGCCTCTTGATTTCTGGGTTGGAGGCAACTTCATCAGTATGTTGGTGCATTTCTATTCCTGAACAAGATGTGCAGCTCTCGTAGTCTCCCAATGTGTCAACAAGACAGGATGTGCAGCACACGCAATGGACTCATGTTTGCCCGCTACAGTTTAAGCAGATTGTCTTGTATGACAGATTAATTCTAATTTGACTTTAGTTCTTTTCATCACTGGCTGCTGAATGCGACTAAGTGAAATAACAGAAATAGGAGTGCAAACTGAAGATTGCAGCCTAAGGAATAGCTATTGAACACTACTCAGTGATAAAGGAGCAATTTTTGCAAACCAGAACGAGAAACTGTCTCGCTTTGGCAGCTTGTAGTGGCTTGGGGTTTTCTGGTTTGGATGTTGCGGGTGTTTGGGTTTTTTTTGGTAATTCGGTAACAGGCAGAATTTGGATATACCTGCTTCAGGTTTACACAAATACTTCTTTATCTTGTGGTCCCTAATGCAGCTGTGGAAGGTGCATCTCGCTGTGGCTTCAGATTTAGTCATAGAAACGCGGCCACGGAGTTTAAGTGTTGAACTAATGATGTGTTTCTGTTTTTCAAGCCTCGTGTTTGGTTTAATATCTAAAAGTTCTTTCTTCTGTTATGAAATCAGAAGCTTTTAGACAACAAACAGTGGAGGTGACACAAGCGGGAGCTTGCTCCTTATCAAACTACACTCTCACTGCAGTTTTAAATCTGTTCTTTTCTTCCCCAAGGATCTCAGCAAAGGCATGTTTAGGAAATAACCACAAGTCTTTATTTTCCAGGCTGTTAGCAAAACAATTTGGGTTTTTTTCCCCTTTCAGGTGGCAATGAAATAATTTGCTTCATGTTCATTTCTTGAATTGCAGTTAATTACACCAAATCGGACACTTCTAACAGCTTCAGTTTTCTTGGGATAATAGTTTTCTTAAAAGTGACTTCTTCTAGCTTGAGACAGGAAATGGTTGAAATAGAGGATGTTGGGTGGCGTTTGAGGTAACACTGAATCCTCTTTTGCATTTAAGTTTCTGCCTAGAGCATTTCTTAGCCTTCCTACCCTTCCTCCCAATTCTTCTTTCAAGACTCTATCACAACATATTGAACTTTTCCCTCAGCCTTTATGTTTAAAAGCAATTTTAATGCTAGCAGCTTTCTCCAAGCTACAGATCCACATGATGTGCTAGTTGTGATATTCGTCCTAACGTAGCCTAGGGAAGATTTTCCATTTGGTTAGTTCATCTGGACTATCCTGTCTTGAGTTTTAGGAGTCTCCTGTTCAGTAAGATTTCAGCATTGTTTCCCTGTATTATTTTTATGTATAGTGAATGCCATGGGCTGTACCTTGGCTGGCGGGTGTTTCCAGCATTATGAACCACGAAGAGCACTGGCTCCCTGTGTTTCAGAGGAAGTGAGCTGCTGTTTATTCCTGACCAGCACAGCAGAAACCCTGGGACCTGTTGAAATAGCCTGAGCCAGTTTAATGCACTGACCCTACGGGACCCTCACAAAAACCTTCCGAGCCTGGGTACCTCTCATGTGATACAGGTGCCTCCATTTCTGCAGTTCCTTGGCTTTTAACGGGCAGTACGTGGGCTTATTCTTTGCTTCTCCTTTGTATTTTAATGTAAACCTAGGGTCTGAGGAGGACAAGTGGAGAGAATCTTTCAGTAAGCTATTGACAAAACATCTTAGAACAAAGATTGTGCAAAGCATTGAGTATGTAGGGAAAAAAACACCATCGCAGCAAATAAGTGCACAAATATCAACCAACCTGGCAGCCTTATCTGTTGAAAGGAATAAAAGGGATTATCCACTGATAAAGCTGACGTGGTTTTGGCTGCTCCAGATAAGCACTCACAAGGAGAGCTGGATTAGCAGGTGCTCATCACATAACAAAGCTTATAATACACCTTGGTAACTGGGAGTAGAATCCAAAAAGGCAGAAAGATACAGGAGGGTGAAGCAATCCTGTTCTTAAAACGTAGGTGTCTGTGGAGTGGCTTCTGCATGAGGAATGACTGAGCAGGCTTGGAGTGGATTTAGTGGGAAGATAATAGGGATCAATAAAATAAGGAGCAGAATAGATAGATGTGCTGTTTATTTCATCTAATACAAAATCTAGGGCTGTGGTATGATGTGGGAAGGAGCCAGGGACAAAATTAACGCAAGGAGATGTTTTTGGGTTTGTTTTTGGTTTTTTTTTACCCAACATGAAGTAGTTGCACAGAACTTCTTGTCAAAGATTGATGTGGATTAAAAAAAAAAAATATATTACAGGGGTTCAAGGGGAGAAAGGAGAAATGTTTGAAAGACAAACCCATGGAGGATTAGCAAATAAGACAAACTGTGTCTCACTTGAAAGATCCTCTGAGCTGAAAGCTCACAGATGCTGGCCTGGAGGAGCAGTTTTCGCTATTTTCATCATATAGACTTACCTAACGCAGCACATATATTAGCGTGCATCATATTTTCTCAGTAGATATTACTGCAATGTAACCTATTGACAAACATGTTACTTATGTGAAGTGCCCTAAATGAGGGAATTATTTTATTTGCTACCTGGATCAATTTCCAAGAGACATGTAATGGTGAGTTTCAAAAACTGCCTTCTTCATAAAATGCAAAGCTGACATATGCAGGTTTTGTGACTTTAAATTAAAAGAGAGAAAGAGAGAGAGAGAAATAAAAGAGAATGCAATGCTCTAAACCAAAAGTAAATAAAAATTCAATGGGCCTTCATATACTGGTGTTTGTACTCAGAAAGCAAGGCTTAATAAAATTCTTTAATTTTATGGCAGAGGACATGTCAAGTGCAGTTTACATTTCTCAGCCAATAATCATATTTTCTTGCAAGTGGTTGATACATTTATTTTTTAGAGGCAGACACAACAAATAATAAGGGTTTTTATTTGAGAGGAGAAACAAGCATTTTTATCGAGATGAAAGGGGTATAATAAATTTATGAGACCTCACATACAGCTATAATATAATAAATTAGGAGGATTAATGGAATTGTGGGCTACAGTAACCCTCACTAGTAGAATGCCTATTTTATGGAGCTTGATAATATAGTTTATCATTGACTCCATGGGAATTCCCACAATATATTAGCTGTGGTGTAACAATAAAGCACACACAGTAAGAGGCATGTCTCTTTTGACACACATTCTCTTCCCACACTTATTTTACCAGGGAAACAACTCCGGTGCAGTTTAATTAAACTGCACCGCAATGAATTAGTCCAGGTCTTAGCCCCCTGACAGTGAGGAGCCTGGCATTACCACGGGGGGTTGTCCCCCCGTGACACCAGAGACTGCAGAGAACCTGGGAAAGAAAGTGTAGGGTCTCTCAAGTGACACTGTCACTGTGCAAGGCCTTAGCTGTCAATCACACCATCTGAAAAATAGCTCAGACCCCTCTGCACTCAACTTTAGCTGCCTACACTTGTTCCCTTTGATCTGACCTTTAGGAGACGGGGAGAGTCATTTAGAAGTGTGAAGAAGGTAGACTTCGGTGGCAGATAAAACCCCGTGTCAGTGGATGTTTAGCTTTTAGCTGATGAGACTTTCATTTATCTGCCATGATTTTTAAAGCTTTCAGGAGTAGGAACAAATCAAAATCAATATTCTGGAATTTTTTTTTTTTTTTTTAAGGGGATGTGGCTCGTGCAAGTGTCAAAATCTGAATCCAAGTGGAAATGTTTGGGTTACACGAGCAGATGGGAATTATGGCTGGGTGTTACACAGGACGTTGGACTGCCTGACTTCGGTTGTATTTCTTTGAAACGGAACATACTTTTCTAGGAAAAAAAAAAATAAATCCCTCTGTACTTAGGCATTGCCAGAAACAGAAAGGTCATGGTGGTCTTTGGGAACTGCATGACTCGTTAACTACTCTCCTGTTTTAAAAAGGGACATCTAATTTTGTGGGTGAGTTTGCCCAAGTTACACTTGTTATATTACACCATTGGGTGGTGTAATGGCTTGAGCTAAATCAACTAAAGAACAATCAACTACCAAATTTCTTTTCACCCAGAGGTACTCAAAGAATGTGATCAAGTTACCTTAACTGACAGACACGGTCTTCAGTCTCCCAATAAATTATATTTTCCACTCCTTTAATCAATGTTTTATATATTGAATATGTCACTAGTACGTTGAAACAATCACAAGGTGATATGTTCTTCAAAGAAAAGAAATTGATAATGATTTTTAAAACAAAAAATTGAATTGTATAATTCTCACAATCTTGGTGGGGTGTTTTATACAGACAACAGTATTTCCCTAGAGCCAAGTGTTGGAATGTATAGGAAGGTAATTCCCAATAAAACAGCAAAATGGTTGTCCATTATTTATAGATAGGTCTGTATAGAACCTTTTGTTAATTCATGAGACTATTTAGGAATAGAAAACCAGAATTTAGTACTTTAAAAATGCAACTTTAGTGAGAGTACCTTGCCAGACTCAGCTTAACACTCTTTTGAATATACACACCATGCCACAGAGGAATTCATTAGACAATGGCAATTAGATCTCTAATCATTGGGCACTGCTGGAATTACTGCACTCTATTTAAATGCCAGACATGGTACCTTAGTGATTGGTTCATCCTGTCGCCACATTTCCATCGGCGACCAAGCCTGAGAAATGACAGTCACATTAGATGTCATGTAAAGCATCTGACCTTGCTCTCCCAGCACTTGATCTTTGCACTTCAAGCGGACATTTATCATTGTCCTGCAGAGACAGAACTCAGGTGGTTCAGATTCGCTGCCGGTTTTCATGTTTTAAAGGCATTATAACATTCCCTTAACTTTATCCCTCTATTTCAGGAGGGAGGGAAATACAGTTTTGCTACCAGCTGGCCAGGTGAATTTACTCAGTGGAGGGAGAGAGAGAAGCAGGTTCCTATGGGTCAACAGACCAGAAATAAGAGGTGTTTAGTCTTGGAGGACATACCATTCAACTCGTACAAGCTCCTGATGCTCGTAACTGCTTTGCCAATAGAGTCGAAGACTTTTATTAATCAAATTTCGCTGCTTTGTTCTTTTTATGACACAGGGAATGCAGAGGTCAGAGATTTTCAAGTGGGATAAACATGGCAGATAACAGCAGCCGTAGCTGCCAAACAATGGTCCCTCAGCTTCAAAAGAAACAGAAAACCCCATCTGTAACTGGCAAACTTTCCATTGCACTTCTTTGAGTATTGAAAATGACTGCTGTGACTGCAGGTATCTTCTCAGATATGCACATGAGGTTCCAGGAGGACTTCAGTTCTCCAAAGGGATCCAGTAGAAAGTTACTTTTTAAATTTTTTATTTTATTTTTTAATGCTAAAGTCTAATGAAGAAGCTGCTTAGGACTTTCTCAGATACTGGTGTTTCAATTTGCAGATTTCTCTGTGTTGCTGGGACGGGTTAATGCAAACCATGGGTTATGGTTAATCCCCATCTCTGTGGATAAGCTGGCTGGTTATCTATAATGGTGGGGAAAGTTTGCATTCAGTTTCAGACTCTTCATGCTTGAAGGGGATAAATCGGTAACGGAAATAGCTTTTAAAAATAAGGTCTGTAAAATCGGGTTGATTTCACTTTAGGCATGGTATTATTATTATTTTTTATTTTCCAGGGACTTTACCTCAGATTCTCCCTCATTAGTGCTTCTCACGAGTGGGTTTTTTGGAGGCAGACAAGGAAAGTGGCATTTACAAGCATCATCTTGTCTGGCTACCCTCTCTAATTTTAATGTTTTCACAACTGTAATTTCTATCTTATCCATTCCCTTAATTTTGCCTCAGTAATTTAAAAAAAAAATTGCCTAGTTACAGAAAAATATGGAGAGAGGTAAAAGAATACCAAGTGACTGGGAATTTACTGTAAAACTCAAACTATCCAAAGTTTTGCTTCTAACACCTGTTTTCATCTGTCTTTCAATTTTTTAGAATACTTATGTACTAATTGATAAAGTTACTGTTCAGGAACAGGGGAGAGTTTACTGGGAAATCCTACCTTGTTGTTGGCTTTTATTTAACTTTTCAGGAGAGATATGAGACTTTTTCAACCCAATTCTCTCCCACCCCCCAACCTGGTGCCAGTTGTCACCCAAATGTAAAGATCTTTTAAGCCAAGGCTGGTTTCTTTTCTGGTTTTGTTCAAAATTGACTGTGTAAGGTAAGGCATAAAATAACATAAGTGCTCCCATCTTCAGAGTGACTAAGAAACTCAAAATTTCCATCAAGTCTTACAAGCTGCTTTGCTAAGATTCATAACTCTTCTTGATTTAGTAACTTGCAAATTCTACCCAGCCAACTAAAGAAGGGTTGAAAAATACACTGTTATGATGTGGCAGGTTTGATTTAAGGGTTTACATGGTGGCCAAAGGTGAGAGTCAAGGTCAATGATCATGGCAAAGGGGATTTCTGTGACTCTCACAATTCTCATTGAGGGAAGGAGCACTGGCTTCTGCTGGAAACCCTTTGCTTTCTTGTTTCACCTCTGACTAGATCTAGTTTCTTTCTCAAACCTGGCCAATAATTCCTGTGATTTGAAATTATAGAATAAAGACATAATCATGTCTGATCACCTAGCTTACACGGGTGGAGCAAACTTGGAATTCTATGTGAAAGGGTCAAATAATTTGTCTGTGATGATATAGTTTCCACAACAACGCATCTTTAACCAGAAATGCAACCCGTAAATTTCAGTGTAATGAAGCAGCAATATTTGGGACTCTCTCATAGCATTTCATGTGGATAAAGTCTTGGTGTGTTTGAACGGCTGAAAGTCACAGCTGTGATTTGATTTTTTTTTTTCCTTAATTATTGTTGTCTTGGCTAGCAGGTGTCTTAAGAAGATATACAAATAAAAGTATTCCAAGAAAGTTTAGCAGCTGTGATAATACAATTATTAATGCCTGAGGACTTTGTCACTACAATTGAATTTGAAGGCCATGTTGACTCGCTGTACCTGAGCTTGAGACTAAAAGTAGTTGCTGTTCACTGGCTGGGCCTCCTGCAGGGGATCTTGACATCAAAGAGACAAACTAGCTAAGTCATAATTAGCCCCAAGCTTGTTTGGCGTAAATTGTAAACAATATATCAAGTTGACTAATTGTAATGAGTCTAACTACCAGACGCTGAACCTCGGGGATCGGCGCGTCTTGTCGCCACATTAGCTCTTGATCGGGGATCGGCGAGAAGGGCGATGCGGGGCCTGTGTGCCGGGAATCCCCGTGCTCTCGGGGACATCCATCACTGTCCCCGGGCAGCAGCCGCGCAACCGGAGCGACTCGACCGCAGGATTTCTCACATTAATCTGTGCAATTTGGGAGAGTCTTTCAGGGGCGAAAAGGTTGAGAGCCACCAGAAGAGTTGTCAGGAAAGTTACAGGCTCTGTGTTTCCATGTGAAAATGTTCAGGCACCTAGAAGCTGACATACCTAATCTGTGAGAGACTCACTAAATATTTATTATTTACCAGGAAGAACATCGCACAAAAGCAAAGAGCACTGAGCTGGGGCAGGGAGAGTCTGTGCATTTTAACAAACAGCAAAACCCTTTGAAATAGTAATTTTGCCCAAGAAAATTCACTGTACTCCCACGCTGCCGCTCTTTTTCAAAGTTGTAGGTTCGAGGCACGATTTAAGAACTGGCACACTGTTTGTCTATGTGTGTCTGCTCCATCAACATAGTAGAGGAATAGGTCAAATATTCCTAATGGGATTAATTTTTATTAGCTTATATTAACTCTGAATATAGGAAATATACACATACATATATTTTGGGCAATGTGTCGTGACATTAACGGACAAAGATGACTGTACTTACAAATCAGCAAACTATTATAGGATAAGAAAAAAAGGTCCTTATGTTGTTTGGTGAGCCCTTTGTGTGTTTTTAGCAGCCTATCTCTCTCAGCAAGCTCTTTTTCACTATTTATCCTTGCTAAGAGCATTTTTCCCTGTTCCTCAACTAAATTTGCTCTTGTATAGATATATTAGGTATGAAAAAACAGGAAAATATTTTTAGGAGCAAAGATGATACATAATATTTGATACTGAACTATGGTGCAAGGAATCAAATTATGAAAGCTGCAAGAATCTTTCAGGATTCAACTGATGTTCATGCTGGGGCACAACATGTCTGTTTGTAAGAGGTAAGGAAGGGTTCTTTCATTATTTAGTCACAGCTCTGCTGTCTTCACTGGAAAGTGAAAATGTTTATTTGTTGGGTTTGTGGCACCTGTGCAAACTGTATAAACCAGCTTTTCAACTGTATCGAATTATCTTTAGATTATCTCTAAATTATCTTTAGCCTGTAGCATCACTTCTGACCACTATAGATTGTAGTAACCTCTCCCTTTTGACCCTTGATTAATCTCATGGTGTTAATCGTTCATAAACAGCTCCTGGGTTTCTCAAAGATTCTCTTAATTTAAACGCTGCAGCTAAAAACTGCTCGTATCACAATGGTAAGCTCGGGGCTTTCATACTTTGTGAGGCTGAAGAAGTTCTGCATCCCACAAGCTCTGGAATGACTGGCTTGGGAAGCACAAGAACTTCACAGGCCAGTTCACAAACACCAGAAAAACAAACTGAATGGTGTCCCCACCTGATTTTGTCCACGTCCGTCAGTCCTGTGAAACAGAAAACAGTTTGTCCCAAGTGAGACTCGCTGTACCACGGAATCTGAAACCCAACGGTGCTGACTTAGCCTGTTTATTTTAGCGCAATGGGAAGAACAGCGAGTCCCTGACGTAATGACAAACGTATAGTATTTGCTGTCACCAAATCCTACCCAAAAAGAGGGCGCTAAAGACGTCATGCCGTACCTTTCAGTTTGTGACAACGACAGCATCCCTGCGGTCCCCAGCAGCTCAGAAAAGCTATTTCCCATTTTGAAGGGATTCGAGATATTAAACAGGGACCAGGTCAGAAGTTTTGGTAGCTCAGAAGGGCGTTGTGGGCTGCAGATGTGCAGCTCATGCCTCAGGCTTAATGCGGCCCCAGCGCTCAGCGTTGCGCTGATTTGCGGGGCCGTGTTATGGAATTAGCTACAACTCACCTTGCTGCGCTGTGGGATGTTCAAGAACCTCATTCCCCGCCCCGCGCTGAGCTGATATAAGCTGCTGCACTTTGGAATTGCCGTTTAATCCTGCATTACAGAACCCGCTGTTTGCCAACGGGGTGTGCTCCCCCGAGGTGAGTCCACGGAAGAGATGCGTAAAGCAATTAAGAAGATTGTTATTCTAAAGGGCCGGATCAGCTTACCCTTTTTATTACATTGCTCCCCGCACCCCGGAGAGCTATCACAGGGATCCAGGGAATTGAGCAATAAAAAAACCCCACCATCATCAAGCCTGCATGACCGCGGTTGGTAGCAGCATCATTTGTGGTTGGTGTTTTTATACTTCGGAAGGCGAGTCAGGTGGCTTCCCCACGGTTAATGTACAAAGTCAAAGCAAGAGCTTTTGGTTTTGGCCAATGACTATTTTAATCATACTCGGATAAGATCGTGTGGTTGAGTTTGCATGGAAAAGGGAATACATCTAAAACACAAAAAGATCGCTGGGGTATGTGTGCTTTTTACAGCAGGGCTGGAGGAGCAAGTAGTTGAAGGCAAAAGTGCTAATTTGTGGGCCATTAACCAGGTAATTTGAAATCTGTGTTATGTAGGAGATTACCCAGTCTACACCTTCTCTGACCATTTAGTCAAGATGAAATCCCTTGACTCTTGTTAGCAGACTTGGTTCAAAAGGGTCTTCCTGGTGTTTTTTGGTTTTGTCTTCTCCCTCATTGTTGTTTTCTGCTTATTATTATGTTGTTGTTTGTTTGTTTTAGTCCGTTGGTAATGATACTTTAGTACCACAGCTCTTCTACCAAATCTTGAGACAATCAGAATTCCTTCTGGTTTAAATGGCTTTATTGATGATGTGACTATTTTAAGGACTGTTACAATGCTTTGAAAGTGATCGCTGTGGATACATCTCATTTGCTTTTACCTCTTTGGGGATCACACTTGCCAGGTTTAGCACTTCGGGTATTTTAGATAAAACATCTGCATTTTTACAGCTGTATTCTTGTGAAAGTTTAATTTAACTATGCCTTAAATTGTGGAGTTACTTGGAAAAATACATATATTTCTTTAAACAGCCCTGCACCAAGAGCTGACTGTGTAACCAGAAAGAAAATAAATGATAATCGTTTCCTTAAATGCAAAAGGGAAGTTTAACTCCAAAGTAATTTTTGTATCAGTGCTAAGACTTCTAAAAGGAGGGGTAAGAAAAAAGTCCCTGACATTTCTCTGTTGGCCCTCTATTGATTTTTAGAAAGAACTGATAATGGTAACTTACGCTTTCTTGTAGCCATTGCTGTAGGAATCTATGACAAAATCCAAACTGATATCCCAATATTTGAATTTGTCTGTCTGTATCAAGCAGAACATTTTGTCACAACTTGCTTTTCTGCTCTCTCTTGCAGTAAATTTATTCTTTTTGTAGTTTGCTCTTTTCTTGGTCTTGGTGGTATATTGTTCCATTTTAAATTACAACTAAGCCTAGCAGTGTGTATTATGTCATCCGTATACAACACTGCAGGAAAAAAAAAATAGCTAAACAGTCTTTATGACAAATTCATTGTAAGATGTATACTTGTGTCAACTAGGTATCAATTAGCAATCACGAGGCAATTAGGAGTGGTGCTTTGGCCATCATGGATGTGGTTTGTCCAGGGAAGAGAGAATAGGTTTTTTCTAAATAAATATTTTTGTGATTACGGCAATTTCTCTTAGCATTTCTGTGGCTCAGGTGTGGTGCCCACACCCTCCTGTTGTCACCACCTCTTTGGAAGACTCTTGTTCCTCTCAACCTTTTATGATTTGGGTCCACCCAAGAACATACTGGCCAGGAGGAGTTATCATATCTAGGTGTCCCACTTTATAGATTTGCTACATGGCTGGTTAAGAAACACCTCGTTAATAGTAATCTACTTTGAATTGACCCTTGACTTATTCCAGGGGGAAATGCTAATAAAAATATTTGTTTAAAGCACAGTGACTAGCTGATACAGAGGAAGGAAAACATGGCATCTACTTGCATCAAGATTAAATCTGAAATGGGGTTTTACCCCTTCGTTTAAGAGAAAGATTAAATTTAGGTGTCGCTTTTTTGGAGTTGCAAAAGTTGTTTTGTCAATGCAGGTGCCACCTCTTGCACTTGACTGGCCACTTAACTCTGACTTGGCAAGAGGCAAAACTCTCAATTTTCCTGACTTGCTTCAATATTGTTCTGTATCTTAGCATGTAGCTCGTTATCAGGTCTTAATTAGACTAGCCATCACTTTATGGTGTCAACAGCTTTGGGTGATTATTCCCCTAAGTGTTTTTTTCTGGCATTATCATATCAGTGATACAATCTGCAAAGCAAAGCTTTTGAAATGGCACTAAGATGGGTAGGTTGGGCTGGGGGAAGTCGAAGGAAAATTACGAGTAAAACATATGTTTAAACTGGATTACTGGTCCTACAGATGCTCAAAAACATAGATCTATCTAGTCCTGTTCAAAACCTGAATTGGTGTCCACAAAACGGGACCAAACACAGGATTAAAATGTGGATGGATCTCAACCCAAAATTTGTATTACATGCAGCAGGGCTGGGCGATCACCATCAAGAACATCTGGGTAAGGAGGAACAGAAGAGCAGGAGGAATGCATTCCTCTCTTCAACCTTAAAGGTAACCAGAAGTCTTGATGCTGTTATTTTCAATTAAACTCAAACATCTCCTTCTACCATTAGACTATACCCAGGGTGGTGCAGCTTTGGGGACTGAGGCTGATGAGACTGATGTCCCTGATCATACCATGGAGCTTTGTATTCCAGCTGGGATGCAAACCGCACTGTCTCAAACAAGTTTTTTGGAAATTCTTTTGCCTAGATAATGGATTTTATGACGGAAAAATCAAAGGAGGAACATGTAGTCTTTGCTACATGATCAATATATATCTTTCTAACGTTAAATTACCTAAACAAAATAAAATAAAGCTGGGTTCTTGATCTTTTCTGAATGGAGGAAAGAAAGGGCAAGAGAGAATTTTTTATTTTTATTTTTTTTTTAAATGAACACATCATAACTATGAGAAGCATTCAGGGAGCAAGATCCTGAGTAGCATATATGACCATATAATAGCTTAGAAAAATAAATAAAGGTGGATAACATCCTGTTCCATTTACAATGTACTGTATTATAGAAGAGAGTGGCCTTTTCTGTAGTCCAAGTTCCAACAGGACAAATAGGTGTCCTATTTGCACACCATTTAATGAGATCCAGATTGTAAGAAGGTGGTCACCTCTCCTCAAGTGCTTTGGTTTGCACGTAGAAACAGTGGCAGGTGCTTATGTACTCTCCTACTTGCTAGAACTCATTTGTGAGTGTGTGTGAGAGAAGTTACACTTTACTAGGGACACTTTCCAAATTGTGGCTTTGATTCTCTGAGAAAGTATCAAGAACAAGCCACTGTTCACTATGACAGACAGAGATAAACATCATTAAGCTACCACAAGTCAGAGGAAGAATATAAAATCATCATAGATCTGATAATTTTCTAATCACAAACTGAGGGGAAAACTTTCTGTTAAATGTGCTTAACTGTAAGAGTTACGGGCACCAGGTTCTCCCTGTGGCATGTTTACCTGCTGTGAGGCTTTTACCTCCAAATCCATAGCAAAAAATATCCTTTTTTCCTTTCACACTTAACCCTCCCCCCTCCTTTTTTTTAAGGATTATGTTTTTAAATATTTACTTCAAATCAGCACTCACAAATTTTTATAGTCAGTATCAACCTTTTCAATACTGACTTTTACTGAAGATTAAGGAAATCCAAATGAAAGTTCCTGTGCACTAGCAAATGTTAATGAAAGTCACATCTTCACAGCTTTGTAAGCAAAACACAAAAAGTATTTATGCACTTTACCAAATGAAAATTCAAATAATTCATGCATTTAACCAGTCTAGTTTGATTCCAAGCTCTCTTTCCTAAATATACATTAGGTTGTGTTTCCTAAATGTATTCAGCCAAGCAATATGTAGTTCCAGCTCATTCATATCAGATGAAGTGTGACTGGAAATAAAGCTGGATCTTTTTAAGAAGACACAGTCCTTTGCTCCATATTTCCAAACCAAAATAGCCAAGTTCATTGTATTTTTGCCTACATTTCATTACTGCTCTTCTTCCTTCCAAGTGAAGACTAATGTAAAGACAATCGCTAAAGAAGCAGCAATCATAATACCCTATACTAACTAAATTCAGACTTACGGCTACTCACAGGAGAAATACATGACAGATCCATTGTTCTGTATTAGCAGGATATTGTCCCAGTATATGAACACATGCAAACTTTGAAGGCTTTGAATATTTAAGGCAAGACACTAGTGGCTCATCCCAGTGGGAACCGCAGAAAAGGGGAACCTGATTAAATTTAATGTCATTGTCACTTTTTTTCCATTGCTAAGAATTATATAGGTAGCCATAGCTACCACACTGTTCAGACACCATGACCACAATATTCTCCCTCAGAGGTTGGCGTCAAGGGCTGAATTATTCACTCCAAGAATGTGATTCATTACTAGATGTGATTCTCGCAGATTAAAAGATTCGTCAGTATATAAAATACATGTACATATTCTAGCAGCTTATTTTAAAATCGTTGTTATGCCCTCGCTAACCTTAACAGTCACAAATTTTTATGAGTATAATTTAAGTTTTGAGCACATCTGCCCCTGCCCCATTCAGAAAGCTCTAAAGTAACTGAGCAGCTTTTTACTGTTTAAGGTGCAATTAATTGTGAAGCAGAAAACTAATGTAGGGATATGTATGAGGCTATTTACAGACCCTGCAATTAAAATAAGAATGTTTTTAAACTAGTTTCTTAGAAATGTTTGCCTGCTTGAACGGTTCCCTTATCTATTGTTTATTCTGTCAAGCGAAACCTCAACTATTCTGCTTAACTGCAGAAAGTGCATAACTCTGTTTCTCCACTGCTGTTTCTGTTGCTAACTCTCTTGTCTTCCCCAGACTTGCCTCACAGTGCTATTCCTAAGTTGGATAGACTAATTAGACTCATTTCCATCCCAAATAACTTCTGTGAGCATGCCTCATTTACCACTCACTGAGATACACGAATAAAGAAATGTCTCTATCTATGAGGATCTGCCCAGTGTAAAACGGCTGGTACCTCTAACGTGTTCAGAGAATAATGATTTCTCCTCTCCGCGATGCTAGTAGCCAATTTTATCATTTTTCCTTTTTCAGTCTCGAGGGAAATTGAGTTCTAAACTAAATCTCCAGCTCGCAGTGCAGACAAAGCTTAACGCTGCAGCCGATTACTCCGACTCAACACCACAGAGTTTTGCTGGGTTTAGGGATGCAACGGCGAGCACGAGACGAGCCAGACCATTAACATCTATGCAGCTTGATCTGGACGGGGAAGCTGGTGACAGGCAAAGTGGCAGAGAGCCCTATTCTGTCCCCCCTAATTGTTTGCGGTGTGTAGCGTACGGCAGGATTAGCAGGGAGAGCTGGTCGGTGAGCAGAGTCCAAGTGGTTTATCTCCAAACCCTTGAGCGCCTGGACCTCTGCAAATCCAGACATAAGAACTACACAGGGACAACGGAGCCAGAGGGAAAATCTCAGAGCTGAGAGGAGAAATACGGATACAAATACTTAATACTTTTAAACCGGTCCACTCACCAAAGTTCATTTTATTGAATAAATGAAGTTTCAATTTTTTTTTTTAGTTGAGAAAACATATTTGTTGTAGAATGGTAGTTTGTACTATGCTACCCTAGACAGAAGAAAGCAGTGGTTATTGTTTTCCAGGAGTGATGTTTCTCAAATGAACTGGTCTGTTTTGTTTTCCAGAAATATTTCATATCTGTTACCCTGTTTTGAACTCAAGAAAGGGCATTCTGAGTAACACAGGTGGGCATTTTTGAGTAGCTAATGCTCTAGGTTAGCAATAGGTAATTTAACTACTGTAGCTTCTAACTTGCCAGAGGCCCTTGCTCAAATCGGGTATTTTCTTCTCCTTGCAAGCAGCCCTTTGAAATCAAGGTGTCTGCTCACAGCCAAGGGATGCTTGCACTCTGGAAGCCTCTCTCAACTACAGAAGCGAGATAATCAGAAAAGCAAATATTGCCCCAATGTGGTTTTTAAGTCAATATTTTGAGCTGCCGCCTGGGCTGTCGGATGACAGGCGGAGGTTGGAGGTCACCTACCTGTCGATGAGGGCAGCAGGAGCACGGGAGGCAGAGTCAGCAATCTTCCTCACCACTGTTCAACCGGGTTTGTTTGCTGATTAGAGCACGTCAATCACAAAACTCATCCCGCTCTCTTCACCGGCAGCTTTTTGCAGGTAGAGAAAAGAGGGACGCAACCCCCACCCCAATTCTTCTTACCGATAACTCCTATTTTTAATCCTTCTGAAAAGTGTTTTCCCCTCTGTCTGAAATTTCTGGGAGGTACCGGGGATAAATCCGGAGGGTTTGCTATTGAACCTGGATGGGATCGGGATTTGGTGCTAAACACGAGCGCTTGTGTGCGGGGCGAACACCGAGGCCATCTGCACAAAGCGAAGGAAGCCTGGCATCTAGTGGACATTTAGCTCTTGCATCTCTTCTACCTTTTGGGTTAACAGAGCTGAGGGGCTACCTAAAACCACCCCAAAATACACCACCCCAAAACCGGTTCTGACCTCAAGCTCCTGTGCCTGAGTGCAATAAGCTTTATTCCTAATTGCAGTTCAGAATTCACGCTGGCTTAAATATGACCGGCTGCTGCTTAAAAGGGTGCAGCTGAGCTGTATTTTAAACAGCTTCTGGTGGAACTCGCTTTTGTGCACACAACCTGTTTTCTGTGGGTTGTTTTTTTCTTACACAATGAGTGCGAATATGTGGAAAAAACCAGAAGATATATGAGGAAATCATGCTCAATACTTGCTCAGAAAGAGAGGTACAAGATAGAATATCCATGAAAGATGCTATGGGAAGAACTTGCGTTATTGTCATTAAATGTCAAATATATCTTTATTAGCTATTCCAATGAGATGTGAACCTCACTGCTTCCTTCCTTACATTCTGAATTTAATGTGAGTGCACAGAGCACCTCTCTTTGGGTAGCAACTGGACATTTAAATTATTTCCTTCTCTTTCACATTCTTACTTGGAATTTATTAGAGTCCAAGGTATAAGTATGTGTTATGCTGTATAGTTGCTCTGACTAGATTTTTCTTTCACTTACAGCAATATTTTTCTGTGCTTACTCAGGCTAAATTATATCTTACTATGCACTCAGCCCTATTAAAAATAGCGGGATTCATTCTGAAATAAGGTAATATGCAACATCCATGTAACTATTAAATTGTTTTATATTTACAAATTAAGTAAAACTTCATTACACTGAGGTTTTACAGTATTTTAGAAAAGAAAAACTTGAACGCGTGATTTTTCTCAAAAGTGAATAATTGCTGGATCTAGGGCTCCGAGAAGCCTCAGCGGTAGAACGAGGTGACCCTTCAAACCCGTGGTGTTGGGTGAGCTGCAAACCCTGTGGGCCAAAACTTAGCAGACAAGTCGTTCTCTGCTATGGGCAGCAGTGGCGAGAGATTCCTGCAGATTGGTACCCCAGACGTTAACAGAGCGGTCATGAAATTTCTTGACGTGCAGATGATGGAGCTGGACTTGCTCTGGTAGAAAATTCTGCCGTGATTAGATTGACCAAATAGCCATAGGAAAGACAAAGGCCTAAGAATACATACTTCATTATTATTATTAGTCTCTTTAAAGGAGAGTATGTACTTGAACTTAACTTGTTTATAAAGCTAAGAGAAGTGACAGAAATGTTAATGACCTCGCTTAATGAGTATTTGAAAACTGAGCTGTCAGCATATCAGTGAGAATAAGGCACCACAGTACTTGCTAGAGAATTCTTAGCAAATATCCTCTTGGCTTTTGCAGTGTAGGCAATACAATATGTTTATTTGTGCTTAATGTGCTGTGCCAATTAAGAGGCACATTTGCTTTTGTCCCAAAAGGTTTATTCGCTTTTAATTGAAAGCCTTAACAAAGCCTTAATGTGAAGCATGTCTTCGGGAACACTTATTAAATATTCCCCTTCCCTCCAAAAAGAAGTGAATATAAAAAGTCAGAAATTGAAAGAACTCTGGAGATTAGTTCTGTGTGGTACCGAGCTCCTGTTCTGTTGGTTCTCAGTGAAAAGGAGACGTTTTATTAACACGTGGTACAGGAATAAACCAGGGACAACATTGCACTTCTACGGCATCATGTCCATTAGTCTGATTTGAAGTATATACATATTGACCATAGAAAACAATGTATTAAAATCAACTGCACAGGCTTGTTCATGTGATAATGTTGTCTTACATGGTAAAAAGTTAATTAAAAGGCTAAATGAAGGAAAGTCTCCATGGGGCCTACATGACTTCCTGAATTGTCCTGTGTTGCTCTTGATAAAATCAGGTGTGAAAAGGTAGATGAAGAAGCCAGGGAAAATGTACTAATGAAATAGAGGGAGAGAGAGAAAGAATCATGAAAAATACATAGCTGGAAGGGGCTGTGGATCATCATCCAGTCCTCTCTCTGCCTGGAGGCAGGATCAACTCCACCTATGTCAGCTTTGACAGATGTTTGCCTAACTGATTCTTAATAGTTTCTAAAGATGATGAATTCACAACCTCACCAGATGTTATACTCCAGTGTTTAATTATTTCTATGCTTTGAAAGAACTTCTTAAGCCTAACGCAATCGCTGGTTCAGTTTTTCACGACAGTAGGGGACAGATGTTTCTCTGCCTTTTGCAGTATCTTTCTGTGTACTTGCAGACACGTTCTCCTCGGCGTTCTCTGCTTTATGTTCAGCGTGTCCCGTGTAGTTAATCTATCTTTAAAGGCTGTGATCTAGAGAAATAAGAATCAAGAACAATCTTGGGGATGTATTCGTTTTCATTCAGCCAAATGTGTTGTTTTCATTTTTCAAAGTGGTGTGACCATCTAGTCACTGCAGGCTTCTGCAGTATGGTTATGTAGTTGGTTGTTTGGATTTTTTTTTCCTCTACTCTATTTGTGGACTTTTTTTTCTTTTCCTATGTGAAACCTGCGCTTTTTGCCATTGTATAGCACAAAATGTTTTCAAACTATTTCTTTAATTCGCGAGATCGCTTTGCATTTTAGTCCTGACCTCCAGCATGTTTACAGTGCTGTCTCAGTTTGGTGTCATCTTCAGATTTGGTGTGTGCAGTGTGTGTTGCTTGACCTGGGTTGTAAATACAAAGAGTGGACAGGAGCCGTGTGAACACGTCCCATTTGATACGTTCTTCTACTCTGACCATTCACCATTGGGCCATTAACCAGTTCTGGAGTCTGATCTGAATTGTGTTTCTATGGCTTCTGGGTATGCTACAGGATACCCCAAATTATGGATAAGTCATAATGACACATTCCAAAAAGCCTTACTGAAGTCAACATATATAACATTTGCTGTTTTCCCCATATTCATAAGCCTCCCTGCTCTGATTCAGAAGAAATCAAATTGGTTTGATGCTGCTTTTTCACAAATCCGTGCCGGCTGTTGCTCCTTAGTGGTGTGTGTGGGTGTGCATTAAGTGCTTATAACTTCTTGGCATTTTATTGGCATAATCATTCCCTCTCGTTTATAGCATTTTAAGCTTCAGCTGGTTGTGTTGTAGACCTGAAAATTGAGTTTATCTATCTCAAATAACATCAGGTGAGAAAACAGGTACTGGAATGACACTTTCCTGGTAAACATGAACCACACCAGACACTTTTCAAGTATCTTCAGGCACCCAAAAAAGAGACTCTTGCTGTAACGTAATGCCAATACTACAAAACCAGTCTTATCCCCTTATTAGTCCCTGAAGGGTGTTCTTTTTTTATTGTCTGCTGAATAGGAATAAGCCATCTATTCAATAAAAAGGAAAACCCTCTTGGGTAAGAGAGAACAGAGACAGCTCTGGGGCAGTTCCAACCTGAGGCCTTATTCTGTAATCCCTGTGCAGCTCACACACCAGAACACTTTGGATATTCAGATATTTAGGTATAGTGAGGTTGCTACAGCAACGCCATGTGCTACATACAACTTTCATCGCTTTTCCAGCTGCAGCTGAACTAGTTTCAACATTTTGTTATTTTATTTTTTTTTTTTTTAATTTATGGTCAAGTACAAACCCATCTGCATTTGACAGCTTGTCTTGTTGCTCACAATTTCTAACAAAGCAGAAACACTTCTCACCAATCCTATACAATATTTGGGGGCAAGCCCCAACAGATGTCTTGGGAGGATCTATCTACACCACAGACCCTGTTGATTTTTATACCACAGTACAACTTTGGGGTGTCCCTATATTGCAGTTAATGTAGAGTTTCTCCCCCTCACTTCTTTTTTTCATACAAAACAGCACCCTGACCAATATTCCTTGAAGCAACAGGGCACAAAAAGGGCATGAACCAAAGCTGAAAGAACAATATTAGAAACCAAAGAGACTTGTTAGGAGTGGTTATAGACACATTTTGTCTTGGCTCATTGTTTACTAATAAACAATTTTACTAATATCTTGTCAACTTGTAATATAAAATGCAACTCTTTGTATCTGGACAGATTTTAACTTATCCAATCCTTAAAACTGAATTTACTTCTAGTAAAGATAATGAAAATTCAATTTGCATTGATTGCAAAAAGAGTAATTTTGATCTTTTTCTTTTCTTCCTCGGTGTTTGGGCTGTTATTATATATCACTGCTCTATAAACCTTCATAATTATCTCAGAAGGCCAACATACCATCTGGTATGCTCCTCTTTATCACTGGCATAGCAGCTGAACTATAGCTTAAGTAAAAACACATCAAATTTAACTGCTCTAATGTTGCATGTAAAGCAATTCTGTACATAAATAGATTCTCTCCAAATTCCTGCTACCATTCTTCCAAAAAATCTCATAAATCAGCTTTCAAAACAATAGCAGATAGCAATCTGTCAGTTCTCCGGTAAGCACGAGCTGTCTAACTGCTGTTATTAGCACCTCAAAAAAGACATTTTGCCTGCCTTGCTTGCCAGGAATTCACAATAGCTTGTTAAAAATACTAATACCTATGAATTCCCTAGTCTTTTTAAGTTCAAAGCACTATAAAAAACTGAAATAATCTGCTGCAGCGTTCTCTAGGTTCATGCTAACTCCTGTTAACACAATGCTTTGAAAATCTGACATGTTCTGGAGTGCTGACTGTAATCCTTTTCATTTCCACGGTTTTCTTCGCTTGTACTTGATTTCTCTCCCAGGTTCTGGAATTCATGTACTTTTTTTCCCCTTGTTCCCAAGGCTGGTGGTCCCGACTACTTTGCTGAGCCACAAACACAAACGCACCAGAGTGGACGCTCTCCTTTACACTTGCTTTCTCCAGTTTAATCTTTCTTATCTCAACTTTTATTACTCATTCAGCTTTTCAGCTTCACAGTCTATTAATCTCCGTATCTTTACCATGATGGTTTGGCTGTGCCCTCGACGTCAGTCAAGCAGCATGGCTTCACATCCATCGCACATGTATTTAGTCATCCTCTCTTCATTGAAAGAATGGTCAAAGTCTTGTTGGGATTCTTGAAGTATAGATGATCATATGTGTTGCTATAAGATTGGGTGAGCCAGTCATGTTGGAGATGCCAACACCAGCACTAACACTTTGCAAAGAAGGTGATGAGCTTGGTGATGGTTCCCAGGTTGCAGGAGCTCAAGTGAAAGTGTCCTCACAGTCCATCCTTTTTCCTCCTATAACCCTCACTTAGCTATTGATGTATCTCTGAACTGCTCTATTCCTATATTTTGGGATAACTTGCCTTTCAAGGAGGTAGAATTTCAACTTGGTAATAGTCTGGCCCAGTGTTGATGGGCAAATCATTTGCATTATTTATCTTAGATACAAGTTGCAAAGCATAATTCTGCTATGAGAGGCCTAGACCAGTTGCCTTTTTAATATGTCAGCAGTGTCTCTAGCCCAGGCACTTCCCTTCTCCAGCACAATTTAGCCCTCCTCAGAAGATAACCTCAAATTACCTCCTGTTCCATCATCAGCCATGTCTGCAAATCCACCAGTGCCTTGACATCCACCTGTGCAGGGGAAATCAGTCTTCCATTTAATTTACAGGTTCAGCTACAACTTATTTGAATTTGGGATGAACACAATGCAGCTTCCAACGAATTTCAACTCATCTCCTTTCTAACTTTTAGATTAATATTTGACTTGGAGGCGAGACATCTTCACTGAAGCTTGATTTGGAAAGAGCTTCCTCCAAATCCTTTTGCTCCTCAAAGCTTATCTGGCTGTTCAGTGCTCAGTTTTATTGTCTTGCTCTAGTGCAGACCAAAATGACAAAATGTTCTGCCACAGCCCTGGGGATGAAGAGGAGACACTGCTGTCAAATATGAGAGACGGGTTGCAAGATGGAAAAGCCTGTTGAAGCCTGCGCCACCTTTCTAATGATGATCATAAAATCATAGAATTGTTTCAGTTGGAAGAGACCATCGGGATCATAGAGTCCAACCATAACCTAACCCAACTCCAGCACTAAACCATGTCCCTAAGAACCTCGTCTAAATGCCTTTTAAACCCCTTCAGGGATGGTGACTCCACCACTGCCCTGGGCAGCCTGTTCCAATGCCCGACAGCCCTTTCTAGGCCACTTGTTTGTTTCTGCTGGGCCTGGAAGCGCTTTGTTTCACAGGTGGCTGGCATCTGAAGGACAAATGTGTAAATTAATAGATGTATTGTAAGAAACTACAGAATTGTAACTAACATCACCAATTATTTCTTAGTATAGATGTTTGTATGTCCAAATTTTCAAAAATTGTGATGTATATGTAATAATTATGTGAATATAAGCAACGCAAAAGCATCCAATCTTTGGAGCACTTATGGAGGATGATCCCCAGGGCTGATAAAGTAAAGAATGGTGTTCAACGCTATAACTGACTCTGCTGTTCAGCTTATTTCTTCGTTTCACACCGTCCCGCGGGGGGAGGGAAAAGGCGCGAAGGCGCACGCGTCCGCGCGCCCCGTCCCGGCGAGGCGATTGGTGGGGTGGCGCTGTGACGTCATAACGGAGCGCCGCCGCCGCGCATCGCCCCTCAGGGGAGTGGGGCTGTCGCCGCCGCCATCGGGAGCGCTGCGCTTCCCGCTTCCCGCCGCCCGGCAGCCCCTCGCTCTCCTCCGCTGAGGCGGTTCAAGGTGCTTCGCGGGACCGGTGTCCCCCCCCGCGGCTTCCCGGTGCGCGGCAGGTGCGTGCGGGGCCCGTGGCGGAAGTGCCGGGAGGCGGGAGCCGGGGAGCGGGAGGGTGGCGATGGCGCCGCCCCGCCGCCTGACAGCGCCTGTTTCCGTGGGAACGGGGGTGCTTGCTGGGCAGCGCCCGCTCGGCGGGGCCCTCCGGCCGCTGCCGTCCCTCGGCCGGCGTTTCTCGAGCTGTGCCCGCTGAGTCCCGCCGCCTCTTCTCCCGCAGGAGCCGCCCGGCCGAGCCGGGCCTGCCCGGCTGAGAACATGAGTCTCTACAACTTGGACCGGTTTCGCTTCGAGAGGAAGAGGAAAAAAGCGGAGCAAGAGAGCGAGGCCCCCGCGGCCGCCCCGGTGCGGGCGGGCGGTTCTGCTGCGGCGGGGGATGCGGCGGGAGGGGATGAGGATGAAGCCACAGATGACAGCAACAGGCCAGAGAGTCCGGCCTCGGATGTGACACAGAGAACCGGTGAGTCACGGGGTTTGCAGGTAGAATAAGAACAGTGCAGGTACTTGTTTTCTTATTGTTTGTTTGTGGATGTTTTCCCTGCTTATTATATAAATGTGCTTTTCTGCATGTTCTTATTTCACAGCAATTTCCACAAAAATATCCTTCCTGTGTAACCTCATCTGGGTGTTCCTGCTCCAGGCAGGGGAATTGGACTAGATGATCTTTTGGGGTCACTTCCAACCCCTGACATTCTGTGATCCTGTGGTTATTTGTAACAGTGCTTGCTCAAATTGAACCTGTGCATTTACAGTCAATTAGAAACCTTCTGATAACTTTTTCTGTTTCTGTTGGGCCTGGTTTTGTAAAGAGTTGAGAAACCTGCTTCTGCTTCTCCCAAGGTGACTGTGTTAATAGTTGTGTCACAGTGTTTGGCCTCTTTTCTGACTTGTGATTTTCGTGGAAGTGTGGAAGACTTGTGTTGTAATTCATCGCTTTGTTTGGCTGACGCACTAGAGATGCGCTTTTTCTGTTTGGATTTATCAGTTAATACTAATAAACGGCTGTAATGGCTGTCAACTGCATAATCACATTCACTGATAGCTTTTCTGTTACTGAAGGAGTAAGAATGGAAGAAAAAAAGCCAGATTTGTTGATGATTATTTTATACCTTTTTGGACATTCCATATAACTCCTGATACAGATGCCAAAGTACAAGTGTTATTGAAGAGGTCAGGCAGGCTTTGACTACGCGTTTAGTCAGTAATGGAGCAACAATATCAGTTGGTGTTGTTTAACTACATTTGTTTTGCGTACAACTTTCCCCTAGTAGAAGACAGTTTATTGTAGTACCTTATCTATGTGATAACAGAGAACCTTTCATGTACAAGGAGGAGTTCGTCTTTTAAAGGTGAACCAAATCAGTATGAGAGTGGACTGATATTTACTATTCCACGAATTTAGGTTTTGTGCAGGGTGGCTGTTTTCAGTTGATTGGAGTACTCTTAACATTTACGTTAGTAAATATCAGTCAGTGCTTTATGTTAAAAAAATATATTTAAAAAACCCTCTAAATCTTGACTGGGGAGTTGCCATTTTGGAGTTAAGTAGCCTGTTCGCTAGCAGGATGTTTTGGCGGCAGGGAGAACTTCACACAGGAAGCAAGCAACTGTTAGTTGTGGCTTCTGCCTTGTGATTGGCAGTGGATTGCATGGAAAAACTGGCACTCTGGGGAAGTTTGGACCCTTGGGAACAGGTGTTGTCTTCTCGTCTGTGGTAAGTCGCTGCCTTGTGTGGCTCAGGAGTTACTGAACGCAGGAGAACTCGGCAGTCACCAACCGCATGAAGTTCAACGGGGGCAAGTGCCAGATTTTACACCTGGGACACAGCAACCCTGGCTGTGCAGACAGGCTGGGGGATGAGAGGCTGGAGAGCAGCTCCACGGAGAGGGACCTGGGGGTTCTGGGTGACTGTGAGTTGAACAGGAGCCAACCGTGTCCCTGGCACCAAGAGGGACCCGTTTCCTGGGTGCATCTGGTGCGGCCTCACCTGCAGCGCTGTGTGCAGGGCTGGGGACACAGGATAAAAGGAGATAAAGCTACTGGAGGGTGTCCAGAAGAGGCTACGAAGTTGATGAAGGGTTTGGAGGGGAAGCTGTATGAGGAGCAGTTAAAGTCACCTGGTTTCTTCAGCTTGGAGAAGAGGAGACAAAGAGGAGAGCTCGTGGCGGCTGCAGCTTCCTCACAAGGGGAGGAGGAGGGACAGGTGCTGAACTCTTTGGTTTAGTGACCAACAACAGAACCCAAGGGAATGTCAGGAAGATGTGCCGGAGAGGGTCAGTTGGACATTGGGAAAAGGTTCTTCTCCCAGAGGTGCTGGACACTGGAACAGGCTCCCCAGGGAGGGGTCACAGCCCCAACCTGACAGTGTTCAAGAAGAGACTGGACAACGTCCTCAGACACACGGTGTGAACTGTGGGCTTGTCCTGTGCAGGGACAGGAGTTGGACTCCATGATCCTTGTGGGTCCCTTCCAACTCAGGACATTCTATGATTCTATGACTCAGACCATCTGGTTCCTCCCAGGCTGCGTCACCTGCCTGCTCACTTATCCCTGGGTGCCCCTGGTCCCTTCTTGGCCCACACCCGCTGTCACTTGATTTTCCACTCAGGTCCCTCCAGCTGCTGGCACCCCACACATGAGCCTCTGTGACCCCGGATCCTCACTCAGGCTGTTGGAACTTTGACCTCCCTGGGCACCCAGACCAGGTTCCCCTCACCCATGAAGGCAGCTAGAAGATGATTTTAACAAGATGGGACTGACTATGTTGATCACAAACAAGGCATGGGCAGACAAGTATACTGACCTGTCTACATGTAACCGGCCCCTGTTATCCTCTTATCTCTATATTTTCTCCACACTTGTTCCTCTTTATACCATTTCATCCCTCCACTTCCCCACCTTCAGTTTCTCCCCTTTAACATCCCATAGTGAGTTTTGTATGAGCCTAAAAACCTCTTACCAGCATCTCATAATAAGTACTGAAGAAACAGGAGCTCCTCGCTGTTCATCACATTGTAAGATGGGTGAGAATGCAGAGCAAGAGAGAACAGGTAGAAGAGGCCCCAAAAAATAAATAAATAATCACTATGGTTCATTAAGAGCCTCAATTAAGGGGGACAGGCAGTAATATGTTTTGAACTGGGGTGGCAGATGGGTGAAAAAGAATCTTCATGTTCATTTCCTACACAAAAGAGCTTTGAATCATAAGAAAACAGACCAGAACAACCACACGGGGAAGGTGCAGAAGGTTCAGCTACAAAACTCCTGGGAGGGTTGAGTTTTAATGATAACAATTGTCAGTGTAAGTCCTCATGTAAGAGGATTTTATGTCCTCATAATGCAAATACAGCATCATTGGGCATCCTCTCCCCTCTAGGGTCAGTTCGTTCTTAAAACTCATGTGCCTGTGATCCCGACACCATGATAACGATAATTTCAGCTGGAAATAAAGTTAGTTTCTTCTGCCTCCATTCACTGACACAGAAACTTGCTGAGTCAAGTTACTACAGAGCATAACACCAGTTTTTGAAAGCTGATCTGCCAGCAGAGATTAGACACAGAAGAGGCTGGAATAAATTCACCTGATAATCAAATGCAGAAATGAATTGCATGGTGTCTTAATTCCTTCATGTGTGATAAAAGGCCACAATTTTAATTATCATAAGGATCTAAATCCTTTCTATCACATGATAGAGGATTATGGTAATGATTTTTAAAAGAGGCAGAAGTCTCACATTGTAAAGTAATCTTATCTTGAAAACCCCATACATGTGTGAACTTAGGAAGGCCTAAAAATGACCAGTTGTGAAGCAGTTACGTACTGTTCGAGACAGGACTCCCTGCAACCACGACCAACATGTTGGCTGTAGAAAGTTTCTCTCCTGCTGTCTGTGTCCACATTTGGAAGGAGATGTGTTGTCCTCGACACATTTGCTTTGCTTTACCTTAAAACCATATAAGTTTTAAGATTAATACAGGAGAAGAGCAAAAGAGACCTTTAGGAACATATAAAGCATTTTTATTAGATTTAAACATAAAGGTGCAGGTGAATTTGTTTCAGCTCCCTAGCAAAGAAAAATAAAGCAGAAAAATTCTGAAGGTGATAAAGTCGGGCTGATCAAGGGCTATCACAATAGGGGAGAAATATGAGACGCATAAACAGATGTAAACGGAAATATCAGAACAGGTCTATAAGAAACCTGAGAAGTTCACATCTCTGCTGAATTAAAAGAATTGATCAAGCTGGTTTTCATGACCTTTGCCTTGTAGGTCAGAGTATATTCCAAATACATTCCTCCTGCAAGTAGCATGACACCCAAGTGCCAGGAACACATGACACCTTGCTAAGAAGTGGCCTTATTGTTTTGTTTTGTTTGTTCAAACAAACAACAGCACAGAAAGTTTAGGAAAATAACGGTCTTAAAAATAATTTTATTCTTTACAATATAAACCTTGTGAGAGTTTTAGATTTAAATAAAAGGTATTTACTGTTTCACTTGGTAATTTCTCCTTTTATTTTTATTTTAAATAGCATTCACTGTCCAGTCTTCATCACGACTCCTAACTCCTACAAGTATGAAATGTTGAGTTACCTGGAAGAAGCATTCTCCCTCCAAAAAAAAAGCAGTATTTCTTTCTTCCCTTCCTCCACCTACTCCACTGAACACAATCCCTTATTATTGGGGGGCTGGGAAGAGAGCAGAAATTGCATATGTAAGAAGGAGTCCTCATATTCGAAGCAAATTATAGACTTGTAGAGTAGTAACAGATGAAACAGTTATTGCCACAGCATGTAATTATTGGAGGCAGTTAAAAGGACTATTAAGGGAATGCCTGCAATCGTAAGACCAGTGTTTGACTCTTAAGGCCAAAAATAAGAAAGACAGAAGTATCCCTAACTGGAGACATGAACAACAAAACCAAAACCCAGCAGCAACTGGTTTTTGCTGTCACACAAAGAGGCTCCACAAGAATAACTGGATCAAGCTGTCTATGGTTATATGGAGACAGTGTCAAGTTGTGGATGAAGGAGCAGGGAGGTGAGTGTGGGCTGGGTGGCAGCAGCAGCAGGAAGGAGCTAAAACCTTGTCACTTGGGAGGCAGATTTTTCTTTGGCACAAAAGACAAACCCCTTCTTGTTAAACCTGGTCAGTAAAAAATATGGCAGTGCTAGATTATAGAGGTTTTAAAGTGGAAATTAAAACATGGGTTTCTCTGCTGAAACAGAGAATAGACATAGAATCATGTCAATTGGAAGAGACCCTCAGGGTCATCGAGTCCAACCATAACCTACTGGAACAAGACAGTTCTTTTTGTTGCAACCAATTGTCTGACAGACCGTGATGTTCTTTCCTGAATTAAAAGCTGAGACGATGATAATTATGTGCTTTTCCTTCTTCTCACTCCTCTGTTTCCAAGCTCATGGACTATGCCTGGTTAGAAGTGACATCATCTGAAGATTTGAGGCTTCCATGATTACTTTTTAAACTGTCATTGAACACTTATTTACATTTCCTCATGGATATTGAAGAAGTTTGACTTTAACTCGCTCCATCCCTTCAACTGGTGTTAAGCTCCATTTTCAAGTTCTTTTCTTTCTTGTGATTAGTGTACAATGTAACATTTGGTACCATATTTTTTTTTAGTTTTTTGAGTACCTTTCTCTTTGAAAGCCAGCATCACCTGGTAGTTCCCATGTCAGAAAATCACTTGTATTTCTGGGATTTATCTTTGTTTCCATCAAATGCTGCCACAGTGAGTTATTTTAAATTTATTTTCTACAACATTATTTTCATACAGAAAATGCTTCTCCGCAGCTGTCATGTTCTCTGCTCCATGCGTTCTCCTTCCTCTCTTCACTCGTATGCCTCCGGGGTCCATAATTTGTCTGGTCTTAAACAAAATTGCTCGGCTTACCAACTGTTTTTTCTTTCCAGCTCTGGCTGTAAAAATGGTAAAGTGGTAGAAAGGAATGAAGTCTTCAATGTGTGGAACTGCTGCACCGGGTCAGGCTACATATGGGTCTTGGCTCATACCTTTTGCAAAACGCCTTGAGTGCTTTTCTTCAATTACTGACATGAAATAGCACACGTGGCGATAGGCGTCCAACTATTTTATTCTGTTTAATTATATCAATAGGCTGGCTGCTTATGCTTTGGGTTCTCTTACAAGCACGTTCAGAACTGAAAAATTAAAGACATGCTAATGCACACGTAGTGGGTCAGTTTTGCAAGGGTCATTGAAAGTGGTATATGATTCGTGTGATGTCTTCACAGTGACTTACCCTGGCTATCTATAGATTTTCTGTATCCTCATGCTTTGTATATAACACAACATATGCTAAGTTTGCTTATTAAGAATCATCTGGAGTATAATGTGGAAAAGACTGGCTGAACAGATTATATCTCTAAAGGAGTTGCAACTTATCTGTCAGTTCCTCAGTGTAGCTTCCTGATTTTCTGCAGTATAACAGTGATGTTCCCATTCTGAAAAGCTTCCCAGACAAGCAGATCATAAATTAGCCATCAGATACACCACTATGTTTCTATATGTGTCCTGATCAGCCTGGAAATAGTTCAGAGGGTTTTGGTGATTATTCATTTTTCCAAAAGTAAAAGTGTATATATGAGTAGTTATTAACCTAAAATAAGTGATCTCTTAAACTTTATACTATAAAAATGATTTGTTTGATGTGAGAGGGCTGAGGATCTTTTACCAGGTAAGTTACCTCTTTAGGGAATACAGTTTACAGGGTTTTTCCATGTAAGTTCTGTTTAAATGCGTATAAGGAAGAAATCATAGGTATCTAATGTTCTACGTACGGATTGATATTTGAAGTCATAACTCATTGTTTCCTATCTTTTCTCGTGTTTAAATGGCTTTCAGAGTACTCCGCTGTCCCAGAAACTCCTGAAGCCAAGAGGACAAGGAAACAATCTTATTTCAAGCCCCGCAGAGGGGTGCAGTTCGTGGATGGGTCTTCAGACAGCGACAATGAAGAACCGAGAAACTTCTGTGCTGCGAAAGAAAACAGGGCTCCAAGGAGAAACGTGGTTGTAATGTATGTTTAAGCCAGTTTTCTGTGATGTTTATGCGACCTGAAGCATTGTTCTAAATTCAAATACTGAACTGCGAATCAGAGGCTGCGTTCTGGTTTACTGGTTTGTGATTCACCTGCCCCTCAGTAAATTTTACATGGTTTCCAGCTCTTAAGCCGTTTTCTCAGAGAAGACACTTAAAAGGGAGGAGTTCTGTGATGTTGAATGATACGTGTGATGTTCCTTATACATTTGTGCATTTGCCCCTCTGAAATCCTTTTAATGGCACTTGAAAGCTTAACCATAAAATATTTACTTTATTAGTTTTTAACTGTATTAGAGTTTAGTTTGTTTCTTTTTTTTTTTCTGAAACCATAGTGGACAGGGAAGCAAATAGAGCTTCAGTGTGTAGTGTAAGAGTTCCTGAGCTAAAGTTGAGGATTAGTTGCATGCCATGTTTGCTGTGCTTAGTGACAACTTTTTTTTTAGTAGTTTGGAAATTTATATTTTTGAATAAGCTGGGAGGGAGGAGAATAGCGTGCAAGAGTCATTGTGTGGGTGCTGAAAAGGCAGCACTGAGAGTGCAGGAGAGACAAGATGCGGACAGACACCTCACACACCATTGGAGCGGTTTAAAGAAACCCCTGCTAGTTATATGTCTGTGCCCCTTCAATGTTCTTGTGCTAAGCAAAACAAGATAGTTCAACCTGCTTCTTTTGATAGTCTGACTGAACTAATTTTTGAAAAAATTGTATGGGAGTAGCAACCTAAACAGGTGAAGTTTCTTGTCAGATTTTCAATCCTTATGCAGAGCTTGGAGTTACTGGAGCTCGTCAGCAGAAATTAAATCATGCTTTTCCCTGCTGCTGTTCTCTGAAGTACTCCCCTGGTGTTTCAACTTAAGGCAGATAGTAAGGAAAAAAAGTAAATTACTAGTTAGCAGAGTGAACTCCTGTTTCTGCCTCTGGTTTAAGTTGTAGATTGTACAAGGATACTGAGACAACAAGCTGAACTCTAATGCAAGGTTTTGTGGGTCAGTCATACTTGCTTAGCGGCTAAATGAACATTTCTTCATGCTTGATAAAAACATGATTATGCAGAGAGGACAAGATTTATGATGTGTGTGACTCTGGCTTTGCTGACAAGCATCTAGATGTGAATCCCCGATAGGAAAGGGTAAGGTAATTGCAGTGTTATCATTTCCATTTGGGTTGATTTTTTGGTTTTAGATGCAGTTTATACAGAAACTTTTTCTTATCAAGGCAGAAAGATCTGAAATATGCTAATAGAATTTTAATATTCCATTTCACTAAGACTTTTTTTAAAGTGGATGCTGGATTCACCTTCTGCAGCTTACAACTACATGACTTGGTGGATTGAAGAGGAATTTGGGTTATTTTTTGTTTTGAGGATTTTTTTTTTTACTTTGAGGAGCACAACTAGAGAGTCCAGGGGGCTGTATGTGCATTTTGAACGGGACAGGGAGGAAAGGATTATTGATGAACAGTTGTCTCAAAATAGTGTGTATCTTCTATGTAAGTGGCACGTTGCTCCTGTTTTTCAGAGTTGTATTGCAATCTGCCTGTTGCAACTGCTAAAGAAAGGTATAGTTAGGAAAACCAGTTTTATTTTTAGTATTTTACCTGTATCTGTCTAAAGAGACTTGTAGGCAAGCCATCTGGTGGTGAAAACCCTCTGAAATGGCAAAATCCATACAGTTTGATTAATTTTCATTCAGGAAAAGAGATTTTTATGTATCTATGGAGCGCAGTAGGATGAGAGACCTGTGCTTATGTTGTCCTGTCTGTGCAACTGACTACCATGAAAAATATACAGGGATTGCTTTTCCTGCACATTAGCTCTGATAATAAATCTTCCAGTAAATTCAGGACTTTGCTTTTTTACAGAAAGGTTCTCCCCATGTTTATTTGTTTAAGATGTTGCAGAAGGATCTTTGAATTTTCTGAGCTGAGAACTGGGACAGAGAGTTGGTACTGCACTTGGGAAACTTTTACAAAGGACTTACCCACATCTGTTTATCTGTTGGACAAATACCCACTAGCGAGTCTGTCTGAGACAAACTTGAGATGCTCTGATGTTATTCAGGTAGCTGAAATGACGAAATGTGTAAGGATGGTGTTGCTGAATTAGCAAGTGACGTTTTACAGCGAAGTATGAGAGTAAGTCGTGCTATTTCTGGTAGAGTAAACCAAAAATTAATTCTTTTTTCCCCCCTCCGTCCATCGTAGCTCTGAACAATCTGATGATGATCAGGCTGAAGACGAACGAGACGAACGACCGCAGTTGGCCTTTGTGAATGGTGGGGATCGGCCCCCAGCTGTGAAAAAGGGCGGAGAGGAAAACACCAGAGATGCAAAGATCAAAACGCTGAAGGAGCTTTTTTCACGGAGAAGTGACCAAGAATTACTACAAGTAATAATCACCCGTTCTTTTGATTTATTTCGATGGCTATTTTGTGGGCAGTATTGCTAAGCTTGTGCTTTATTAGGGGAAATAGCCTCAATTCCTATTAGCAAAAAGGTCTATTAGTATTTTAGGGGAACTGCAGCCATATCACGTTTCCATATACATTTGCATGCATACACATTTATTAATATATAAAAATGAATATATTTACACACAAACTTTTGTATACATATATATATACCTTTAGATCAACTCAGCAACTGTGAATTCCAGTGTATAGAAAATTTTTCTATTATCTTTTTCTGTTGTGACGTTTAATCTTCATTATAGCTGTCTTGCTTGAAAAGTATTGATAACTGCAGCTAACAGATGAAATACAGAATGAGTGAAATTTTGCCATCTTCTCCAGTAAATAAAACGTTGTACCCTTGCATTTATGAAATTTAATACTTAAAACCTTTAGTAGTTCCAGTCAGACAGAAAAAGTTTGAACTTACTATAGTTTGTTCTGATTATGCTGACATGTGAACCTGAGATACTTTTGGCCCTTGTCCAATGTACAGTACAAATCTACAGTAACATTATGGTAACTGATTACAGCAAAATATCTTCAGTACAGTAAAATATATTTTTAGCAAGGTTACTTTTCAGTGCTGATACGTAACTAGGTTTTTACTGGCTTTAGTTTTCAAAGCTACATGTGTCCAAATCAATCTGTTAAGTTTTCTGGTTGTTGACATGTCAACGAAGGCTATTAGGGAAAAATCATGAGCCTTTGCAAAAGCAAATTATCTCACTTGCAAAAAGCATTCTAGAAGGCTGAACATCCAATTAATTTGTAAAAATTATCTATATGGAGATGACACGTGGATGGAGAAATAATCTAGGACTGCGAGGAAGTGTAGATAAACTTTGGGGCATGTTCTAAATTTTGTGCATGTACTTTCAGGAAATGGACCAGTGTGACATACCAGTATACAGACATTTTATGAGTTAAAAGATTAGTTTTTTGGAGCATCTGGTTTTGTGATCGTAACATTAAACAGTTTTCGCAAAAAAACTTCTAAGTGAACCTGCTTGGTATGTTTGTGAAGTAGGAAAAAAAGTGATGATAAATGAGACTGTATTAAAAATGTTTTCCTGTAGGTTTTTTGAAGTGTTTCCAAGTGTACCTTATGTGATCAGTCTAGTGAATTTGATACCTGTTAATTGTGTTATTGGATTTTATAATACATGTATTTTGGGGGTGTTTTTTAAAGTGTATTTCAATCACGCTGATTGATGATTGTCCTCCTCTGTTCAACTGCATCAAATCTACCACTTAGCAGTTAATTTGTTTTTTTTTTGCAGTCAACTGAATCAACATGCACAAGGGATGAACCTGTAGCTGCTGGTTTGAAGTTCAGTGATGAAGGTATGTGTAACAAAAAGGCAAAGCAAACTTTAGAAGCCATAGATAATTCAGTGAAGTAAACCTGGTTGGGAATTATTTGGAAAGTGGTAAAGCATCTGTTAAAAGTTATACTACTGTTTGTTTATTGTAACAACACAAAACTGAAATTAAGATGGAAAGAGGATGCAGACCGAAATCCAACAAAAAAGGTGAATTTTTTCTGTGATGCTTTGAATTGCTTTACGTGTGGCTCCTTAAGGGATTTGTGTTCTTGCTGGTTCCTTCTTTGCCCGGAAGCTGAGGCCAATAGTGATGGGTGAGCAATAGTAATTCTAAATGTGAAAATCCAGAGGTATGGAAAAAATATACTGGAGTATGTAGCCACTCATAACTAGATATTATTTGTGTCAAGACCCATTACAGTTTGCTCTTCAGGTTGACTTCAAGCCTTGTTTGTAATTCTGAATATTAATCTTAAACATTAGACAAATACCAACGGTTCTCTAGCAAAACATCCTCTGAACCATCCACTTGAGCCCTCGGAGCTTATTTAGGGTTATTTGTTCTGCATCTGAATTTCTGCAGTCTCATGCTCTTATCAAAAAACAAAACCTAAACAAACAAACAAAACCCCAACACATGGAATCATAGAGTAGTTTGGGTTGGAAGGGACCTTCAAAGTTCAGTTGTCCATGGTTTTCCTGAGAAAACTTCATGGTTTGGATACAACAGAAAAGCTATTTATGATCACTCTTGATTGTTTTAGTTGTTCTAAGTGGTTCATGTATTTTTTTCATGCAGTATCATACGGATTTGGACACTTTGTGTCCAGGAAGCTCATGTGCTGAGGGACAACAGTTTTGCTCTGTTTCTAAAGTAGAAGACTTTTTGCTAACTTGGTTCCTCCTATTGTACTTATTTTGATTTTCTGGTTTTTCTCTTCCTGGAAGACTCTGATTATTTTTCAAGGGATTCGATTAATATTAAACCAATTGAAGCTAATACATGGCCTTAAACTTTGTTGTAGTTTGCAGTGTTTGAACTAAAACACTTCAATTTCTGGTATGTAGGCCCTGCCTTTTGGCCATTTTTGTGTTGATCTAAAAACTGTTTCACATCCTTTCAGTATGAGCCCACAGAAAAATCTTTTTGGCAGCCAAATTCTCGCTAATCACAGCTGTTGTATAAAATATTTAGTTAGGAGTAAGCATGCCTGAAAGTGATGGTATAAATCACCTCGTTTTGGACACATTTTTTAGAAATGGAGACGTTACTGAACATCTGCTTATCTCTGTCAATTTATGATACACTTTACTTGTTGTGAAGTGTTGACTGTGTGAGAGGTCAGGGACAAGACACAGTTTTGTGAAGCACGGCTTTGCTAAAAAAGTGTGGCTGTATCATCCTCACATTCTTCTGTCCTTTCAAAATGACAAAAATGACAAAAACTTGTATTTATAGCTTGAATCCAGTAGTTGTACATAGCTAAAACATGAAGCGTTGCAGGTGACTTATAGGTATGAAGATTAGACGTGACACACTGAAAATATGCGTGTGAATGGAAGATGTAAACTTATAGTAATACCTGCTGCTTGTGATTTGTTTCTGGTGGTGTCTTCTATACCTTTTGAAAACCATATTATCAGTGGGGGTGCTCCTTGAAGCCTTATGTAAACCTAAATGTCTGTTTCTTTCGTAATAGCAGGGGAAGTCACATTAATAAGTTGTTTTGGGGTTTTTTTTGGTGGTGGTGGTAGCAGCAAATAACAGTGGAAGCAATTACAGATGCCTCTCTAAATTTTGAAACCCTGGAGCTGCTTTTCTCATTGCTCGTTAATCATAAAATTTATAGAAATAACAGCAATTCCACTGGAAGGCCCCTCCACTCCGGGGATGGTTCCATCTAGCAGTAATAGAGTTTCTGCATCCCCTCAGCAGGAAGGAATAATTAACTGTACACAACAAAGTGAATATCTTCACAGAGTTGGGATATTTTTATGTCGTTTTCAGATGTGTGGGCTCTCGTAAGACCACAGGTCGGTTTCTGAAAAATTCTGTGTTGATAGGTTCCTAACACCAGGGTTATCCAGATCCTTTGCTCCAGTTTAATTGCTTCTAAAATTGCGCTTTCTTCAAAGGCTATTGAGTGCTTAGCCTGTGACTTCAAAGCAGGGAGATCTTCGAAGTACTTTCACGTGCAACCCGTGTATGTTTTAGGGCAAAGAGGTTTTCAGGGTCGCTGCTCGTATTCAGAATTATCCTTCCTAAATGCAGTTTTAATATAAAAGGTCACGGTCTGAATGGCGAAGGAAAGCCACCCGCCCTTCATTGGCACAGGCTTTGGATGCTTCAAACTGTGTCCCTTGTATATATTTATACCTATATAGAGAAATACGTAGACTTTGAAAAAATCTTTTCAGTGTTTTTTGGTATCTCTTGCCAGATCCTTTGTTTAAGGAAGTGTTGCTCATGCTTTACTTTTCTGCCTTTGGGGTGTTTTCATGACCAGAGATGCTGGTGTCAGACAGCAAAGCTCCACAGGCAGTTATTATTTAAAAAAAAAAAAAATTAACTTGCAATTCTATTTCAGATCATGGTCTAGGAATTTTACAATAATTTGGTCTGGTAACAGTTGCTGCTTCAAGCAAAACTAATGCGCAGAAATAGGGGTAACATGTTCTTGCATTCATGAGCTGTGCGTGGCAGCGGTCAGAAAATCACAGAATCACAGAATCATTTCAGTTGGAAGAGACCCTCAGGGCCATCAAGTCCAACCATAACCTGACCCAACTCCAGCACTAAACCATGTCCCTAAGAACCTCGTCTAAATGCCTTTTAAACCTCTCCAGGGATGGTGACTCCACCACTGCCCTGGCCAGCCTGTTCCAGTGCCCAACAGCCCTTTCTGGGAAGAGTTTTTTACTAATATCCAATCTGGACCTCCCCTGATGCAACTTGGGGCCATTTCCTCTTGTCCTATCGCTTGCTACTTGGGAGAAGAGACCAACCCCCTCCATGCTCCAAGCTCCTTTCAGGCAGTTCAGAGATCAGAAGGTCTCCCCTCAGCTCCTGTTCTCCAGGCTGAACCCCCAGGTCCCTCATCACACTTGTGCTCCAGCCCCTCACCAGCTTTGTCACCTCCTCTGCACTCTCTCAACGTCCTTCTTATGATGAGGGGCCCAAAACTGAACACAATATTCAAGGTGGGGCCTCACCCGTGCTGAGTACAGGGGGAAGATCACTTCTCTAGTCCTGCTGGCCACACTGTTCCTGACACAAGCCAGGATGCTGGTGGCCTCTTGGCCACCTGGGCACACTCTGGCTCGTGTTCAGCCGCTGTCACCAACACCCCCAAGTCCTTTTCCACCGGGCACTTTCCAGCCGCTCCTCCCCAAGCCTGCAACATTCATGGGGTTGTTGTGACCCAAGTGCAGGACCCGGCACTTGGCCTTGTTAAACCTCAGACAACTGGCCTCAGCCCATCGATCCAGCCGGTCCAGATCCCTCTGTATGGCCTTCCCACCCTCCAGCAGATCAACACTCCCACCCAACTGGGTGTCATCTGCAAACTCACTGAAGGTGCGCTCAACCCCCTCATCCAGATCGTTGATAAAGAGATTCAACAGAATGCACCTGACTGGGCAGGTCTTAACGCTAAAACTATAATCTCTTGATAATCACTGGGGCCCAAAGATACTCCCAAAGTTCTGGCTTATAGGAACTATTCGTAAGTGATATGATTATCACTGATATTTAGTTATCACTGACTTAATATGCATAGTTTTCTTTCAGACGTTTGGATTTAATGTTGTAAACTGTTGGTGGGGGCCTCTCCCCTGAGCACCTGAGCCAGAAATCCTTCACCAGCACCTCCAGATTGGCAGCGATGCTCATATTCCAACTCAGGATTGGGGTTCAGCCTTGATTAAACACCAACTTGCCAAAAGCAGTCAGATGAATAGAAACAGATACCTTTATGCAACTTGTGTATAAAATGTGTGGCAATTATTAAAAAAAGCAGCTGTTTCAGTTGTTGTATATGAAAGGTAATTGCTTGATTAATTGCCAAACTACTACAGAAAACTTAGAGGTAAATAAGGATGTACTTTCAAGCAGCTGCTTTGCTTCAAGTTTCAGTGTGTCTGTGGCCTATAATGGAGACTGGGAAAACATCTTGTGCAGCTAATAAGTAGCTACTATAGTGTTGATTTGAATGATCCTACTGCTTTGGGGTGAATTTAATGAAAGTAATTAATTCTTCTTTTCTGCCTCAATTCTTTTGAAAGCTCCCTCTCGTAAAAGGAAGATAAAAGGTTCTCCCACAAATTGCAAAAACGGAAACGAGCAAGTCACGAAAAAGCCAAAATCTAATTACGTAAGTAATGTTTTTTCTCTCTGCGCATTGTGAAGTAAGTGGAGTTACCTGGCAGTGGTGTCGTGTATGTATTGGTTGCATTTATAGGGATTATTACTTTGACTTCTGCTAATAAATAGGAACAATGTAATGATCCCTGTGCATTCACGTTGGTATCTGGTAGATCTTATGCACAGTCCTGCACTTCTGTCCTGAGGGTTATCCCAGTAGACATCCTTAAGAACCAGTTCTGGTAGAGGAAGGGAACTCTCCAGTAAACACTGGAAGCTGGATGGAGGATGGTGACTCTCTTTGTGTTGAAATTTAACCAAACGTTGTCTTCAGTCAGAACCAAATTAAGGAAACTCAGATTTTTCCATGAAAACAAAAATAATATTACTCAGATATTCCCCTGCTTCCTGGAGGAGAGCTGTGAATTTGGCGAGGCGAGATTTCCTGGGGTTCGGGTTTGTTCCTCCTCACTAAACCCCTGGGTTTGGTTACAAAGGAGAATTCACTAAATTATTACCCAGCCAGCCCAGCAAACTCTTATTGATACTGTAGGCTCCCTGAGGAAAGGAACCCTGTGCTCTGTTCCATGGAGAGCTGCTGGGTGATCTGGTTCGTGCTCTTTCAGAAAATAGCATCAATCAGCAAAGTAAATGTTAATCAAACCTATTGGCATCTCTGCTGGAGATAAGTAGACCTGTAACCACTTTGCATTCAAAGCTCTGAGAAGGACCTTGTGCAATTCTTTGTGGTGGATACATAACAGAGCAGCTTGGGCCAAGTAGGAGTTTTGGCGTTCGTTGATAAGGAACCTGCCTTTTTGCAGGCTGATAGTAGCTGTTAGAGAAGCTATTGTGGATGAAAACTTTTCGCGAGGTTTTGATGTGACTTCATGGTGTTGCGACACAGTATTTGTGCGTTTTTTTACCTGTAAATCTTCATATTAACACACCAATGGACATGTTTATAGACTCTGGTGGGTTAAACACTGCGTGCTTGGCAATCTAACCTGGTGGCCTGACTCTTAACCCTGCCATCCTCTGCCTTAAATATTATCCAGAATCACCACTAACATTTTAAGGAAATACAATCTAGATAATTCTAAAGTATTTCTATTGTGGCATGTAATTTTGCACTGTGTATATTTATCAGCTAAAGAATGCCAGTCTTTGATGAGAGAAGACATTTTCCATGCTTATCAAAGTTGTGGTCTTATTTTGATCATTGGCTTTGTACGAGGAATCACTTTGGCAACTTGGATTTAAGTGTTTCTGTCATTCCGAGTGGCTCCTTGAGAGTAAACAATGGTGATTAGGTTGGATTGTTTTAAATCGGTGTGGGTTTTTTGTGTGTGGTGGTTGTTGTATTTTCCATGCTTGTAATTTACATTAAACCTAACAGATTTCTGGTTTTCAACATAGCTGGATGAGTCAGAACCCCAAAGACAATGGGAGAGGCAAGAGATGCTTGTGAAGAAGCTGCAAAATACCTTCCCCGAACTGGATAAAGAGGTGAGCTCTTGTCTCCTGATGGCACAGCAGGTTTTGACTTTTTAAGAAAATTGTTGCAGCTGTTGATAGTCCAGATGAAACCATCCTTACAGCAGCAGCACCCTCAGAAAGAGCCCAGGATAGGAAGGTCTTCCCTGTTGCCGCTTTTGGAATGTAATATTACCATGAATTGAGAGCAGTTTTATGTAATCAGGATTGTATGGAACTCCTTGTCCTACTTTTTTTGGTCCCACAACAAGCCTGGCACAGCCAGGTTTGATGACCTGTTATAAAAATGCATGAGGAAATTATCCATCCCTCTCTCTCACGCTCTTCTCCCCTGGACAACTAAATATACTGTGTGCTTTGTATTAGTTGAGTATCTGAAGATACTCAGCAACTGCTCAGAGCATTTTAATACTGTGCTTTAAATTGCTGTAAGCAAAGCTTGTTTATGTGGGTTCTTGCCCTTTTGAAAAGTGGACTGTAGCTCTGCCTAGACTGAGCATATCAGGATAAACTGAAGAGTTTTTTCCTTTTGGTTTCCTTTATTTTGAATCATAGGATTTATGGAGGTTTTCTCTGCCTTGTGCAATTAAAATTAAATGTTAGTGCCTTAACGTTATTATGTGCAGAAATGTAGTTTTTGCTTACCGTACCACAATACGAAATTTCTTATCGTTTACTAGGAACTGAGAGATGTACTTCAGGAGCATAACTGGGTGTTTCACGAAGCACTGGAGGCCCTGAGAGTGTTTGCAGAAGATGATGAGGGTAAAGACAGATTTATAATCCATTTTATCTCAAGATAAAACAAACAGACTTATGATATAAATCTGTTCTGATGTACAGTCCTGACAGTACTATGTCTAGAAACTTGCACTGATACTTGAAACTAGTATTATAGGGAGGGTAAAAGAAGGAAACTCAATTTTTCTGTATTTTTAAGTGTCATGATTATTTCATCTTTTGCTCAGTAAGTAGAGTAAAATATCTTTGCCTTGCTAATACAGATTTACATAAGAAGTTGTAATTACCTATAGGCATCTAATAAAATATATTTTGAAGTGTGTCAAAGTTGACATTCACATTCTGTTAAATAACCTGTATCTTACTTTCAGACAGCAGGGTTATTTTGGTTGGAAACATATTGCTCTTCCAGTTTCTTTAACAGGTGCATTTTGTTGTTGTCCCACCTCTAATGCTATCCTGAGATCAATTAAAATGGAAAGAATAGATGATTTTCCTGATGAAAGCAGGCTTGTTTTCTGAAATGAGCAGAATTAGTATCTCTGCGGTCAGGCAGGGTGGGACCAGGATCTCAGCCCAGCCGTAGATCAGAGTTCTTGAACTATGGGCTCTTGCCTCGTAGTTTCTGCAGCTCTCACACATTACAGAGTGTTGATCATCCATATTTTGAGAGAGTTGCATAAAACCTCCTGCTATTTGAGCAGTGTGCAAATTGGCATTGCTCATCTTGCACTCACAGTTGGTGCTGTTTGCGTGTTTTAAACAGACTTGCATTGTGTTTGCTCCTTTTTTGTTAGTAACGCCTGCTGTTGAGTTGTGTGTTAAATACTAGAATTGTGTGTTCTATCGGTTTTCTTTTGGGAAAAACCTTGTGTTTTAATATTTCCTCAACCGGTACGCATTGACTCGTTGCCTTCTACGTTGCACGCACAGGCATGGAGTTTCCTCCCAAAAGCGAAGCTTCCGACTGGACCGAAGCCTCCGCCAACAGCACAAGCGACGAGAGCAAAGAGAAGCCAAAGCAGAACGAACAGAATGGCTTTCAGAAAAAGGACAAGAAGAGCGTTTGGAGCACCAGAAGTGAAGCAGAAGGCTCGGAGGATGAGTCGGCCTCGGAAGACGGTGGCAGCTCCCTCGACGAGGACTACAGCAGCGGCAACGAGGTGATGGACGACGGCTACCGAGCCAAAATCCTCAGCTTCCTGCAGGATGCTTCCCTGAGCGAACTGGCTTTGATCCCCCAGTGTTCTCAGAAAAAGGCTCAGAAGATAATCGCGCTCCGGCCCTTTAACAGCTGGGAGGCTCTGGTAGGTCCGCATTCTTCTTTTCCTTTCCCCAGCCTGCTGAGACTCAAGGCAGCTTCAGCCTAGGGAGCCTTAGATGGGTGGCCTTATCC
>VWYH01007085.1:0-2500 GCA_013399365.1 Pampusana beccarii
ATATATATAGTATTTATATATATATGAAATGCAATTCATATATATATATGAAATGCAATAAGAATAAAAGCATAAGATTTAAGCACACTGTGAGTCTTCATGTATATGCGCTTTTTCAAAGCTTCTTTTTTTCCAGGTTTTTATTATTTCAACAGAGATAAGCGTAGAATTATTCACGCTGGACGTTGGCCTGTTTATATACTCAAAGATTGTATTAGTCTTTCAGTTACAGTACAGTTCATTTGCTTGTGACCCTCAAGTCTTCTCAGTCACTCTGTCTAAGGGCTTAGTCCTCTGCCTGGTAAATGCTGTACCTACCCTCCCTTGTTCCCCACCCAGCAAATGTATGAGCTTGAATTTATTGTACTGAAAAACATGGATTGCTTTCACTAAATCTGTCCGGCAGTTCTGGTCACTACACATACGTTGTGTTTTTACTAATTTACTGTTCTCAGAATCTGTGTCGTTACTGTGGTCTTGTTTAGGCCGTTGATGAAAGACAGTAACTAGTGAAATGCAAATAATTTGTTTGGTGTGCCACCAGAAACACACTCATTGGATTTTCTATTTACAGTTAAATTCCGAGACCTACTGGTTAGGTGGTGTTGACTCAATTTAGTGTATGCAGCGCTTTTTGAATTAAACACCTTACGTCACTGAGCCACATTCCTTAGGGAAGTCTGAAAATATCAATTATACACTACTACCTTCATTACTGATATACTATGCCATTGGATTCCTGTATGAAATTAGAGGAACTAAGAGCTGCAGGTAATGTTTTAGGTACTCCTTATAGCTTTTCTGAGGAGCAGAGCAGTTAAAATTATGAAATTTTTGACAACTGGAACATTTTAATAAAACGTGTTTAACTGCTTTTGAAGTGTTTGAAGGGAGCTGGTCAGTTAGTATGTCTTGGAAGTTTTGAAGGGAATGAATAAGGTGCTGAGAAACGCTGCGTACTTCCCAGAAACATCTCCTTTGGTGAGGGGAAAAACACCTACTGTACTCACAGTTACTCTCTGTAGTAGCAGAGACTTTTGCGCAGCCTGCAGGATCACGGGGAATTCACTGGCACTTTGAAGTGTGAAGTGATAATCCTCACAACTGCTTACTTCTTTATTAAATTTGCGGAAGTTAATTACATGCCCTGCTAATTTACAACAAAACCCTCACAATTCTCTGATGCCAAGTAGGCAAGTGAGTTTTCCAAGGTTCAGTTTAGTCCCTCATGCTGTAAGAAGAATTTGGCATTGGCACACGTTATTACTATCATCCATCCATCCAGAGAGTTTATTAATGTATGCACATTTTTCTACACAGTAGCGTCTCATGAGCATGTCTCGATAAGTCTCCTAAATGCAATTTAAATGTATTTCTTTATAGTATTTTTTACTGCTGGGACTTATTGTTAAAGTCCTGCTTAGCGTTTGTGGGTTGACTACTTGCCACCTTTGAAAATTAGAGCAGGACATAAATTAAAATCACTGAATTGCATATGGCTAAATATACTAAGTATTCACGTGTGCTAATTATATTGCCAAGGATATAGTCAGAAATTAACTGATATTTAGAACAGTGGTATTTTATATTCATGGAGTTTGCTGTGTTTCATATGCCTTAACAACTGTAAGTAAATTGGATTTTGGAGAGGGTTTTGGTGGCTTTTTAAATGGTGCTTGCTGCAACGTTTCTAGCTGAAAAACAGAACAAGAATGTGCCTCCCATCAGCCAAGGAGAAGTGGATCGTTCTGCTGGTGACAGATTGACCTCAAAGTGTGCAACTGGGGAGGCCAGTTCTAATGAAACAAAGTGGATCATTGCTCTGTATTCTGTTATTAAGCATCTCGGAGTTAACTAGAGTAATGATTAAGTGTGTTTAAATGACTGTTACAATGATAGTGAAGATAAAAAGGTCAGTTCATACTCTTTCACCAGCCCTAAACAGAAGCAATTAATAAAACAAAAAATGGTACTTCTTGAGATATTACCTGAAAATATGCTTTTTGCTTTTTGTGTGTTTGTTTAGTATATTTGGGCAGCTGAGTGAAAAAGAAACGTGTGGGAGTTAGCCACGGAGTTACTCCTTTAGAACAACAGTTGCAAACAGCATCAAGTCAAGTACCTAAAAGAGAACCCTAAAAAGTGAGGTCTGTGCCAAAATGGGTTGAAATGTGTCACTGTAGGTAGCAGGTGAATGTGGAAGAGAAGTTCTGATCAGCAGCTATGTGCTTAATAGGCTTTAGAAAGAGCAAACTTGATTTGCTGTGCTGATGCCTGACATTTTCTGGAGGTCGCACGTTATGTAGCGACCCTTACAGTGCGATTAAAACACTTCATTGCTGCTTAAGCCTAAAAGATTGGTTTTGATAACTTGCGCTATAATGTTTTTCTGAAATTTTTTATCAATTCCAATTTATATGCAATTATATGTTGCTCTTGGAGGGGAAAGGTAGTGCTGAAAGCCACATGGTAGGTGTCTACAGAATTAGTTTAAAACCTG